>CM064499.1:22887900-23244687 GCA_032716605.1 Paralithodes platypus
ATACTTCATTAAGTCTACCAAACTAAGGCAATTAGGTGTGTTGCTCATCGCGCCAGCTCAGACACTCTGTTCCGGTTGGCAAAGCCAAAAGGAATACAGCCCTTTTTTAAGAGTAATGCAAAATCTGCAGTATTTTGGTACAGACGAGAGTGAAGTAAAGACAATGCCTTGTCCAGAGAGGTAGGCATAGCTGAGGGGGAGGTGGGCGGAGTTTAATCTCAAAACCTGTTTCCTCCGCTAACCGGTATGGAGAGACCTGTAAGGCCTAAAAAGGGCACTCTAATCACAGTTAAGTGATTTTTAACGTACCACAGATTATAGGTTTGACTCCTGTAAGGAGATAAAGAAAACCTAATATTTAGTAGTGGCCCCGTAATCATTGACGAACATGCCTATTACATAAGGCATCCTCTTCAAACACTAATCCGCCGTAGTTTGAATCTACCGCGCAGAGCATTTAAAAACTGAGGAGCCCTCATCATGAGCGCACGCGACCTCACTCATGGCTTCAGTCATATTAACATGACTTCTCACTACGAAAAAACTTCGTAAAAAATAAAAACAAAAAGAAAATAAGAATAACTATCCAATAAGCTTTCCATCATATCGTGGATGTACTTGTGTGGATTTCTGACCAGACGCTGAATCAGGCGTCATTCCTCCTTCACTGACATATCAAGTAAACCAAAATCCTTAATACATCAACGAATGGGAAGGGGACGGTCGGGAGGGCCCCAGTCGTCAATGATTACGGGGCCACTACTAAATATTAGGTTTTCTTTATCTCCTTACAGGAGTCAAACCTATAATTTATTAGTGGCCCCTCCATCATTGACGAACATGCCTGATATCTAAGACTGGAGGGGGACATTCGTAATCATATCATAACTCTAGAAAAGCAGATAATAAAAACAACCACATAGTATTCTTACTTTTTGAAAAATGTATTTAATACGGCGTAGGCCGGAAATATACAAGAAAAAGGGGTTCAGGCAGGTGCGTGCTTCAAAGAAGCCTGCCCGACAAAAATAGGTAACCCTGAAGATTCTGAACACAGATCTGTAGTTACAAAAGGCACCCCACTCAACGAGTGGTGACAAAAATAATGAGTTATAAGTTTATATGTGCACATCATAAACCCCAAAATACATGTGGAGATCAATTGCTAATGAACTCCATTGAACTAATGTTACATTGCTTTCCCTGCTAAAACTACTATAACAACACCGTTGTTTTGTACTAAACTTTGTACTAGCACAAATTCTCGCAGAGAAATTTTCATATCACATTTTAACCTTAAATTGTATCACAGCTCTCATACTCCGGCGGGGTCTAGGGTGTCCTATGTCAACTGACTGCACCCCCCCCCCCCCCCCTTCCGTGAAAATAAACATAAGTGACTGCAGGGCCACCTAGACCCTCTGCCTTAAAGCTATACATGGTAAGGAAGGTTTGTCTAGAGCAACTGACAAGTATCTAGAGAGAAACGTATGATTAGACGCCCACAACTGTGTGGACGCAATATCTTCAACTGAAAAGTTTTTCAGGAAACGTAAAGAGGCCGCCCACTTGCGTAAATCGTGGGCCCTACCCACAACGCCGGGATTACTCTCTTTAATGACTTCTACCAGAAGAGAGGCTAATCGCCGTTTAAGTAAGCGTTTACCCGTACTCGCTACCCATAAAGCACCTTGGGGGTTATGAGGAGCTATTCTCAAATATTTGGTTAGAGCTTGCACTGGACATAAATTATGATGCACCTTTCCCCTTTTTAACGCCGGCACCGTGAACTCAGAAAACACGTGTGCACTATGCTCATTCTTGGCTACAAACGCCGGGGAGGGTGCAATGGAAATTGAATCATTAAGTCTACCAAACCTAAGACAATTAGGTGTGTTGCTCATCGCCGCCAGCTCAGACACTCTGTTTCCGGTGGCCAAAGCCAAAAGGAAAACTGCCTTCTTTAAGATTAAAGCAAAGTCTGCAGTATTTTGATACAGACGAGAATGAAGTAAAGACAAAGCTTTGTCCAGAGACCAAGTAGGCATGAGCTGACGGGGAGGTGGGCGGAGTTTAAAACACGCTCTCATAAATCCTGTTTCCTCCGCCACCGGTATGGATAGACCTGTAAGGTCGAAAAAGGGCACTCTAATCGCAGTTAAGTGATTCTTCAAAGTAACCACAGATAAACGTTTCTGCTCAAACAGATAGTTCAAGTAATTAAAAAACCAATGCCACTGAGGGTACAGTTTGTTCCGTTCTAACAATCCAAGAAGTAAAAGCTTTCCAATGAGATTGATATTGTCGCTTAGTAGACTGAGTATATTGATTGAGCAATTTATTGGTCACATCCCTACCGTATGGTGCTAGCCACTTGGCCTCCTGAATGTCCATAATGCAAAAGTCAGCGAGGTCTCTAGGTTGCCAATCGTGTCTAAGTGGAAGTACCCGACCGGGAGCGATACCGGGTCCGGGCACCACATTATTAATTGCTGGTACCACACCTGCGCCGGCCACAGGGGCGCGATTAGCGAGACTAAGCCTCGATAAACTCGTAGTTTGTTCACTACGTGGCACATTAGTGACGCATCTGGCGGCGGAAACAGATAGATGGAGCTCCATCTGTTCCAGTCTGTCACTAGGGCGTCTGGCCCCCCTGCCGGCGTTATCGCCCGGCGGGTGAGGTATAGAGGGAGCTTGTGAGTCTCCTCGGACGCAAAAAGATCCACTTGTGGATGGGAGAGCTCCGCAATCATTAGGTCGAAAATGGGTTGCTTGAGCTCCCATTCTACTGTCGTGCTCTGTCTCCGGGACAGAGCGTCTGCCCAGACGTTCGCTACGCCTGGGAGATAAGATGCGTGAAGATAAATATCTAGACTGGTGGCTAGAACAAAAATCTCTTTCCGACACGAGTAGCAACTTCCTTGACCTCGTTGACCCTTGTTTCTGAATACAGTGAACTGCATTCAGATTGTCCATTCTGAAGGCCACTGACTTGCCCCGTAACGCCGGGCCGTGAGCCTGAAGGAAATACAAGGGGACTAGTAACTCTTTGACATTTATGTGAGAGATTTCTAAGTGGGACCAAAGTCCCTGACCCTGGTGCCCCTAATTTGACTGAAATCCCCACCCTATGGTGCCTGACGCATCCGTGTCTACCCATACCGTTGGAGGAGGAGAGGTCCATGACATGATTGAGTGCAATGTTTCCCTCTTCGCCCAGACCGCTAGTAAGGTGTGGATTAATTTTGGTATGGGCCATAATTTTCCCGCCGGTAAGAGTGGGAAATATTTGTTGCCTTCCAATATTAATCGTTTTACTTTCAACCGGCCCAACTTGACAGTTAGCTGAATCCAGTTGAGAGAGCCGACCAGAGACTCCCAGACTCTTCGTGTCGTAGTCAGACTGTGAAGAAACCTGAACAGTTTCCTGCGAAACCTGTTGCGATTGTCCACACTCTGACTCAGAGTGAGAGCAGCGGTGTCCCAGACCAGCCCTATCCACTGAATTACTCTTGAGGGAACAAGGTTTGACTTTACCAGATTTACCTTGAAGCCTAGAGTTTTGACATGATTTAAAATGATATTGACATGTTTTATGCATAATTGTTGTGTCTCTGCCACCACCAGCCAGTCGTCTAGATACCACAACACTCTGATTCCCTGTTTTAACAACGGCATCAGGGCTTGCCGGACTAGTTTCGTGAATAATCGAGGTGCTAGGTTCAAACCGAACGGCATCCTCTGAAAAACAAAATTTTGGTGCCTGATCCTCAAGGCCAGAAACCTTTGAAATCTTTTGTTGACCGACACGTGCCAATAGGCGTCTGTCAGGTCTAGGGAACACATCCAGCCTCCCGGCGGAAGTGTTAGCCTGATTTGATGAACTGTTAACATTCTGAAAGACTCGTTGTAAATGTGAAGATTCAGATAAGACAGGTCTACGACCGGCCTCATCTGAACACTGTCCCGTTTGGGAACCAAAAACAGTTTTGACGTGAATACAGGGTAATCTGGAGGGACCGGGATGATGACATTCTTGGCAATCATCTCCTGGACCAGCAACTCCACCTCTAATGAAACACAATTTGCCGTTGTCGGCTGACGTAAGCGAGGTCGCCGGAGCCACTGCCAAGTGATGCCTTTGCGTGCCACCATCCGTGCCCAGGTTTTTAACGGCCATGCTTGGTGACACGTTCGGAACGACCCAGTTAGCAGACAAGGGTTCGCCGGCTGTACTTCCCTCGGTTCCTCCGGCTCTAAGATAGGCACTGGGAGTGAGAAAGACTTTAGTTTTTTGATGGTGGGTTTGGTGGTGTTGGACACTTCGCCGGCTGGCTGGTGTGGGCCGAAGACTGGCCCTGCCCCGGCTTATACTGGCCGCGTCCCCTCTGTCCTGAAAACCCTCTCTGTCTATGCCTGAACTGACCCAGGGGGGATTGGGAGGACTTAGGCGGAAGAAACGGCTTAGAACCCCCTGGCTGAGCTTTAGTAGGAGGCTTAGGTTTGGGGAAGTTAAATGCAGGTTTCTTAGCCTGTGCGGGACTGTGCTTCACGGCCTGTGCCATGTTAAACACTGTTCGCCATACATCAGGGGACATTAAAGAAGGTGTAAGTACTGGGGACATTACCACCTGGTTAGCAATGCGATCAGGCAGCTTGCGAACTAATGACATCCTAAGATCCTGTCGTGCTCGCACCGCCTCAAGTAAGGCTGTGCGTATGTCACCTAAGGATTGAATCGACGACTGAAGAATCAGACGCCGGGATAACTCAACTGATCTTCGAGCATCCGCGTCTGCGATTGCCTGAGTAGACCTGAGTAAAGACTTAGCCACCTGTTGAGAAACTATGTACTGTGAAAACAGGCGGAAAGCTTTTCCCCTTAGCCTAAATTCTCTGTCTAGGTGAGAAGGGGTAGGGGTAGTGAATGGTTCCTTTAGTTCACAAAGATTAATCTTAGGGGCAGCTAGAAAAGAAAATAAAGCTGACGGAACTCCGCCGGCAGAACCTACCGGCATGGAGAACCATGAATGTGTATCCTGAGGGATCTGGTGGGAAGATTTAGAAGTGAAAGTGGTTGCAAAGTTTTGAGCCTCTACCTCCCAATCCACCCAAGGTCCTGGTCCCAACTGTCCCACCTTCAACACTGGATTAGCTGTCTCGTCTGTGACGGTCTGTAAATCTAGTTCAGGAGTAAGAGCCGACAGAGCCTTAATATCATTAAACCCATCCAGCTTAGACCAGTCTGAAAAAAGTTTTGAAGCTGAGGCAGGGGGTAAAGCAGGCTTAGATGCATAAACAAAATAATCCTGATGATAATAACTAGGTATAGCCTTGATATTTACGTCCAAAACATTACCCAAGGCATCCAATGCCCTTAATTTCTTAGACTTATTTCCCTGGATAAACCACTCACGTGGTACCGGGAGTTCCCCTGACAAGGTAGGCTGGGCAAGCTCTGGCTTAGAGGGGTTCAAAGGGACCCATGACTCGTCTGGCCCATAAAGCAGGGGCATAGCTACCTTTCTAAGAGGCGCTTTGTCTAGAGGGGGTGGATTAACATCCGTAATGACCCTGACATTTGACGTAGTGAATGCCGCCGTAGCTGGCTTAGAGCTCCCTGCCGGTGACAGAGTAGGAGGGTTAGGAATCTTAGATAAATCGATTGACGTTATCAGAGGCCGTACCGCAGAACTTGTCAAGGGAGCCCCCAAGTCCATTGTGGGGTTTTCTCGTTGTTGATTAAAGAATTTTGATAGAGCATGAGTAAGTAACCCATCAATTTCTTGTGCTGTAACAAACTGGTTAGATGCAGAACTTTCAGGTGAATCAGTATTATCATGGGCGGCGTCCAGGCCTGAGCCTGACCCTTGTCCCTCCCTATCTGAAATTAATGACACTTCATCTTGTTCCTCCCGATCCTCCTGAGAAGACCCCGCCGAGGCAGGGGCACCTTGTTTCCAAGATAAATCAGGGATAGAGGATGGGGTCGCCGCGTCCCTGTGGACATCGGCTACTGTGTGACTCGTATGAGTCGGACGTGGATGGTCAGACCCTGGCTGAGCAAACCGCCAAACACCGAGGCTCTGGCCTACGCTCTCTTGAGAGTCTGAAACATTCTCAATAATTGAGTTTCCTGAACTTTCCGTTTCTAGGGTTAAAATATCAATAGGTAAATCTTGTTTAGGGACAGGCGCTTCACTATACTCTGAGGCTGTAACAGAAACATTTTCAGGTGTAGAGGTACGATGAGATGCACTAGACTTAGTAGAATGTCGAGAGGACTTCTTATGGGAATCCTTTTTGGAGGATTTGTGGCTACGGTGTGACCGCGAACTAGACCTAGGTTTGGAAGAATCACCACCATGGCCACTGGGGGAAGCTTCAGTCTTACACTTCTTACTAGCCGGGGAAGAGGCCCGACTTGAAGACCGCTGTCTGAGGGGTGACCTTGACCTCGATCTCGCCTGCGACGAGGAGGTGGCTGCCGGGGGAGTAGGCTCTCTCGGGCGTTTAAACGTATCCACAGACGATACAGAACCCTGGCTAGTCTCTGTCGGCTTAAAACCCGTTACTCTAGAGGTACGTTTAGGGGGAGGGTGCTCTGACAGCAACTTATCCCAAAGTGGGACGTTGTCACATTGAAGTGACTTATGTGCGACAATGGTAGTGTAGGCCGACATTTGTTGTCTGACCTCTCTCAACGCTACCGCCGCGGTTTTGTCATTGTCACACAGGACTTTATTGGCTAATTGGGAGCAAAAGGAACAATTAAGTGTAACCCAGAGACCCCTTGAACGGTCTAGACATCTAACACACCTTATGCAAAGGGTATGCGCAAAAATTGGGATACCCGCGCAAGTAGGGGTAATGCACAGGGCAAAAACTGGGGCCACATTAGCCATGACAGAGACTGGTGTGAGGAAACTACCGCCGGGTCTGTATTGGTCCGCCGGAGCTCAGCTCTGGAAAAATAAAGAAAAATTTCCAGGAATTAATGCTCATAAGGTTAACCCCTCGTGTTCGCATACAAGTGTTAATAACCCGCCGGGTAACGGGATGCAAAGACACAGCTAACACATCTCGCTACGCGGCTGGGTGTAATGAGGCTAAACAAATCTTCTTAGCTAAAGAACATGAAGAATACCCTCTGATATAATGGTCCAGTATGGCACTTATAGTCTGTAGGAGGTGGTGACTGTCTCAAGATTCAATTTTGTAACAAAGCCCCCCTCATAAAGACGCCGGCCCTTGAAATATTTTAGTAGAATAGCCCAGGGCAGGAATATACGAGATCTGATTTTTTAACGAATTGTCCCAAACGATCGTCGTAAAAATAGAAGGCGGCGATACTGAAAGTATCACCCAATTAAGGTTAATCGAAATTGAATTTGTTTATAAATTCCTTAGTTCCTCCACTTAGGGGCACCCGCCGGGTGTGGGAATCGATTTGGTTAAACCTCACTGAACCTTCAATCGCCGTAAGAGTAAAGGCAGCGATACACAGAGTATCACTCAAATGGATTGGTTAACTATATGAGACCTAAGTCGTTTTATCCCACCCTGCTCAGGTGCACCCGCCGGGTGAGAAGTCTAAAAGTTAACCCCACAAGTTCCTGACCCCACTTCTTTGTAAAAGATCGCCGGGGAGGAACGCCTAAACAACAGCTAGGTTTTCCATGTGGTTGTCGTAAACCAGGTAGAAAAACCTATAAAAAACGAGTGTTCTCAAGAACGTCGTTTCTTTATATATATCTAAATATATATGTAAGGATGGGTACAGCCATCCCGCCGGGAATTTAAAGGAGGCCTGAAACCAGGCACCCACAGAGACGCAGTCCTGGAGAGCCACAGACACCTCCCCACGCCGGGGAACCAGCCAGAGTTAAAAACCACGTGTGGCCCAATCCTGCTCATCGGTCAGGATTTTTCATGGTGAAACCGAGAAAAACCCGCCGGAAGGCAAACCCCACCCTGAACAGACACCATCTGAACAAAACGACACGAGGAGAGACACGCACGACTAACCAAGGTCACAACATAATCCGTGGAATTAGCCAATACACAACTAAACCAGGAAACAAATATAGTCCGAGGAATTAGCCAATACACAACTAAAACCCGGATACACATGACACAGTAGGGCATATTTATAAAATAAATAATAACACTAGACATGTGGCAAAGCTACGAGCGGCTGGCTAGGCCTAGGTAGACGGCATGAAAATAGTTGAAATATAAACACACACTGGAATATCACAACAGGAACCACCGCCAACACACCACCGAAGCGATAACTTCCCACCCCGGGAAGCCTGACACGGACCCAGAAAAAACTTCACTAAGTGAAGAAAAATACGCTGGGAACGTCAGCAAACACACAGCTTACCTCATCAGAAGGATAAAAGGCAGCAATAATTAACGCGTAATGAAAGCCGCCTGCATCACCAACTAACACAACTGTGAAAAGTTCACGTGTCCACAACAGGACCACGAGGGTACATCCGAAATAGATGCCCCATACATACGACCCAAAATACACTGCACTGCGGGCAACCAGCCCAGGACACTCCTGCTACGCCTATCCTAACCTTACTCGATACATCCTAGAGTAAACAAATGAGAAAAAACTCACTAGGGACGCAACGAATGCGGAACCAGCGGAGCCTGGAAGGTACGTCCGGGCAGGCTGAGCGCAGAGCAAAGAAGGAGGAATGACGCCTGATTCAGCGTCTGGTCAGAAATCCACACAAGTACATCCACGATATGATGGAAAGCTTATTGGATAGTTATTCTTATTTTGTTTTTGTTTTTATTTTTTACGAAGTTTTTTCGTAGTGAGAACCCAATTCATAATGACTGAAGCCATGAGTGAGGTCGCGTGCGCTCATGATGAAGGCTCCTCAGTTTTTAAATGCTCTGCGCGGTAGATTCAAACTACGGCGGATTAGTGTTTGAAGAGGATGCCTTATGTAATAGGCATGTTCGTCAATGATTACGGGGCCACTAATAAATATATATATATATATATATATATATATATATATATATATATATATTAATATTATAATTAACAGGTACTATATGGGTTACCCAGAAGTTAGCCTAGGCAATATTGTAAACAAATATAATTAGCTGAAGTATTGTCTAATGCTATTTTGCCTTGCCTTTACAATTCACATTAACCGATAATCCATGGAATTCGTATTATTATCCAAAGTCACCAAACTGGACACGAGAGTATTAATATTCAATTCGGAAGACATTACTAACGTTATAGGGATTAGGCCTATGATGCTTCATACCACAGCAGCGTAGTCGTAACCAATTCAACGGTCGGTACAAAACAGGTTCCCTGAATAATGCTGGTATATTTTATATATGTATATATGATACAAAATATAATTGTTGCTTTTTTACTTCTGCTCACAAAAAACAATATTAGTATTGAGTGTTGACACATAAATTATACTTACTCACTCGAACTGGTATGCTCTCGTCACATTTTGTTTACAAAGTAATGCGCGCGTGTCTGGCCCTGGCCCAGCCCAGAGTTACATCCGGCCTCTGTACCGGCCCAAAAACGGAAAAAGAACTGGCCCTTCGGGCATTGCCCAAATGCCCGGCTGGCCAGTCCGGCTGGCCAGTCCGCCCCTGACTACAACAACAACAGGCTACAAGCCTATGTCTGGAGGTAGTATAGGGTGTGTAGCTCATGTGGCTTTATGTAAGAAAGCAAGAGTGAGTGTATTTTAGAGCAAGTTAACAAAGAGCTACAGATTTTTTTTTTGTTTTTTTACTATATTCCAAGTTTCCAACTACTCCCTCTCGGGCATAGGCTGAAAGCCTGCACACTCAACCACTGAACACGGTGAGGCCCGTGAGGTCTTGTTCCAGTCTAGAGAGTGAGACATGCGAAGCACCCCGGCTCGAAGCAATCCTATCTCTGAAGCTGCTCCGCCTCTGCGCCTCACAGTCTCATTCCCCAGACTCGGACCCTCACTCAGAACGCCATCTATTGAGCAATTAACTCCCTAGGCATTGCCCCCCTGTAGCATATTTTGAATATGGGAATATTCATACAGTGCTATTTAATCAGGGAACGATGAGGGTATTTTTTTTGCATTTCGGTGTGCTGTGGTAATGCACTGAAACTAGGTACAGCACAAATTCCATCCCAATAATATCATCCCATTGACATATTGGGATTCGAACCTGGGTCCATTGGATTACCAGTCCAGTGGCAAGACCACTCTGCCACACCTGCCCAGTTTTGTATGTGGTACAAAGTTTGTGTTCTGGCCTTATACATTGACATCACAATTTCAATCCTAACTCTTCTGAGTCATTTACAATCAAGCGAGGAATGAGTGTGTTTAGGATTTCCGTATTGAATAAATAGTACACGTAGACATTATAATCTCGATCCTAGCTCTCCTGAGTAATTTACTATCAAACAAGGGAGTGAGAGTGTATAGGATGTCCATATTGAAAAAATAGTGCTTGCAACACACCCATCTGCTTGCAACATCTGAGGTTTACGGACTTCTTCACTGCTCAGCTCCTACGGATAAGTGTGGTGGCTTTTGGCAATTGAGCCAGGATTTTGGTACTACCAGTTAAGGGGAGGCAGAACCTTACACCCCCAATTCACCCTGTATAAGAGATTTTGTTTCTGGCATTATACCATCTTAATACCAATGGAAATACTAAGACTCGCTGAAAAAATCAGCTCTCTATGTGCGTGCGCGTGAGCGCAGAATTTCATTGCACTATATGAAAAATCAACTAGTCATTGAAAATTGTTCAAATTTCCCGCAATTTTTTGTCTGGCGTATCTACAAGCATCCCCTACAACTTTATGATCTAGTTTTCCCATATTGAATAATAGAAGGTGCTGAAAAAAATATATAATATATATATTTTGTTTTGGTAGCGCAAAATTCGACATGAAAAATTCTGAATCTTGGAAAATATCGGAGATGCGGCCATTATCTAATCATATTACCGTTGCTATATAGTCCTATATATAGTGTGTAGAAGGGGAACGAAGCAGAGCAATATACAAAAATGTAGTGGCACTTGGAGTTGCCAATATATGATCTCTGGAAATCGCAAAACGTTTAAAATAATATCCTGGGTGACAAAATTTGGGGAAAATAACTAAGTTTCTCCCTCCAGAGACATTTTCTATTACTAAGCTGTTAGAGAAAACAAAGTTATATGGGATACTAATGTAAAACATCTTGCAACATAAGGCTTTACACATTTATTACCAAAGTGTTTTATATAAATCCATGATATTGGGGGCCATGGGGTGGGGGGCCCCCCCCCCCCCTAGGGATGTCATATGGGTGTTTATGCCCTCATATAATAGTTTCTATTGTTTACAGAAGCCTTTTAGACAAACAACACATGAAAGGGAAAACATTTTATAGACTATAATTATAATAAGCTTAAAGCTGATTTAATAAATTTACATAAACATTTTGTAATCACTACAGTAGATAAAGCCAGCAATAATTATAGCTTCACATGTAAGAAATTTTATCTTGAAAACATGAAAAAAGAATTAGGTATTAAGGGTAACATATTACGTAAAAATATTTGCGGTAATTCTGTTTATGAAATTCAAAATAATCTGAATATTGATAACTTAATCGATGAACATACCAAGAAAAATATAACATTTTATATTAAACTTTCTGATAAGAACAAGTGCATTGCAAAATTATACATGTTACCTAAATTTCATAAAAGACCTTATAAATATCGCTTTATTGCCGGAGCAAAATTTGCTACCACTAAAACTCTATCAGAACAAGTCGTAAATTGCTTAAAATACATTAAAAGTACTCATAAAAGATATTGTAATACCATCATGAGAAGAACTGGCATTAACTATTATTGGAGTGTTGACAATTCGTTAGAAGTTATTGATAAAATAAATACCACGCCGAAAGTTACCTCGGTACATAGCTTCGACTTTTCAACTTTGTATACCAATTTGCCTTTAGATTTAGTATATTCAGAGCTTTGCTTTATTATAGATTTGCACTTTGACAGATTCGTTAGGAATGGTAATTATTTCATAAATGTTTATACATATTTTAATAATGCATCACTTAGCTCTACTCCCACTAGTTCTGTATATTTTGATAGAACTAAACATAAAGATGCCCTTAAATTCCTCCTTTTCAATACTTATGTTAGATTCGGCCCGTACATTTTCAAACAAATATTAGGAATTCCTATGGGTGGAAATGCTAGCCCTTTAATTGCAGACTTATTCTTGCTTGCTTTAGAATTTAAATATAAAAGACTTAGTTGACAGTAGCAAGAAAAATAAAATCCCAGAAAAATTAGCACTTGCTAAACTGTTAAGTAATAATAGTAGATATATTGATGATATTCTTGTTTGCAATTTGTTAAATTTTAATCAAGTTGCTAAACTTATTTACCCTAATTCTATTCCCCTCACACAATGTAACATAAATTATAAAGTTGAAATTTTTGTTGATATAAATATAGAGATTGTTAATGAACAGTGCATACTTAAAGTATATCACAAAGTTGATGATTTTAATTTTAACGTAATAAACTTTCCTTTCCCTAGTAGTATATCGATAGTAAATAATAACTTATAATTGTTTTTATTCCCAATTAATAAGATTTTGTAAAATCTGCACTAAAGTAGATGACTTTTGGGCTAGAGCTAGGTTACTATACAGACTCTTAGTGGACAGAGGTTTTGAGGCAAGTAAATTGTTCCATAAATTTAATCTTTTTAGGGTCAATTATTGTGACTGTATTCTAAAATTTGACATCAATAATTTTAATCAAGCATTTTTAACTTGAAGTTTCTTGTATAACCTCTGCTTACTTTTTGTCTGTATTTTTTGTTTTTTGTCTGTATTTATTGTTTATCTTTTTCTTTTTCTATTATTAATATTAATATTGATGATTTTTTAAATTTATTGTTCTTGTTAAAAAAGTACTCTTTGTTTAAATCTGTTGTTTTTTCATATTTTGCAATTATTTGTCTTTATATTATATGTATTCATTGTCGATAGTATCAATTGCTTACTTTTGCGATTTCCTTAGTTTATTTGTGCTATAAATGTAGGTTATTTGTAGGGTAGTTATTGATAGGGGTCACTTGAGGCATGCTATGCTTACAGGTACCTACCCGATAGCACTATCGTTAGTGAGTGCTGTACTGTATTTATATATTATTTTGTAATAGTATAGATATCTTATCAATATTTGTATTTTGTACTATTGTTAATGTCTTGTCATGTTGCAAATTTGATTTTAAATAATATTTTGACATTTAACATTTAGTTTCTTTATTCATGCAGAGTTTAGTAAAATTTGCCAGAACGTCCCGGACTTCCCAAACTTGACTACTTCCTTTAACGTGACGATAGTGCGTTGTTATATGTGCGATTAGTTTGCTTGGGAAACAGATTAACTTGCTCATGTAGTAATGTACACCCTATGTGGTGGATTGTGTTCTTTTATTTAATAGTTTTCATTTTAGTAAGCGTTGTTTCCACATAGCGATTTTGATAATTTAATTTGACTTTATATTGTCCTTGTCCCAATTTTGGTTTGTTTAGTTTGCAAGTTTTACATTTTAATTGGGGGGTGTGGTTGAACCCCCGTTCGGGGGGGTTATGGATGCGCCCTCCTATGCTATTCTCCTATGTTGAAAGAAGCATTTTAGAAGAAAAAAAAAATTTAAATTTTGATTTCAAGGTTCAGCCTTAACCCGTGGAGCCCCGGCTAGTTTTGTAATGTTTGTAATGTTTGTTCACCAGAACCCGGCCGGTTTTCAAAAAATGGTTTTATTCCAGAAACAATAGCGAATGGGTTAGGAATGAAGGAAAAACCACGAAAAACCGCTCAAAAAGCTTAAAGGATGGTCCTACAGAGCCCCCGAAAACGTATTTTACAAGAGTAAAAAATTGAAGGCAATTACCCAAAAAAAACAGGTTATTGCGCGCTCACGCGCACGCACGTGGACTTTGAGAGTTTTCAACCATCGGCACGGTTGCGTGGGATACGTACACAGTTCCCATACAAATCTGAGCCCTCTTGAGTGGCTACACCTGAGGTTACGGTCGGCGCAATTAGGGTGACGCGTCAGACGCGTTTCTGGGGCTGTGCGTTACATACATCGCCGACGCGTCAGACGCGTCGCTGGGGCTGTACGGGTTAATAATCTTCTGGTTACTTATATAGCGCCCGTATCTCCTCCTTCAAGGATTCACAAGCGCTTGGCTTTCTTTAGTCTACCAGAGACCATTACCCATCCCCCTTGCTCATGGGGAGATGGTAACCGCCGGCTATATCCCAGAAAAACTTTTCAATCTGAGCGGGGATTGAACGCGAGACCTTCAAGATGGGAATCAGGCACGCTATCAACTGAGCCAGCCGGGATAGCGCGGGAAATAAAAGGAGATACCCCCCCAGGGGGGTAAGGGGGTCTTCATCTAATGGTGGAGGAAAAAAAGAATATGCCTCACGCATCCTACTGCGTGTCGTACAAGGCGACTAATAAGGGGGATGGCGATAGACTTGTGGACCAAGAGCCATTACTATGCAATAAAGTCTTTATCTTAGCACTGTCTTCGTATGGCACTGCCGAGGCTGGTGGGGTGCGGATAGGTGCCACAGGGGACTGAGTCTTACCTGGGCGCTGTTTGGCACCACACCTGTGTCGGCAACTGTGTTTGCATGTTGTTGTTGTTGTTGTTCCCCAAGCTGCCTGGCCGAACAGCCCCAAGGCCCCGAGCAAGGCCAAGGCCATAACCGAGCGCCCCCACAGAACCCTCCCTGCCGACCACAATAAAGCCTGGGTGTCCGAAGCCACTCCATGGCAAGGAGCTGAGGAGGGCGACAGAAACGCCCGGGAAACCAAAGCCCCACCCAGGGCCCTGTGCCCCTCAGCAATTATGAAGAGAAAACTGAGGGGCAAAGGAAAAAATGTGACGCTTTGGCTTCCAATCTTGGTAGATTGGGAGGTCAATGCACGGAAGAGATGCCGTCACTTGAGTTCTAGAAAAATATATAAGTAAAAGGAACAGTCAGAGTAAGCTATGGGTATGGCAGAGATCGCTCAGTTCTCACTCTGATAGACCAGCCCATCACCACATGACTAGAACCCAATCCTCTCAGCATCAGCTAGGAAAGGCCCTAGAAAGCCGCCTTTGGCGGGGGGATAGCTCCCCTATTGTGTTTGCATTTTGGGGCAGGACTTTATTGTTCTATAGTCCAATTGCAATTTATAGCAAGGCCTTCCTAAGGGTTAAGTGACCCATTAATTACTCCTTCCATTCGTCTATACAATAGGCTACCATAGCGCAGTTGGAATATATGTACATGCTCAGATTAATATGCAGGATTCGAAACTGCATAATAAATCGTAGGCTTGTCCATATTTCTTTAACTGTCTTGATAGCGTAATGCATAGTGCGCAGAATTTCGATGTGAGTATCCTGGGTTCGAGTCCTTGGAGTGCCACATGTATTTGTTGATTTCATTAATTGAGTTTAGATGTGAAGTTAGTTGGTGTAAAAAACATAATAATTCATTCTGGTTCAGGAGCAATTTATAGCGAGGCCTTCCTAAGGGTTAAGTGCCCCATTAATTACTCCTTCCATTCGTCTATACATTAGGCTACCATAGTGCAGTTGGAATATATGTACATGCTCAGATTAATATGCAGGATTCGAAACTGCTTAATAAATCTTAGGCTTGTCCATATTTCTTTAACGGTTTGATAGCGTAATGCATAGTGGTCGGAATTTCGATGTGAGTATCCTGGGTTCGAGTCCTTGGAGTGCTACATGTATTTGTTGATTTCATTAACCCATAAACGGCGAGAAAGCTCATAAGAAGTTTTACTGGGCGAGGGCGGCAAAGCTCTTAAGAGGGAGGCCTAAAAAAAACATTTAAACGGCCCCAGTAGCACTAAACAATTTTTTTTTTTTTTTTCCCTATACTGTACCTCATATCACTCCTCCACATCCCCTCCTTCCCCCTTTTCCCCTCCCCCTTCAATTATCACCTATTTTCCCTGTTATTCCCTAATTTGTTGGTATATTTTTGTGCTAACATTAGCAAAATGTGTGGAGGATGTGCTTACGTGCCTAGCGAGTGTGTTATACAACCGAGTGTGTGAATGAGTAGGCTCAGTGTGGCTTGAGGCCTCGTGGAGGGAGGGGTTGCCTCAATTTTCTCCATAATTCATGAATGGGCTGGTCCATCTATATTCGCGATTTTGACCAGAAAAATTATATTTTCACTTGTTTTATTGTTGTTGTTGTTGTTGTTGTTCCCCAAGCTGCCTGGCCGAACAGCCCCAAGGCCCCGAGCAATTCCAAGGCCATAACCAAGTGCCCCCACAGAACCCTCCCTGCCGACCACAATAAAGCCTGGGTGACCGAAGCCACTCCATGGCGGGGAGCTGAGGAGGGTGCGGAAACGCCCAGGAAACCAAAGCCCCACCCAGGGCCCTGTGCCCCTCAGCAATTATGAAGAGAAAGTTGAGGGGCAAGGGAAAAATGTGACGCTTTGACTTCCAATCTTGGTAGAGTGGGAGGACAATCCACGGAAAAGACGCCGTCACTTGAGATCTAGAAAATATATAAGTTAAAGGAACAGTCAGAGTAAGCTATGGGTATGGCAGAGATCGCTCAGTTCTCACTCTGATAGACCAGCCCATCACCACACTTGTTTTATTGTTGTTACAGGTTACTATCTTCATAGTGAAGGTAAAATAGGCTCATATGAATAAGTAATAACCATATTTATCGTAAAATGACGATTATAGGCCTGAATGGAGCCAATATGCTCGCCCATGGGCAGCTAGTTCAATACCCCCCCCTCGACCTTGCCGGGTTAATTGAGTTTAGATGTGAAGTTAGTTGGTGTAAAAAACATAATAATACAGTAGAGTCTTGTTATGGTGCTGTCTTTTTGTAACACTGTTAAGGCTGGTGTGGTTGCAGATACTGCAGGTGCAAGTGCTGCAGGGGGACTCTGTTGAGTCTTGCTGAGGCACGGTTAGCACTATACGAACATCAGCCACAGTGATGACTTGGTGGGGCAGTGCTGTGGTGGGACTTTATTGTACAGTACTACAGTACACTCCAACTACTGAAAGGCAACCCGTCTGAGCCGTTACATTGCATGTAATGGAAAAATTACGTTAAACCATTGTATGTATGTATGTGTACAAGGGATCATATGGGGCGACCTGCTGCCTCCCACAGAATCTCCCAGTGACTCATATAATGCCACCTGCCTGATGGGGGTTAAAAATGATAATGATTGTAGGTTAGTGCTTATTATGTAAGTAAACAGGAACTGCCTCGTGTGGACCAGTAAGACTGTTCAAGATTTCCTGGTTTTTATACGGTACCGGTATTCATATAAATTTCCTTCTTTCTTTACAGTCCATCCCTCAAGATCTGGAGTTTGACCCGAACTCCAACCCTCCATGTTACAAGAGCAGAGACGAGGTGAGTCACGTCATTACTATACTGTATATACCGGTATATATATATTTTTTTAAGCTGGCGAGAAAATGAAGATATCCTCATCTTTATTACTTGGTTATTACAATATTTGGTACGGGTTGTGTTAGCGGGTGTATTGCCACTTTGTTTATATTACTCGTATGCTCGCGGTTTGTTCCCATCTAATCTAACTTTTTCCCAGCTGTTATTTGTCCCCAGCTAGCAATATATATGATGATGACAATAAGTAATGGGGGGGGGGGCCCTCTACCTATTATTGTATTCCACGGCCAGCTGTTAGGTAAGTTCTTTCGTAAAAGTTGTGTTACCGGCCATGGGATACAATAAATTGCCCCCCCTCACCCACCCATGGCTTATTGTCATCATCATATATATTGCCAACAGAGGGGAAATAACAGTAGGCCGGGGGATAATTATGAAAAAAAAGTATGTCAAATTAGACTGGAACATAACCTCGAGCGTACAAGTACAGTTGTTATTGTTGTTGTTCCCCAGGCTGTCTGGCCGAACAGCCCCAAGGTCTCAAGCGAGGCCAAGGCCATAAATGAGCGCCCCCACAAAATTCTCCCTGCTTACCACTAACAAAGCCCGGGTGACCGAAGCCACTTCAAGGCAGGGAGCTGAGGAGGGTGCGGAATTGCCCGGGAAACCAAAGCCCCACCCAAGGCCCTGTGCCCCTCAGCAATTAAGAAGGGAAAGCTGAGGGGCAAGGGAAAAATGTGACGCTTTGGCTCCCAATCTGCCAACTTCTAGGTAATGTAAACAAAGCGACGATACGGCCGCTAACACAACCCTTAACCAATACTTTTTTAGCCAAATATGGTGTTAATTGTGAAAACTTTACATTAATATGATACAAATACACTGCAGTTTCCTATATTGCCGTTAATTATTGAGAAATCAACTACCAGTGGAATAAACTGTTTGCCAGGTTTAATATACTGTGTATAATTATATATATATATATATAGCCAGACGCCTTGATCTCTGAAGGGGTGGCCATGAACAAAACGCCCCCATGCACCTCTGTCCTCATTCAGTCGACTCCCCTCCTCCCATCCAGTACCACTTTCATGCATATACTTCTTAACTCTCTTAGTTATTCTCTCTCTTCCCATATGTTCCACATGGCTGAACCATCTCAAGGTGTTCCTTTTCACACTTTCCAGAACATCTACATCCACACCACACCTCTCTCGTACTTCCTCATTCGTCTGTCTATCCCTCCATGTAACTAAGCATGCACTTCTCAAGTAACTCATTTCCACCCCTCTCACTCTTGGTTTGAGTCTCTGCACCAACGTCCGTGCTTCGCTCCCTTAACCCTCCAGCCCCGGCTATGTATTATATATATATTCCTCGAAACCCGGGTGTTTTGGCCGAAAAACGTCTAGGCTAGGCTACCGTATATTCGTTAATCAGACTGCTTCCCGCATTCCCGCGCATCACCAAGCGTAGCTGTGTTATTTACCTGTAGAATGGCATTAAGTAGAGCTCTCTAAGTCAACTGGTTGAGTTGTGATGATGATTTCATTGGAGATAACTTTATGGCCAAAACAGCCACTTTACACTACTTTTCAATACTTAACAACAACATACAGGCACACACGAACAAGCGACGCTCTCCTTCTTGTGGCCGGAGATGCGGGGCGTCGGTCCAGCCGGCTGTTGTTTACATGCGTCGGACCGACGCCTCGCACACGAAGCTTACAGGCTTTCAACCACTGGGCGTTCAAGAGCCCTTCCGGGTACCTGTTATATGCTTTTTTATGGGCGTTCAAGAGCACTTCCGTGGCGAGAGGGTTAAACCCTGGACAGGTAACACGTCGTATTTGCACTTAAGTGGTGCGCAAAACATGTTTTTTTGAGTTTGTGCAGCCAACAAGGCTGTTCCCAATGATATCGGCCTGCAGCCAGTCAGTGTGATGTGGGCCTCAGTTGGGTGGGGAGGTGCTGCTCGCCCAGCAACACGAGAGCATGCTCAAACAGGATTTATCCATTGCAAATCTGCAACATATGAAGCCCTCCGAATCATAAGGGGACCATCCAACATTTTCTTACTTCTGAGAAATCAAGGTCAAAGTTTGGCAATGTTCAAAATATGTGTAACTCTTTAACCCGGTAAGGTGCCCTCTTCATATTTTTACTGAAGGTAGCTGAAACACTACTCTTTCATCCCAGCATGTAAAAATAGGGGGTTCCACGTCTATATTTTTAGTATAAACACCCAAACCAAAATTATCCCCTTTTTTTAATGGCCAAAATCTAACATTACCAGCACTTTGACCATGAGTTTTTTCTTTTAAAGATAATAATGCACTGATATTGGGTAGTGTACGTAATTTTCCATCATTCCCACCCACAAGCCTCCAATTTCCATACTCCAGGTAAGGCAGGTAAGTAGTTAATAATTAACAGGTAAGTACAAGGGTATGGGTAAGTGAACGTACTTTTGAGTGAGAGTGAGAGTATGGAGGGATTAACTGAGTGTCGTTTGGACCCCTTGTGTCATGTTATATTTTTCCCAGGATATTGGTGAGTGTTCCCGAAAGGCGAAAAAGTTACCTTAACGTCCAGGACTCTCACTCTTACAGTTTTTGTCTTAAGGGTACCAAACGACTACCAGTGTGTAGGGGAGAAGTTGGGCTATGGCGCCACGTGCTTGGCGCGGAAATTCAAAAAATTTCGGTTGGTCCCCTTATGATTCGGAGGGCTTCATATGTACCTAGTAAGTGACATTTACATATATCGAAAAGTTTACAATTAGTGATATTGTGACTTGAGATATTGATCTGGGAGTGATAGGCATCTTAGCCAGATGATGAGTGAACAAGCTCACACAGGTTAGTGTGTCTGATGTTGCCATACTTTGGGTGAGGAATTTTGCCCCATTTCATGACATGATTTCAGTTACCTCCATATCATATATTATTATAGTATCTATGGTACTCAGATCTCAATTATTGCACTTTGATATTACAATAGGAGCATGTAGGAAGTACTATGTTGATTTTGGTTTGATTCCAAGTATATTTAGGTATATTTTTTTTTTTTTTTAAATCGGGCAACATTTTTAGAGAGTTGAAATTTTAACCCTTTTTGCAACTTCGCACTTCTCTCAACGTATGGGAACTACAGGGTCGTCCTTCATACACCAATCAGCCCCACCATTGCCATCCACAACCTCAGAGTCCCAGCACCCTCAGGACGAATTTAGTATTTTTTTTTTAAATTTTTTAAGTAAGACTAACTTAACCCTTTCCGCCCGGGCTCGCCTTCCTAAGGACAGTATTGAGATCCGGGCGATCTGGCCGAAAAACTTCTTTAATAGGCTACCCGTATCTTTGTTATTTTAACTTCTAGAGAATTCCCTCACATCTCTAAACGTAGGTGTGTTTCATATCTGTAGACTGGCGTTGAGTAGAGCTCTCTAGGTCAACAGGTTCAGTTGTGATGACGATTTCCGTGGAGAGAGTTTCGATGTAATGTTAGCAATATCAGACACTTTTCAACACTAAATCTGTTCTAGCAGACAACACAATAACAAGCTCCGACTCTTCTTGTTTTCAGAGGTGCGGTGTCGCAAAGACAGGCTTTGTTTACATATGTCGGACGCACGGCTTTCAAAGCACGCTTAATAGGCTTTCAAGCTTACGGATTTCAAAGGGACACCCGGGCTCCTGCCCTTCAAAAGGGGTGTCATTTTAAAATGCTGCCCGGGTAGGAAGGGTTAAAACCTCTACTTATTTTTTTATTAAATTATTTAAAAATACTAATTACCTTTCAATATCCATCATTTACTAACACAATATTAACCCTTTCGCTGCGGGTGACATTCAGGAACGTCCTGGCAAGTTACAGCAATTTCCAGGCTTTAAAAGCCTGTAAAAATCGTAAAAATCGAGTGTCAGTGGGCGGGAGCGTAAGGGGCCCACCTCCGACCCTCAGAGCACCGAGCGGCTCACTGATGTTGAGTGTGTCTCGCGCGGGCCTCTCTCTGTCTCTCTCAACAGTGTAGCCATGCGAGCGAATGTTACATAATAGCGGGGTTCCCGCATTTCACTGGCACCACTGCGAGTGAACCAGACCACGTACGGGGCCTGTTCTGGTGTAATTTTGAAGCTATTCTCGCCTATTTTTCGGCAGAATACACTTCATTTAAGGCAGATGCTTGATTTATCATTCAGGAGTGTCTGAATATGCCCTAAATAGCCCAAAATAGGCCGCAGCCAAAGGGTTAAGGGATCCATACATTATTTTTAGCAATTTTCATTAAGTCTCTAAATCTTTTGGTTTGGGAGATATTTGAGGTCAAAGTCGATGTGCATATTCACATCGACCGTACCATGAAAATTACGTTTTTGAGCTTACCTGTCCAGGGTTAAGTCAATGTCGGGATTACCACACTGTCATGCAAGGACTTCTTTACTTCCATGCTTACCACCCTATTTCTTGTTACTGCTTTCAGCATTCCTACAACCCTCTTCCCCTGTTGCACCCTCTCCCGCACTTCTTCATCCATACTCCCATCTTTACTCAACATACTGCCCAAATACTTAAATGAGCTGACATTCTCCATAGCCTGACCGTTCAACCTCATGACACAGTCTGTGGCTGCACCCCTTTCAAAGATCATAACCTTGCTCTTCCCCGCATTTACCTTCAGATTTCGTTTTTCACACTGTTCCAAACATATTTGCCAGACCCTGCAACTCCCATTCACTATCGCTCATCAGAACTGTATCATCGGCAAACAGCAGTACTGTACACGCAACTTCCATTCGTTTCCTTCCCTTATCAGCGGTGCACCAACATCCACTGCTCTTCCTTGTATTTCTTTCATGACTCCATCCATATATATATTGAACAACCATGGGGACATCACACACACTTGCTTTAACCCAACATTTAGATCAAAGAACTCGCTCTGTTCGTTCTCCACACGCACTGACGCCTTTGCACTCTCATATATGCTCTTCACTGCTTTCAACAACTTACCATCTACTCTGTATATTCTCAGTACTTTCACATACCTTCTATATCAACTTATGTCATAGGCCTTCTCCAAGTCCATAAAGGCAGCATACAACTTTTGTCGCTTCTCCATATATTTCTCCACAACACATTTCACAGGCGCACTTCCCTCCTCCCATGCTATTCTATCTATCTATCTATACAGTTTCTTACAGTTTCTTACAGTAGATCCTCTGGAAAAAGGTAAACTAGGCCTGTGTATCCAGCTCAGTGCCAGTACTTGCACTACTGTGGTCGTTCACGGTGTTGGCGGCGGCGGTAGCAGACGCAAATTTTTTACTATTCTGTATGCTCAGGCCCAATCCCCACTTTTCCTATTTTTATTTCTATTTTCTATTTCAATCTATTTTATTATTATTTTTTTTTCTTCTTGGGGGTGGCCGACTCAAGACAGAGCAAGAACAGGGAAAACACAAAAACAACATAAAACAACGAACAAACACAGATAAACACACAAATTCACACACGTCTAGGTCACCCAGGAGAAGACCCAGAGACCAGGGTCACCAAGGTCGCTTCAGCACTCCCCCGGCCCCCGACCACCCGGAGAGGTTCCAATCTCGGCAGGCAGACATGCAGCGGAGCCGAAGCCACAAGCCCGCCCACCACACTTCCAGGTGCACCCTTCATATTAATCGTCTCCCCGGGCCAGGCGCCTGATGGACTATTATCTAGTCCAACTTGCACCCAACCCCTTCCCCCAAATGACCACGTGTTCACTCAACTATTCACAAGCATTCTCCATTCACTCCTGTCCACCACCACTTCCCCTGCCTGATCTATAGTCATTCCTCTATCATCCGAAGCTTTTCTTACACAGTCTCTCCATCTCAATGGGGGGTCTTCCTGCCCTTCTATCTCCCCTTGTATCTGACTCACATATTCTCTTTGTAAGCCTTTCATCTCCCGTTCGTTCAACATGACCATACCAGCTCAGCACCCTTCTGTCCACTCTGGCTGACAAATGTTCCTGTTGCCCCACTCTCCTACGTATCACTTCATTCCTCAATCCGTCTCTACGAGTAACTCCACACATACTCGTCAAGCAGCTCATCTCCATCACATCCAGCTTTCTTTTCTCCTTTTTCTTCAGAGCCCATGTCTCAGCCCCATACAACACTGTTGGCACAACAATTCCTTGATACAGTGCACTTTTTACTTTCATTCCGAGATTTCTCGTCTTCCACATACTTCCCATTGCTCCGAAAACCTTCCTTCCTTCACACCTTCATTGTAGGTTGTTGGAGGTGTACATGGTAGGATGTTAAAATGGATGGAAAACTTTTTAATAGGAAGAGAAATGAGGACCACGATACGAGACGAATATTCACAGTGGAGGAGTGTGACGAGCGGAGTACCACAGGGATCAGTGTTGGGTCCGATAATGTTCCTACTTTATGTAAACGACATGCCAGAAAACTTGAATAGTCATATGAATATGTTTGCGGATGACGCTAAGATCATGAAGAATGTCACCTGTATAGAAAGTTGTCAGGATCTTCAAAAGGACCTAGATGAGTTGCACAGATGGAGCCAAACCTGGAAAATGAGTTTCAATGCAGAAAAGTGTCATGTTTTGGAAGTGGGAAGAAGTGAGATAAGGCCAAGCTGGGAGTACAAATTAGGAATTGAAATATTCGGCAAAACACGGCATGAGAAGGACCTTGGAGTGATAATACAAGATGATCTATCCCCGGAGAAGCATATTAACATGATCATTGGAGGAGCATATGGAATAATAACCAATATGAGAGTGGCATTTAACTATTAATGAATGGGGACAAAAGAATCTAGTTTCCTTTAATGCACAGAAAACCAAGTACAGTATATTCAATTTTCTAACCGACAGAATCTCACTGACTCCCATATATTTTTTAATGATGTAGATATTCCCACTTCCCCTAGTATTGACATTCTCGGTGTAACATTAACTACTAACTTGAGCTGGACACATTATGTTAGAAGCATTGCTAAGAATGCCTCTAAAAAACTGGGACTCCTGTACAGAGTTCGTGAATTCTTCACTGACGAGCAGTTAGCCGTAATATATAAAAGTCATGTGCGTTCTCAGATGGATTACTGTTCACCTCTGTGGGGTGGAAGTGGAGTGGTTGTATTGAGGCAGTTGGACAAAATTCAAAATAAAGCAATTAGATTAATCAATAACCCTGCAATCACACAGGACCTTCCTACATTATCCATACGAAGAAACGTTGCATCCCTTGCATTATTCTACAGATATTTTCACAGCAATTGTTCCGAGGAACTTGCTTCAATTGTGCCGCCTCTCCACATCTTTCCCCGTAGAACTAGGGCAGCTGAGACCGCCCATGAATTTACACTTTCTCCTCCACAATGCAGAACTTCCGCTTATCAGAATTCATTTATCCCCAGAGCTACAACTCTTTGGAATTCACTTCCCTCGAATTGCTTTCCACAAACTTACAATCTACAAATGTTTAAATCCAGTTGTTACAAACATTTTATGAATGGAGGATGCCTTTAGGCACATGGACCTTTTTGTTTTATCTGTGTTTTTCCTTCCTCCGTTCATTGTCTCTTAAAAAAAAAAAAAAAAAAAAAAAAAAAATTGGATGAAGAAATGTTAAGAAAACTGATAATGACTATGATAAGACCAAGATTAGAATATGCAGCAGTGATATGGTCACCACATTTGAAAAAAACATATAAACAAATTAGAGAAAGTCCAAAGGATAGCAACGAAGATGATCCCAAGATTGAAGGAGTTGACATAATTATGAGGAAAGACTTAAGACACTACAACTGCCTACCTTGAAAGAGAAAAGGGAACGAGGCGACTTAATAACGATGTTCAAGGGAGTAAAAAGTTTGGAACGAGTAGATAGGG
Source organism: Paralithodes platypus (assembly GCA_032716605.1). Lineage (NCBI taxonomy): Eukaryota > Metazoa > Arthropoda > Malacostraca > Decapoda > Lithodidae > Paralithodes > Paralithodes platypus. The sequence goes on from CM064499.1 coordinate 22,913,356, forward strand.
AAGATCTATTCGTGAGGGATGATGGAAGGACAAGAGGGCACGAGTTTAAGCTGAGGAAGGGCAGATGTCATAAGGACACAAAGAAATTCAGCTTCCCATATAGGAGTATAGAGACTTGGAACAACTTGGAGGAGGAGGTGGTGAGAGCGAGGAACATTAACATGTTCAAATCTAGGTTGGATAAAAGTAAATATGGAAATAGGGCAACATAAGTTATGATATGTTAGTCCAAAATACTGGGAACTGGGAATATCCATTACGATACTTGTCTAAGTAAAATGGATTGATTATAAAATAACTAAGACAGGACAACACGAGCGCTGCTCAATTCCTGTAAACTACAAATAGGTAAATACACTCTGTGGTTTACCTCCATTTCCATATCTCCACTCCTGCTTATCGTTCCTCCTAGATATTTAAAACACTCTACTTGTTCCAATATTTCCCCATCCAGCCTCACATCTAGATTCACCCTATGATCTCCCCTATTACACCCCCCCGAAAGGAGTTGAAATAGGGGAGCTATCCCCCCGCCAAAGGCGGCTTTCTAGGGCCTTTCCTAGCTGATGCTGAGAGGATTGGGTTCTAGTCATGTGGTGATGGGCTGGTCTATCCGAGTGAGAACTGAGCGATCTCTGCCATACCCATAGCTTACTCTGACTGTTCCTTTTACTTATATATCTTCTAGATCTCAAGTGGCGGCGTCTTTTCCGTGGATTGACCTCCCTACTGCCAACCTAGAAGTTGGCAGATTGGGAGCCAAAGCGTCACATTTTTCCCTTGCCCCTCAACTTTCCCTTCATAATTGCTGAGGGGCACAGGGCCTTGGGTGGGGCTTTGGTTTCCCGGGCGTTTCCGCACCCTCCTCAGCTCCCTGCCTTGGAGTGGCTTCGGTCACCCGGGCTTTGTTAGTGGTAAGCAGGGAGGATTTTGTGGGGGCGCTCGTTTATGGCCTTGGCCTTGCTCGAGACCTTGGGGCTGTTCGGCCAGACAGCCTGGGGAACAACAACAACAACAACAACTTTACTTTTATTGACGTTCACCTTCAGTTTCCTCCTCCCACAAACCATACCAAACTCTTTGACTACCCGCTGCAGTTTCTCCTCAGAATCCGCCACCAATGCTGTGTCATCAGTGAACAGCAACTGATTCAACTCCCAATCTCTACCATTCTTTCCTACTAAACCCAATCCTCTTCCCATAGTTCTCCTTTTCACCTCCCTCACCACACCATCCATAAACATATTAAACAGCCATGGTGACATTACACAACCCTGTCGCAAACCTACCTTTACCTCAAACCATTCATTCAACTCACCATTTCCTACTCTAACACATGCTCTGCTCCCTTCATAAAAACTCTTAACTGCTTCTAACAAATTTCCTCCAATTTCATAAATCCTTAACACCTTCCACATTGCTTCACGCTCCACACGATCATACGCTTTTTCCAAATCCATAAAAGCCCAAAATATCTCCTTATGCTTCTCTAAATACTTCTCGCATAACTGTCTTACTGCAAACATCTGATCCACGCACCCTCTTCCCCTCCTAAAACCGCACTGTTCTCCTATTGCAACTTCCGTACACTTTATTATTATCTCTATCAACACCCTGCCATACAGCTTTCCAACCACTGACAATAAACTAATACCTCTATAACTTGAACACTCCTGCCGATCTCCCTTCCCCTTGTACAACGGTACAATACATGCACTCTTCCAGTCTATTGGTACCATTGACACAGCAAAGCACACATTGAAAAGTCTCACCAACCAATCTATTATCACATCTCCACCCTTCTTTATACACTCCACAGCAATACCATCCAAACATTCTGCTTTTCCCGCTCTCATTTGTTTCACTGCTTCTTTCACCTCATTTTCCTCAATCCTTTCATTCATTCCCTGCCACCTGGGTGGCCTGGGTAACCTATCTCCATCCACCACTGCTTCAATCACTGCTTCTCTTCCATCTCTTGCATTTAACAAAGATTCAAAATACTCGGCATATCTTTTCCTCACTTAAACTGGTTCCACTAGTAATTCTCCATTTGCATCTTTCACTGACTTCCTTCTTTTGTCCTCCTTTCCTTGCTCTATTTACCTTCTTCCAGAACATTTTCTTTCGTTCTTCAAAATTCTCACTCAACCTTTGACCCCACCTTTCGTTTGCATCTTTTTTCGCTTCTCTAATTTTCCGTTTTGACTCTCTCCTTTTCTCCTTGTAGCTCTCCCATACCTCAACACTACCATCCTGTAAAACCCTCTCAAAACACTGTCTCTTCTCCTCAACTGCCTTTCTCACCATATCATTCCACCACTCGCTTCCCTTCCTGATACCTCTGCCTCCTACTTTCCTTTTACTGCACACTACCTCTGCACTTGCTTTCACTCCTTCCTTAACCCTCCTGGCCCGGTTGTCATTTTAAAATGACACCACGAACTAAGGGCAGGAGCCCGGGTGTCATTTTAAAATCTGTAAGCTTGAAAGCCTATTCAGCTTGGTCTGAACGCCGTGCGTCCGACGCATGTAAACAAAGCCGATCGTTACGTCACCGCACCTCCGAAAACAAGAAGGAGAAGACTCGTTTGTTATTGTACGTCTGTATGTCGTTGTTTCAGTAGTGAACAGATCGTCATATTGACAACATCGCCTGCAAGTGCTCTCCACTGAAATCGTCATCACAACTGAACCAGTTGACATAGAGAGCTCTACTCAACGCCAGTCTACAGATTGGAAACCACACTACATTTATAGATGCATGGGAAATTTCTAGCAGTTAAACTAAACAAAAATACGGTAGCCTAGGCCTAGACGTTTTTCGGCCAGATCGCCCGGGTAGCCCACACTGTCATTTTGAGAGCCTGCCCGGGCCAGGAGGGTTAAACTGTTGCCATTCAACCTCTAGTTCTCTCCCTACTCTCCTTTTTTTTGACAGAGACTCAAGTAACATCGACATCTGACACGTCTAGATTTAATTTTCCAGGTTATCAACTGCTCCAAAATTTCAGACCTAAAGGAGGTGTATGTTGCTTCACAAAATCTGAAATTGCCCTGGAGGAGGTTACTAGTTTCAATTGTCCCTATTTTGATTATTCTATATACAAATTAATTTCTGCTGGTATATTTAAATACATACTGTATGTTGCATCTACCGTTTCCCAAATACTCCTCCAGAGCAAAGTCTTTTTGATTCTCTGTCCTCACAACTCAGTGTCCTCAACTTAAATGCTTCTTCTGAAATCACTGTGTTGGGTGATTTTAATGTCCATAATGTTGAATGGCTCACTCATTCAGCCAGGACTGATGATGCTGGTCTTGAATGTGAGCTATTTGCAGACTCATTTAATCTCACTCAACTAGTCAACCAACCCACCCGTGTACCAGATAATCCTAATCATAATTCCCACCTACTGGACTTATTTGTAACAACCAATTCAGAAAATTATGATGTTACAGTGAGGTCCCCGCTTGGATCTTCTGATCACTGTCTGATACAGGCCACCTGTCTATCACCTACAACACCTTCCCACTCTGAACCTGTTTTGGTGACTAAATGGCATTACGATAGGGCAGACTGGGAGGGTCTTCAAGGTTTCTTTATTGATATTCCCTGGACCTCTTTCTTTTCTAATGATGCACACACCACCTTGAGCCACATACAAGATTTTGTAAAAATTGGAATGGAAACTTTTATTCCTCATCAAAAGTACAGTAAAAGATCTAATTCACCTAAATGGTTTGACCATAATTGTGGAAATTCCCGGCGCGACCGAAGCCGCTCCAAGGATCCGTGCCCCCAGGGAGGGGGCAGGGGATGGTTTTGACGGTTTGGCTCCCGAAACTGCTCCCCGCTGCCGGCATCCGGTTTTCCTCCACTGGTCGTTGATTTTGTCTTCGGCCATCCGCGGTTGGCAGCCTCGGGAGGTGGCCCCACGGCGTAGACTCCGTGACAAGGTATACAAAGACAAGACATACAAGCACTCACTAACATATCAAACTACAGCTATTCACACAACACAATACCAGACATTTGGAAGCATGGTATCATCATCACATTCCCCAAACCCAACAAAGACCCCACGCTACCCTCCTCGCACCGCCCCATCACACTCCTTTGCTCCCCCTCCAAAGTCATGGAACGCCTAGTATTACAACTAATTACACCTGACCTACCCCTAGCTCCAACACAACATGGCTTTAGGCCACTGCACTCCACAAACACTCTTCTCACAGACCTTACACAAAGAGCTTTCGATGGCATCAACTCAGCTAGACCACCACACAGATCACTATTAGCCACACTCGACATTAGTAAAGCCTTCGATGCCATCCCCCGCCACAACCTAACAACAAAATCTACAACACAAACATGCACAACAACACAAAAAGGTGGCTGGCCAACTTCCTAGCAGGCAGATGTGCACACGTATCTTTTGCCGGTCAGTCATCTAAAATCAGAAACTTTCCAAACGGAGTCCCACAATGATCCGTCCTATCGCCCGCACTCTTCAATCTGTACATGCACGATATAACTACACCCAATACGCCCCAAATAAACTTAGCCTCCTATGCAGATGACATAACACTCACATGACCCAAAAAGAGCAACAGATCTCCTTCAACCCTATCTCAACACACTACATGGCTGGTGCACTACAAACAGACTTAATCTAGCCCCAGCCAAATCCACCGCAACCCTGCTCACAAGTTGGACAGGAGAACACGAATACATCCCTCAACTCACCATAAACAACACACCCCTAACACATACACACACACCCAAAATCCTAGGAGTAACATATGATACTCATATGACATTCAAACAGCACACCACAAACATTAAAAAGAAACTGACACCCAGACTAAACGCCCTCAGGTCACTTGCTCACACAAAATTTGGACACAACAAAGAAACTACCACCACAGTATATAAACAATACATAAGATCAGTGATGGAATATGCAAGCCCAGCCTGGGCTTCTAACCTCGCTGAAACACATCATAAGACCTTACAGACTATTCAAAACAAAGCCCTGAAGATCATTACAGGCTGCACAGCTACTTCACCCACAGATCACCTACATCAAGAAACCAAAATCCTCAAAGTCAAAGACCATCTGGACATGAGAGGCACTCAATTCCTGGCAGCAGCCTCCACGAACCAAGACCACCCACTAAACTACATGGCAACACACCCACAGACACCAAGAAATATCAAAACAACACCCAGCACACGGTATCACACACAATTATTGTCCTCTCTCCCTCCCTGCTCACCCCGAACCAACATCCAGAAGCACATCGATACTCATATCTCACCGATCCATCCACTCACTCACAGACAACACGCAGCTGCATGCACGACCTCCCGAAATCCATCCTTCCGAATCCTCCCTTCCTCGCGAGGACAGAGTCCACCTGGCCAGGCTGAGATGCGGACACCATCCAGCTCTCCTGAGCTATCAGAAGAGACTGGATGACTCCGTTGTCGACGCCTGCCCGGGATGTAACACAGCACCCCATACCATTAAACACATCATAGAAGACTGCATTTCACACAACCACTTACGCCAACAACACAATCTACACTCAATGAGAGCTCTGTGGGAAAGCCCGATCGTGGCCATGGCCTTTCTCAGGGACTCGGGGCTGTTCGGCCAGGCAGCTTAGGGAACAACAACAACAACCATAATTGTGCTAGAGTAACTGAACAAAAAACAATAGCCCTACAATGCATACACAAGATCAAAAACACATGAAGCCTTTAATTACTTTAGAAACATCAGAAATCATGCCAAAACTGTATTAAACCTAACTAAATCAAACTTTCTCCACAAGCAGGCATATAAACTTCTAAATAATCCAAATGATAACAAAATATTTTGGTCTACTCTTAACTCATTCAAATCCAACTTCACTACTGCTTCATCCATTCCACCATTAAAATCTCTGACTGGCAATCTTGTAAGTGACCCACGAGGTAAAGCTAACCTTCTTGCGGATATTTTCTCCACCAACTCAACCTTAGATGAAATAAATCAAGATGTCCCTGTACTTAATTTTAATTTGCCTGAAATTCCCTTACTTAAGATCCACACCAGACATGTCAAAACTATTTTGCAGAATCTCTCAGTAGATAAGGCTCCTGGTCCAGATGAAATTCTTCCAATAGTACTTAAGAATTGCTCCTTGGTGCTCGCTCCTGTATTGGCAAACATTTTCCGTCTGTGTACTCATACCTCATGCTTCCCAGTACCCTGGAAAGAAGCAAACATCCATCCAGTTCCTAAAAAAGGTGCCTCTTCAGATCCATCAAACTACAGACCAATAGCTATAACTTCCACTCTTGGTAAAGTCTTTGAAATTATATTAAATAATCACATAATTAAGCATCTTGAGAATAATAAATTAATCAGTGATAGGCAATATGGTTTTAGATGATGTCGATCAACTGCAGACATTCTTTGCCTTCTTACGCATCAAATCAACCAAGCTACAGACCAACATGGTGAAACACATACAATAGCACTGGATATATCAAAGGCATTTGATAGAGTCTGGCATCAATCCTTATTGTCGAAGATGTCACACTACGGCCTTGCATCATTAGTTCCACTAATTTCTTCTTATCTTCATAACAGAAAAATATGTGTAATGGTAGATGGCCTTTATTCTCAATTTCACTCAATAAATGCTGGTGTTCCCCAGGGATCAGTTTTGGCCCCAACTCTGTTCCTCATTCATATCAATGATCTCATATCTACCACTCATAATCCAATACATTCCTACGCAGATGACTCAACACTCCACAGTTCCTTCACATTTACGAATTCTTTCACCCAACCCGATCTTATAAATTCAAAAATAAACACTGCAATTTCTCTGAACCAGGACCTTTCTAGAATTAATGAATGGGACAAAAGAATCTAGTTTCCTTTAATGCACAGAAAACCAAGTACATTCAATTTTCTAACCGACAGAATCTCACTGACTCCCATATATTTTTTAATGATGTAAATATTCCCACTTCCCCTAGTACTGTATTGACATTCTCGGTGTAACATTAACTACTAACTTGAGCTGGACACATTATGTTAGAAGCATTGCTAAGAATGCCTCTAAAAAACTGGGACTCCTGTACAGAGTTCGAGAATTCTTCACTGACGAGCAGTTGGCCGTAATATATAAAAGTCATGTGCGTTCTCAGATGGATTACTGTTCACCTCTGTGGAGTGGAAGTGGAGTGGTTGCATTGAGGCAGTTGGACAAAATTCAAAATAAAGCTATTAGATTAATCAATAACCCTGCAATCACACAGGACCTTCCTATATTATCCATACGAAGAAACGTTGCATCCCTTGCATTATTCTACAGATATTTTCACAGCAATTGTTCCGAGGAACTTGCTTCAATTGTGCCGCCTCTCCACATCTTTCCCCGTAGAACTAGGGCAGCTGAGAGCGCCCATGAATTTACACTTTCTCCTCCACAATGCAGAACTTCTGCTTATCAAAATTCATTTATCCCTAGAACTACGTGTACTACTCTTTGGAATTCACTTCCCTCGAGTTGCTTTCCACAAACTTACAATCTACAAAAGTTTAAATCCAGTTGTTACAAACATTTTATGAATGGAGGATGCCTTTAGGCCTTTAGGCACATGGACCTTTTTGTTTTATCTGTGTTTTTCCTTCCTCCGTTCATTGTCTCTTTAAAAAAAAAAAAAAAAAAACTTCCATCCACTTTTCATTTAATCTTTTCTTGTACTCCCTCTCTTTTGCACTCTTCTCAAACTCACTAACTTTTATTACCTCTCTTACTTCACGCGTGTCTCTCATTCTCCTGTAACTCCTAACTCTTAGCTTTCCCTCCACCAGGTAATGATCCGACATACCCTCCGCCTCACCTCTCATTACATTCACATCCAGCAGTGTACACAATCTTTCCCTTGTCACCAGCACATAATCCATCAAAGCCTTCTCTACAACCTTTTCCCTCACAAGTCTATGCCATGTGTACTTGTGTATACGCCTTTTTTTGAAGAACGTATTTCCTACACTCAATCTGCACTCTCCACATACATTTTTCAGTCTTTCTCCACTCTCATTTACACCATCCACACCAAAACTACCGATGACTCCCTCAACAGGCTCATTTCCTACCCTAGCATTTAGGTCCCCTAAAACTATAACATTTTCATTTTCATCAAACCCTTGTAAACAATCTCTCAAATCCTCCCATGCTAGTTTGCACATTTTCCATACCCATTCGATCACTATCTCACCACCATACCTCAGCATTTTCCCACACACTCCATCTATTCCTGATGATTTCCCCATCTTCACTCTTTTCATGGCTTCACACACTTCTGACCTCCTGATCCCTACCTCCTCCTCCACTACTTCTCTTCTTCTCCCTCCCATACCCCATCCAACCATGTTTGCTGGCGTTTCATTCCTTATGTTTAACAATTACAGTAGTTGAAGTACTCCCTCCATCTCTCAACTCTCTCTTGCTTCTCAGCTAACACTCGCCTATTTTTATCTTTCACACCCTTACTATTTTCCTTGCTACTCACCCTAACTTTCTTGACTTCTTTCCAGAACAGTTTCTTACACTCCATCCATTTAACACTAAGATTCCTTCCAAATTCCTCATCTGCTCTTCTCTTACTTTCCTTCACTACTCTCTTCTCCAAGTACCTCGCTCTTTTCTGTCTCTCCAAATCTTCGTTCCCTCTACTACCCAACCACTCTCTATATGCTTTTTTCTTGTCTTTAATGGCTATTTTTACCTCTTCAGTCCACCATGCTGCACCTTTCACTCCCCTCCCTCTTCCCCTTACTCCACATACCTCCTCACATGCTGCACATATCTCTACCTTGAACACTTTGCTCATCTCTTCCACTTCCTCCATACCCTCCAGGTCAAACCTACCTAGTCGTCTCTCTACTGCTCTCTTGAACTCTTCCCTGATCGAGGATCCTCCTCCTGTAACCTCTCCACCCTCTTCGCCACTCCGCCTTCCTCTCGCCTCCCTCCAGCTCTCCTCACCCATTTCTGTATCTTAATTTTAGCTACTACTACATAATGGTCAGACAAACCCCCCCCCCCCCAATATCCCTATACACCCTAGCATCTAGCACAGAATTCTTCAGTGGTTCATCCACACATATAATCAATCGGTGCCTTTCGTTCCACTGTCCTATTCTCCCTCCTCCACTCCACTTTCCATGTGTACCTGTGTAAAATAGCTGTTGAAGGAGAAAGCGTATAGAGAGTGGTTGGGTAGTAGAGGGAACACAAATTTGTAGAGACAGAAAAGAGCGAGGTACTTGGAGAAAAAGAGAGTAGTGAAGGAAAGTAAGATAAGAGCAGATGAGTAGTTTAGAAGGAATCTAAGTGTAAAATGGATGGAGTGTAAGAAACTGTTCTGGAAAGAGGTCAAGAAAGTTAGAAAAGGTAGCATGAGAAATAGTAAGGGTGTGAAAGATAAGAATGGGCGAGTGTTATCCGAGAAGCAAGAGAGAGTGAGAGATGAAGGGAGTATTTCAACAAATTGTTAAACATAAGGAATGAAATGCCAGCAAACATAGTTGGATGGGGTATGGGAGGGAGAAGAAGAGAAGTAGCGGAGGAGGAGGTGGGGATCAAGAGGTCAGAAGTGTGTGAAGCCATGAAAAGAGTGAAGATGGGGAAAGCATCGGAAATAGATTGAGTGTGTGGGGAAATGCTGAGGTATGGTGGTGAGATAGTGATCGAATGGGTATGGAAAATTTGTAAACTAGCATGGGAGGAGGGAAGTGCGCCTGATGACTGGAAGACAGGCATAACAGTCCCCCTGTATAAGGGTAAAGGGGAAGGAGGAGTGTGTAGTAATCACCAGGGGGTATGTCTTCTAAGCGTAGTAGGGAAGATGTACAGTAGGGTAGGTGACGAGCAGGGCGGGTTTAGGAAGGGAAGAGGATGTGTAGATCATATTTTGGCCATGAATTGTGTTGTGGAGACCCAACAACCCCCAGGGGGTAAGGGGGCCTTCATCTAATGGTGGAGGAAAAAAAGAATATGCCTCACGCATCCTACTGCATGTCGTACAAGGCGACTAATAGGGGGGATGGTGATAGACTTGCGGACCAAGTAGCCATCACTATACAATGAAGCCTTGTTATTGGTGCTGGCATTGTCTCTATATGATAGTGCTGTGACAGGGCTTCATTGTACTTGCTCCAAGTTGCCTAATGGCGGCACACTGGCAGTGGGTGTCGCTCCCTCTGGACCCGGCCCTGGCGCCCTGGGCCCAACCTGGACGAAATGGATCCAGAGGGTACAGTACGTAGTGTTTCCCCGGACTGGCACTTTCCGCCCGATAGTATAGGGGCCCGAACCTGGAGGTAGCGCTCCAGGAGGCTGCCCATTTGGCGAAAAATATCAGGCCAGTCGTAGTGCCGTGTACGCGCACGGGGTGCGTCCCTGCGGCTGGTTCTGGTGGGGCGTACCGAGGCCACTGGATCCTACCCCCTTGTAATCACTTGGGGGATGGTGCTGGGAATGGTCCCGGGGTAGACTGGAGCCGGAGTTCTGGGGGGGTGATGCCCATCTGCCAGCCAAACCTACCTAACTATGACTAAAATCAAAGAAAATAAACGTAAGTCCGATGAAACAAAACCGCACAGGACAATGACAAATGCCCCCCACAAACTCAGACTTGCTAGTGTGAATGTTGGTAGTTTGAATCTGCATGCGAATGAAGTGGCTGAGATGTGTGAGAGGAGGCGAGTGGACGTCTGCTGTACCCAGGAAACACTCTGGAAGAGGCATGGGGTACAGTGGGTTGTCGGAAGGAGGAAAAGATATAGGATATACTGGATGGGTGTGGAGACTGATAAAGCGAAAGGAGGAGTGGGTGTTCTGGTGGCTGAAGAGCTGGCGGAAAGTGTGCTTCAGATTACGAGAGTTAGTGAAAGGCTGATTGTTTTGAAGTTGAAAGTTGGTGAAAGAATTCTGAATGTGATATCTGCATATGCCCCACAGGCTGGTTTACAGAAAGAGATAAAAGAGGACTTCTGGAATGACACCGTCAGTGTCATTTCAGGCCTCTCGGAGAATGAAATAACTATCGTGGGGGGGACCTCAATGGTCACGTGGGAGCATCTGCAGATGGATACGAGGGGGTACATGGAGGAATTGGTTACGGAAGGAGAAATCTAGAAGGCGAATATATATTGGAGTCCTGCGTTGCACTCAACATGGTTGTGTGTAACACAAAGTTCAAGAAAAGACAGAGCCACCTGATCACATATAACTCTGGGGTCTCCAGTAGCCAGATAGATTACTTCTTGGTTAACAGGAAAGACTGGAAACTAGTTCGAGATGTAAAGGTCATCCCGAGCGAAGAATGTATCCCCCAGCATAAGCTACTTGTGTGTGACATGAGCTTATACAGAGAACCTAAGCGCAAGAAGGTTTACATACCCAAAAGGAAAGTGTGGCTGCTGAAGGACAAGGAAGTTAGGGATAGGTTTCATAATGAACTGGAGGAAATGAATAGAAATAAGGAAGCTAGGCCTAACGATGTAAATAGCCAATGGAACTTTCTTAAGCATAGCCTTATCGCTGCCACTGACAAAGTCTGTGGGAAAACAAAGGGTCACCCCAGGAATAAGACCTCTTGGTGGTGGAACGATGAGGTAGAACATGCTGTGAAAGAGAAAGGAGATGCTTCAAAGCATGGAAGAAAGGTGGCAGCAGGGAGGAATACCAGGCAGCTAAACGAACTGCCAAAAGAGTTATTTACAATGCTAAAAATTGCATTAAGGACCTGGTCCTCGAACAAGTGTGTAACACTGACAATCCCAATGGGATCTTCAACCTAGCTAGGCGAGTTAAAAATGACAGTAGGGATATTATAGGTGAACAGTGTGTTAGAGATGATAATGGGAAGATTGTGTATGCAGAAAATGAAATCAGAGAAGCATGGAAGGTACACTATGAACGATTGCTAAATGTAGAGTTTGAATGGGATAAGGAACAGCTTAGTATCGAAAAACCAATATCTGGGCCCCCTCCTTTGATAGCACCAGCTGTAGTGAGCGACGCAATCAATAAAATGAAGGACGGTAAAGCTCCAGGTTGCTCCGACATTGTCGCTGAGATGATAAAAGCCTCAGGGGAGATTGGTGTAAACTTAGTCACTGAGTTGATAAACACCATTATTAAAGATGAGAAAATCCCAGAGGATTGGCTCAAAAGTGTAATAGTAAATATATACAAAGGAAAAGGGGATGCGCTAGATAGAGGAAATTATAGGGGCCTGAAAATGCTTGACCAAATCATGAAGGTCTGTGAGAGAGTCCTTGAGGGTTTGATCAGGCAAAGCATCTCTATTGATGATATGCAGTTTGGTTTTATGCCAGGACGTGGTACAACCGATGCTATCTTCATAGTCAGGCAGATACAGGAAAGATACTTACTAAAAGGCAGGGATCTTTACTTTGTGTTTGTGGACCTGGAGAAGGCCTTTGATAGGGTACCTAGAGATGTTGTACAGTGGGCTATGAGGAAACTTGGTGTGGAAGAGTGGCTGGTGCGTGTGATAATGAAGATGTATGAGGATTCGCGAAGTTCGGTGAGGGTGAAGGGTGTACTGAGTGATGAGTTCGCAGTCCGTGTTGGAGTCCATCAGGGTTCAGTGTTAAGCCCCCTCCTCTTTATTATGGTCCTGGAGGCGCTGTCTAGAATTTTTAGAGGCGGACTCCCGTTGGAACTGTTTTATGCAGACGATTTAGTCCTAATAGCTGACAGTATGCAGGATGCTGAAGCCAAATTCAGAGAGTGGAGAGAGGGCATGGCGAGCAAGGGTTTAAGAGTCAATATTAACAAAACCAAGGTTATGCATTGTAGTTTGAGACGAGGCAATGTGGAAAAGAGCGGTGCATACCCATGTGCAGTGTGTGGAAAGGGAGTGGGCGTTAACTCAATTCAATGTAGCATCTGTCGATGTTGGGTACACCATGGGAGTAAGCGCTGTAGTAGAATAAAGGGGCCCCTGCCGAAGGATAAGTCAGAAATAGAGAAATTTGAGTGCGTAGTGTGCAAAGGCGAGCTTGTGTTAAGTGATGATCCTGTGGCTGTGAATTTTGGAAATGAGTCTTTGGAGCTGGTGAACAAGTTTTGTTACCTAGGAGATACCATCTCTGCCGGTGGTGGGGCCGAGGCTGCCACTGTTGCTAGAATTAGGTGTGGCTGGGGGAAGTTCAGAGAATTGATGCCAATCCTGACCATGAAAGAATGCCTCTCCCCCTGAAGGGAAAGGTGTATGCCTCATGTGTTAGAAGTGCAATGACGTATGCCTCAGAAACATGGGCCGTTAAAGTAGAGGATGTCAACAGAATGGAGCGTAATGAGATGAGAATGGTGAGATGGATGTGTGGGGCCAGGCTACAGGATAGAATAACAAATGTTGAGCTGAGGAGACGTTTAGGTATAAAGAGTATTAGCGAGGTGATGCGTACAAGTAGACTGGGATGGTATGGACATGTGGAGAGAATGGATGAACAAAATTGGGTGAAAAAATGCAGGTCTGTGATTGTGGAGGGAGCTGCACCAAGGGGTGGACCGAGGAAGACCTGGGATCGGACTATACGCGCCGATCTCAAATCCAAGAACTTGACAAGTGAAGCAGCCCTTAACAGGGTTGCCTGGAATGCCGCCATTAGGACAAGAGACTGAAACTGCACTTATGTGTGGAACACTCAGTCTTAAAATTTTATGTATGTATGTATGTATCTGGAGAAGCAAAAAAAGTTGTATGCTGCCTTTATGGATTTGGAGAAGGCTCTCTTGGGTTAGGCTTACTTTTTACTATAACTCTTCCCCCTTGCATAAACCCTTATCGTACACTAAACAACCCATGGCATCGCTTTATGGTGCAGATACGGTATGGTCGGGAATCACCGCTCCCCTTCAGGACAAAGCTGTCCCGGCAGAGACGTGATTTCCCAGTTCCACAGGATTGGTCGATTGAGATCAATAAAAGTAGAAAGTCAAGAGTAAAAGACTCTGTGTGAGCTTTTGAATGTGCTGATCAAACCCAATCCTTCTTCAACATCTAAACTACGAGTATCCTTTGGAAAGTCCTATGTGGGGGGCTGCGAGTATCCTTTCCATAGACACAAACTTTACAGGATAATAAAAATAGCACCAGTGTGCACACGGCCCCTATACTTAGGTGGTGCGTAGTTGACACTAGGCAACTCAAGCTTCCACAAGCCACGAATCTCCCAGACACATCATTTACCTAGCAGACATGGAGGAAGATGTACTGCTCTGTCTGGCGATGGCCAGGAGAGTAGTGAGGTGAGGAGAGGAAATGAGGACGAACGCAGGTGGAGGACCGCAAGGGGGAAATAAGTTGAGATATGGAGGACGAAGCACTACTCCTGTAACACCCCCGCCACATGTCTGCCTGGGGTCCATGTTGATGTTGTTGTAGTAGCCCCAAGATTCCCTTTAATGTGAATCCCGTTGTGACCAGGTAGTCCGCCACTTTCCCCGGGTGGGTCCAGAGATCTCTGAGTGAAGTGATGTTGAAGTTATGTCCGTGCTGGGCAGTGGAGTATTAACTGTTCTGTGTTGTCAGTGGGATGTTGACAGCGAAGACATATAGGGTCTTGAGTTGGATCTATTCTGTGTTTGTAATCTTGTAATCTTGGGTGGTCGGGGGCCGGGTGAGTGCTGGAGGGACCTTGGTTACCCTGGTCTCTGGGTCTTCTCCTGGATGACCTAGATGTGTGTGAATTTGTCTTTTGTGTGTTCATTGTTTTCTGTTATGTTGTCTCTATTCGGGCTCTGTCTTGAGTCGGGCCCCCCCCCCCCCAAAAAAAAAAAGTAGGAAAAGTGGGGATTGGGCCTGAGTATATACATACATACAATCTTGTTGTTGTTGTTGTTGTTCCCTAAGCTGCCTGGCTGAACAGCCCCGAGTCCTTAAGGAAGGCCATGGCCACGGTCGGGCTCTCCCACAGAGCTCTCAAAGAGTGTAAATTGTGTTGTTGACGTAAGTGGTTGTGTGAAATGCAGTCTTCTATGATGTGTTTAATGGTATGGGGTGCTGTGTTACAACCCGGGCAGGTGTCGACGACGGAGTCATCCAGTCTCTTCTGATAGCTCAGAAGAGCCGGATGGTGTCCGCATCTCAGCCTGGCCAGGTGGACTCTGTCCTCGCGAGGAAGGGAGGATTCAGAAGGATGGATTTCGGAAGGTTGTGCTTGCAGCTGCGTGTTGTCTATGAGTGAGTGAATGGAACGGCGAGTGATATGAGTATGGATGTGCTTCCGGAAGTTGGTTTGGGGTGGGCAGGGAGGGAGAGAAGACAGTATTTGTGTGTGACAGCGTGTGCTGGGTGTTGTTTTGATATTTCTTGGTGTCTGTGGGTGTGTAGCCATGTAGTGTAGTGGGTGGTGTTGATTCGTGGAGGCTGCTGCCAGGAATTGTGTGCCTCTCATGTCTAGATGATCTTTGACTTTGAGGACTTTGGTTTCTTGATGTAGGTGATGCTCTTTAGTGTTTTGTAGATTTTTTTGGAGTTTGTTTTGTGATCGAGTGTTTGTAGGAAGTTATTCCAATTTAGTGTTTGTTGTTCTTGTATTTTGTTGTTAATCTGGATATTGAGTGCTTGAATTTGTTGATTGATGTCTTGTGTGTGGGGTGCTGGGGAGTGTTTCAGTGTGTCGCGTTGTATGATGAGGTTTTGAATTTCTGGTGAGAAGTTGGGGTTGTGTTTTTTATGTTACCTCTTGGAATGTGTTTCTTGTCGGCGTTTTGGATAGTCGTGTTGAATGTGTGTACAGCATTGTTGATGTTAGTGATGGGTGTACTGTTTAAGGTTTCAAAGTGTTGTTCTGTCTCATTTGTGAAAGCTTCCCAGTTAGCTCTTTTATAGTTAGTGTAAGTGTGTCTGTGGCTAGCTGGGGTGAGTCTTGTTTTGGTGGTGATAATGATCGGGAGGTGGTCTGAGCCCAAGGTTCTGACCACCCTCCAGGATGTTGTGGGGGCGAGTTCAGGGGAGCAAAAGGTGATATCAGGAGATGATGGGGTGTAGAGGGCTTGGTGGGGAGTATGGGTATGCTGATGAATGTTATTGAGGATATATAGGTTGTCTGTTTGGTGTTGTAAGACCAGCCCTCTGTCTGTGTCGGGGTTGTCGGCAAACCAGGCCGACGTCTTTGCATTGAAATCACCACCCAGGATGATGTGTGGGGTGTTTGTGATATGTTGTATTTGTGGTCTGTAATCGTTTGGTACTGTAGGGGATGTTTGGGGAGGGATGTATGTGTTTGTGATGGTAATGTTGGAGCTGTTGCCAGTGCATATTTTAATTGATTGAATTTCTGTTGTGTTATCGTTTGGGGGGAGGAGGGATTTGGTATGTGCACTGGTGTCTATATATGTTATATCTTTGTGTACCAGGTGATGAGTCCACCGCCAATGCCGACGGCCCGGTCTTGTCGTATGGTGGTGAAAGTGTGAAATGTAGGTGTTTTTTGTGTTGTACAGAGTTTTGTTTCTTGTAAGATGGCAATGTGTATGTTGTGTTGTTTGATGAAGTGTGTGAGTTCGTGTTTCTTTGTGTTGATGCCATCTATGTTTAGTTGAAGGATGTTAATGTTGTGTGTGCAGTGTATGTTGGGTGCTGCTGCATGAGGATGGGGTGGGGGTGGGGGAGGGGGAGGGGGTGATGGTGGGGGTGGGGATTGGGGTGCAGATGAGGGTAGGAATGGATTAGGTTGGGGTGTGGATGGGCTGGGTGGGTTGGGGAGGAGAGGTGGACGGGTTTTAGGAGTGGGAGTGGATGTTATGGGCAGGTTATGTGGATTGGGCAGGAGAGGTGGACGGGTTTTAGGAGAGGGAGTGGATGGTATGGTAAGGTTATGTAATGATGGGTGGTGGCCGGACCCCAGGCGTGCAAGTGGGACTCGGGTTTCTCTGGGAAGCGTGTTTTCTGATGGGTTAATCTTGGGAGGTGGAGAGTTTAGGATTGTGTTGTTGATGGCTTGTTGGGTAAGGTGCGTGTGTTTGTGTATGTTGGTGTTTGGAGGTATGGGTGGGATGTTAATTTATATTTGATTGAAATAATGGGCAGGTGTTTGTTTCATGTTTCGAGGTGGGGGTGGATGATGTGTTAGGGAGTGGCATGGGTGAAGTGGGTCATGGGCTGAAGAGTAGGACTGTGTTCCTATTATGTCTAAATGGGTCTTCAAGGGGAGGATCTGTGTTTCTTCATGATGTGATTTGTATTTTTGTGCATCCTGTTATGATTTTGAGAGCTGTTTATAGTTTCTTCATGTTTGTGGTTGAGGTGCAGGGTGACCAGGCTTGGGAAGCATAGTGCATGGTTGTGTGGATGTACTGTTTGTAAAGTATGGACAGTGTTTCTTTTTGTTGGCCAAAGTTCTTGCCTGTGAGGGTCCTGAGGGCATTTAGTTTTTGTAGGGCTCTGGTGTTGTGTTTTCTATGTGTGGAGTGAATGTTGTGTGTGTCATAAGTTATGTCGAGTATATTAGAGGTTCGGTTGAGGGGAAGTGGTTCGTTAACCTAAGAAGTGCGCATGGGGGGTATGAGACACCACACTCCTGTGCTGATGTATTTGAGCTGTTCCCATCACTAACATCGTTATTTTACCATAAATAGCATTAATACTTATCCATATGCGCCTATTATAGGTTGATTATAAAGGTATTAACCTGTTACACCAATAAAAGTGGAAACAGCGTTTGGATGGTCAAAATCGGCGATACAGGCCAGGAGTTACATAATGTATGGCTGAGGCAACCCCCCTCCCCTCCTCTCCTCCCCTTGTCTGGAGAGACACTGTTACGCAATAGTCTCTCTCTCGCTCTTTCCCACGCTTGGTAACAGTGATGACAACGCCCTGCTACCAACTCGCTAATGTTAGCACAAAAATAGACCACAGAATAAGGGAATAACAGGGAAAATAGGTGATAACTGAAAGAGGTGAGGAAAGTGGGGAAGGAGGGGAGGTGGAGGAGTGATATTTGGCATGGCCCAGGGGCAAAACAAAAAAAATTGTTTAGGGTATTTTAAATGTATTTTTTTTTCCCCAGACTCTTAAGAGTCTTCCAGCAGTTGCGGGTTAAGTAATGTGACATGGGTGAAAGCTTGATTCATGTCTGTCTGGGGTAAGCAAAGTGATGGAGGATTTTTGGGGTGAGATTGTCATACGGTTTTGTAGGAGCCATTGTTCCAGTTGTCGAAGGTATTGTTGTAGGTGACTTGTTGCTTGTTCGATTTTGGGGCGTTGTGAGTTGATGGTGAGTTCGCCTGCATATGAGAGGATGTGTGTTTCATGGTCTGGGTTCGGTTGTGAGAGATCGCGGAGGAAAAGGTTAAAAAGGGTTGTGATAGGACGTCTCCTTGAAGGACGCCATTGAGTAGTGTACGTGTTTTGGATGTGTGGTTGTTGTAAGTGACTTGTCCATGTCTGCCAGAGTATAGGTTTGACTCCTGTAAGGAGATAAAGAAAACCTAATATTTAGTAGTGGCCCCGTAATCATTGACGAATATGCCTATTACATAAGGCATCCTCTTCAAACACTCATCCGCCGTAGTTTGAATCTACCGCGCAGCGCATACAAAATTGAGGATCCTTCATCATGAGCGCACGCGACCTCACTCATGGCTTCAGTCATATGAATTGGGTTCTGACTACGAAAAAACTTCGTAAAAAATAAAAAGAAAAAGAAAATAAGAATAACTATTCAATAAGCTTTCCATAATATCGTGGATGTACTTGTGTGGATCTTTGACCAGACGCTGACTCAGGCGTCATTCTTCCTTCACTGACATATCAAGTAAACCAAAATCCTTAATACATCGACGAATGGGAAGGGGATGGTCGGGAGGGCCCCAGTCGTCAATGATTACGGGGCCACTACTAAATATTAGGTTTTCTTTATCTCCTTACAGGAGTCAAACCTATAATTTATTAGTGGCCCTCCATCATTGACGAACATGCCTGATATCTAAGACTGGAGGGGGACATTCGTAATCATATCATAACTCTAATAAAAGCAGATAATCAAACAACCACATAGTATTCTATCTATCTATCTATCTATTGCCTGACGCCGTGATCCCCGAAGGGGTGGCCACGAACGAACCGCCCCCATGCACCTCTGTCCCCAGTCAGTCGACGCCCCTCCCCCCAACCAGCACCGCCTTCGTTCATGTAGTTCCTCACTCCATCCTTCCACCTCATATTCGGTCTACCTCTCCCCCTCTGTCCCTCCACCTCGCTCTCGTACACCCTCTTAGTCATTCTCTCGCTTTCCATACGTTCCATATGGCCGAACCATCTCAAGTTGTTCCTTTTCACACTTTCCAGCACATCTACCTCCACACCACACCTCCTTCTTACTTCCTCATTAGTCTGTCTATCCCTCCATGTAACTCCGCACGCACTCCTTAAGTAATTCATTTCCACTGCTCTCACTCTTGGTCTGAGTCTCTCAACCAACGTCCATGCTTCGCTTCCGTAAGTCAGTGTCGGGATTACCACACTGTCATGCAAGGACTTCTTCACTTCCATACTGACCACCCTATTTCTTGTTACTGCTTTTAGCGTTCCTACAACCCTCTTCCCCTGTTGTACCCTCTCCCGCACCTCTTCATCCATAGTCCCATCTTTACTCAACACACTGCCCAGATACTTAAAAGAGTTGACGATCTCCATAGCCTGACCGTTCAGCTTCACCTCACACTCTGTGACTTCACCCCTTTCGAAGACCATAACCTTGCTCTTCCCCGTATTTACCTTCAAATTCCGTTTTTCGCACACTTCCAAACTCATTTACCAGACCCTGCAACTCCCATTCATTATCACTCATCAGAACTGTATCATCCGCAAACAGCAGTATAGGTAGCTTCCACTCAATTCCCTCCCTTTTCAGCGATACACCAACATCCACTGCTCTTGATAGTATTTCTTTCATAACTCCATCCATATACACAGTAAACAACCACGGGGACATCACACACCCCTGTTTCAAACCAACATTCAGGTCAAAGAACTCGCTCTGCTCACTCTCCACACGTACTGCCGCCTTTGCACCCTCATACATGCTCTTCACTGCTTTCAGCAACTTGCCCTCTACTCCGTATATTCTAAGTACTTTCCACAAACCTTCTCTATCCACTCTGTCATAGGCCTTCTCCAAGTCCATAAAGGCAACATATACCTTTTGTTTCTTCTCCAGATACTTCTCCACAACACAATTCAGGGTAAAAATCTGATCTACACATCCTCTTCCCTTCCTAAAACCTCCCTGCTCGTCGCCTATCCATTTCTCCGTTCTCACTCTCACTCTCTCAATCACTACCCTACTGTATACCTTCCCTACTACGCTTAGAAGACATATTCCTCGGTGGTTACCACACACTCCTCTTTCCCCTTTGCCCTTATATAGGGGACTATTATGCCAGTCTTCCAGTCATCGGGTGCACTCCCCTTCTCCCATGCTAGTTTGCACATTTTCCATACCCATTCTATCACTATCTCACCACCATACCTCAACATTTCCCCACACACTCCATCTGTTCCTGGTGCTTTCCCCAACTTCACTCTTTTCATGGCTTCCCACACTTCTGACCTCCTGATCCCCACCTCCTCCTCCACTACTTCTCTTCTTCTCCCTCCCATACCATATCCAGCTATGTTTGCTGGCTCTTCATTCCTTTCATTTAGCAACTCACTGAAGTACTCCCTCCATCTTTCGACTCTCTCTTGCTTCTCGGCTAGCATTCTCCCATTCTTATCTTTCACACCCTTACTGTTTCCCTTGCTACCTTCCCTAACTTTCTTGACTTCTTTCCAGAACAGTTTCTTACTCTCCCTCCATTTTACACTCAGATTCCTTCCAAATTCCTCATCTACTCTTCTCTTACTTTCCTTCACTACTCTCTTCACCACCCTCTTACTCTCCACGTACCTCGCTCGTTTCTGTCTCTCGGAATCTTCATTCCCTCTACTACCCAACCACTCTCTATATGCTTTCTTCTTTTCTTCCACAGCTATTCTTACCTCTTCTGTCCACCATGCTGTACCTTTCACTCCCCTCCCTCTTCTCCTCACTCCACACACCTCCTCACATGCTGCACAGATCTCATCCTTAAACACCTTGCTCATCTCCTCCACTTCCTCCATAACTTCCAGGTCGAACCCACCTAGTCGTCTTTCCACTGCTCTCCTGTACTCCTCCCTGACTTCCTCCTCCTGCAACCTCTCCACCCTCCTCACCATTCCACCCTCCTCTCGCCTCCCTCCCGCTCTCCTCACCCACTTCTTTTGTATCCTAACCTTAGCTACCACTACATAATGATCAGACAGACCCCCTCCAATACCCCTATACACCCTAGCATCCATCACAGATTTCTTCATTCGTTCATCCACACATACATAATCAATCAATGACTTTCGTTCCACCACTGTCTTATCCTTCATCGTCAACATCTGTTTCCACGTGTACCTGTGGATCATTCTGTGTCGGAAGAAGGTGTTGGCTATCCACAGCCTCCTCCCCACACATACGTCCACAAGTGCACTACCATTCCCATTCACCTCTGATGGTACCCCCCACCCTCCCACCACTCCCTCAACTTTCCTATCACCCACCTTACCATTCATATCCCCAATCAGAAATATTCTTTCGTTCTTGTCAAACTTCTCCAGGAACGCCTCCACATTCATCCAGAACTCCTCTTTCTTTCTTTCAAGTATATCCTCTGTCGGGGCATACACGCATACAATCACCCACGTTTGTATTCCTACTTTCATTCTCACCCACACAATCCTTGAACCCACAGACCCATACTCTCTTACACATTCCTTCCATTTGCTACTTACAAACAAACATGCACCTTCTCTCGCTGTTCCTTCACTCACTCCAGCACACACACCCATTCCACACTCCCACTCTCGCACATCTGAACCTTTCCATTTGGTCTCTGTCATTCCACATACATCCAGCCTGGCATTCACTAACACTTCCAGAACCTCTCTCTCTTTTGTGCCATCATTCATGCCACTAACATTCCACGTAGCCATTCTCAGAATGTCCGAAGGCATGTCCTTAGTCGGTCGTGGTTCGTCAACGTTGGTTCCGTCCGCATCCGAGGCTGTTCGTTCGTTTTTCTTTGCTTAGATATTTTTTCCGGGTGGGGGTCGCAAGCCCACCGACCCAACCTCTTTAGTCGCCTCTTACGACACGCAGAAGGCACGTGGGGCATATTCTATTCCCTAACCCCCAGGGGGGGTTATTAAGTATTCTTACTTCGAAAAATATATATTTATTGGCGCAGCACATATATATAAAAGGGGGTTCAAGCAGGTGCGTGCTTCAAAGAAGCATGCTTGATAAAAAGGGTTAACTCTTGAGACTCTGCGAACAGATCTGTAAGTTAAAAAGGCACCCCACTCAACATAAGTGGTGAAAAATAAAACGTATAAGTTTATATATGCACATATAACCCCATAATAGTAGTGGATATATCTCGCAAAATATAACCAATGCTTAAAATTAATTGCTTCACAGCTAAAACTACTAACAACAACACTGTTGTTTGTACTATCATTGTACTAGCACAATTTCCTGCACTGAATAGTACAGAGAATTTTTTTCATATCACAATACCCATAACTAGTATCACAGCTCTTATACTCCGGCAGGGTCTAGGGTGTCCTATGTTACACTGACTGCACCCCCCCCCCCCCCCCTTTTTCCTTGAAATTAAACAAAAAGTGACTTAAGGGCCACCTAGACCCTTTGCCTTAAAGCTATACATGGCAAGGAAGGTTTGTCCAGAGCTACTGACAGGTATCGAGTCAAAAACGTATGATTAGAGGCCCACAAATGTGTGGACGTAATATCTTCCACAGAAAATTTCTTAAGGAAACGCAAAGAGGCTGCCCATTTGCGTAAATCGTGGGCCCTACCCACAACGCCGGGATTACTCTCTTTAATGACCTCGACCAAAAGAGAAGCCAATCTACGTTTCAGCAAGCGCTTACCCGTACTTGCTACCCATAAAGCACCCTGGGGGTTTAGAGGAGCTACTCTCAAATATTTGGTTAGAGCCTGCACTGGACATAAATTATGGTGCACCTTTCCCCTTTTCAACGCCGGCACCGTGAACTCTGAAAACACGTGTTCACTGTGCTCATTCTTGGCTATGAACCCCGGGGAAGGTGCAATGTGAATACACTCATTAAGCCTACCAAACCTGAGGCAATTAGGTGTGTTGCTCATCGCCGCCAGCTCAGACACTCTGTTCCCGGTGGCCAAAGCCAAAAAGAATACTGCCTTTTTTAATAGTAATGTAAAATCTGCAGTATTTTGGTACAGACGGGAATGAAGTAACGACAATGCTTTGTCCAGAGACCAAGTAGGCATGAGCTGACGGGGAGGTGGACGGAGTTTAAAACATGCCCTCATAAAAACCTGTTTCCTCCGCGACTGGTATGGTGAGACCGGTAAGGTCCCAAAATGGCATCCTAATTGCTGTTAAGTGATTTTTTAACGTTACCACAGATAAACGTTTCTGTTCGAACAGATAATTTAAATAATTAAAAACTAAAGCCACTGAGGGCACAGTTTGTTCTGTCCTAAGGATCCAAGAAGTAAAGGCTTGCCAATGTGACTGATACTGTCATTTTGTAGACTGAGTATATTGATTCATGAATTTATTGGTCACGTCTCTACCATATGGTGCTAGCCACTTGGCCTCCTGAATGTCCATAATGCAAAAGTCAGCGAGGTCGCTAGGTTGCCAATCGTGTCTAAGTGGAAAAACCCGACCGGGAGCGACACCGGGTGCGGGCACCACGTTTTCAATTGCTGGTACCACAACTGCGCCGGCCACAGGGGCGCGATTATCGAGACTAAGCCCCGATAATCTCGTAGTTTGTTTACTACATGGCACATTAGAGACGCGTCTGGCGGCGGAAACAGATAGATGGAACTCCACCTGTTCCAGTCTGTCACCAGGGCGTCTGGCCCCCCTGCCGGCGTTATCGTCCGGCGGGTGAGGTACATTGGGAGTTTGTGAGTCTCCTCGGACGCGAACAGATCCACTTGTGGATGGTAAAGCTCTGCAATCATTTGGTTGAAAATGGGTTGCTTGAGCGCCCATTCTACTGTTGTGCTTTGTCTCCGAGACAGAGCGTCTGCCCAGACGTTTGCTACGCCTGGGAGATAGGATGCATGAAGATGAATGTCCAGCCTGTTGGCTAGAATAAAAATCTCTTCTGACACGATTAGCAACTTCAGAGATCTCATCGACCCTTGTTTCTGAATACAGTGAACCGCATTCAGATTGTCCATTCTGAAGGCCACCGACTTGCCCCGTAAAGTAGAGCCGTGAGCCTGAAGGAAATATAAGGGGACTAGTAATTCTTTGACATTGATGTGGGAGATTTCTAAATGGGACCAAAGCCCTTGACCCTGGTGCCCTTGGTTTGACTGAAAATCCCACCCTATCGTTCCTGATGCATCCGTGTCTACCCATACCGTCGGTGGAGGAGAGGTCCATGACATTACTGAGTGCAACATTTCCCTCTTCGCCCAGACCGCTAGTAAGTTGTGGATTAATTTTGGTATGGGCCATAATTTTTCCGCCGGTAATAGTGGAAAATATTTGTTGCCCTCCAATATTAAACGCTTTACTTTCAACCGGCCCAACATTACAGTTAGTTGGATCCAGTTGAGAGAGCCGACCAGAGACTCCCAGATTCTCTGTGTCGTAGTCAGACTGTGAATGAACAGGAACAGTTTCCTGCGAAATCTGTTTCGATTGTCCACACTCTGACTCAGAGTGAGAGCAGCTGTGTCCCAAACCAGCCCTATCCACTGAACTACTTGTGAGGGAACAAGGTTTGACTTTACCAGATTTACCTTGAACCCTAGAGTTTTGACATGTTTTAATGTTATGTTGACATGATTTATGCATACTTGCTCCGTCTCTGCCACCACTAGCCAGTCGTCTAGGTACCACAAAATCCTGATCCCTTGTTTTAACAATGGCATCAGGGCTTGCCGGACTAATTTTGTGAATAAGCGAGGTGCCAGGTTTAATCCGAATGGCATCCTCTGAAAAACATAATTTTGATGCCTGATCCGTAAGGCCAGAAATCTTTGAAATCTTTTGTTTACCGAGACGTGCCAATAAGCGTCTGTCAGGTCTAAGGAACACATCCATCCTCCCGGCGGAAGTGTTAGCCTGATTTGGTGTACCGTTAACATCCTGAATGACTCGTTGTGAATGTGAAGGTTCAGATACGACAGGTCTACGACGGGTCTCATCTGAATACTGTCCCTTTTGGGTACCAAAAATAGCTTGGATGTGAAGACTGGGTAATTTTGAGGGACCGGGATGATGACATTCTTGGCTATCATTTCCTTGATCAGTGACTCCACCTCTAATGAAACTAGATTCGCCGTAGTCGGCTGACGTAAACGAGGTCACCGGAACCACTGCCAAGTGATGCCTTTGCGTGCCACCATCCTTGCCCAAGTATTTAACGGCCATGCTTGATGACACGTTCGGAACGACCCAGTTAGCAGACAAGGGTTCGCCGGCTGTACTACCCTCGGATCCACCCGCCTTGAGACCGGCCCCGGGAGTGAGAGAGACTTTAGTTTTTTTATGGTGGTGGAGATGGTGGTGGTGGACGCTTAGCCGGCTGGCCGGCGTTGGCAGAAGACGGGCCTTGACCTGGTTTGTTATAGCCTCGTCCTTTCTGACCTGTAAACTTACCCTGTCTATACCTGTACTGACCTTGGGGGGAGGAGGACTTAGGTAGGTGAAAGGGCTTAGATCCCCCCGGCTGTGCTTTTGCGACTGGTTTGGGTTTGGGAAAGTTAAAGGCAGGTTTCTTAGAAGGGGCGGGACTATGTTTATAGGCCTGAGCCATATTAAACACAGTTCTCCACACATCAGGGGACATTAAAGAGGGAGTGAGCACTGGTGACATGACCACCTGATTCGCAATTCGATCAGGAAGTTTTCGTACCAAGGACATTCTGAGATCTTGTCTCGCCCGGACCGCCTCAAGCAAGGCTGGGCGGATGTCACCCAACGACTGAATCGACGCCTGAAGGAGCAATCGCCGAGATAGTTCAACCGACCTTCTGGCATCCGCGTCTGCGATTGCCTGAGTGGATCGGAGCATCGATTTCGCCACCTGGTGCGTCACAATGTACTGAGAGAAAAGTCTAAACGCTTTCCCTCGTAGCCTAAATTCCCGGTCTAGGTGAGTTGGGGTAGGAGTAGTGAAAGGGTCCTTGAGTTCACATAGATTGATTTTGGGGGCAGCTAAGAAAGCAAACAAAGCCGAAGGGACTTCGCCGGCAGATCACACTGGCATAGAGAACCAAGAATGACTATCGTGAGGAATTTGGTGGGAGGATTTGGAGGTGAAGGTGGTCGCAAAGTTCTGAGCCTCCGTCTCCCCTTCCACCCAAGGTCCCGGGCCCAACTGCCCCACCTTCAACACTGGATTAGCGGCTGAGTCTGTGACAGTTTGCAAATCTAGTTCTGGAGTGAGAGCTGACAGTGTTTTTATGTCATTAAAACCATCATGCTTGGACCAGTCAGAAAACAGTTTTGAAGCTGAGGCAGGGGGCAGGGCAGGTGTAGCAGTATATACAAAATAGTCCTGGTGATAATAGTTAGGAATGGCCTTAACATTAACATCTAGTACATTACCCAAAGTATCCAAGGCTCGTAACTTTTTAGATTTATTGCCTTGGATTACCCACTCTTGTGGGACTGGAAGTTCCCCTGACAAGGTGGGTTGAGCGACCTCTGGTTTAGTGGGGATCAATTGTACCCATGACTCGTCTGGACCGTATAATAGGGGCATTGCTACCTTCCTTATTGGTGCTTTATCTAAAGGGGGCGGATTCACATCCGTTATAACCCTTACACTAGAAGTAGTCAGTGCCGCCGAAGCAGGCCTAGTGACCACAGATGGTGATATAGAGGGAGGGTGAGGAATCTTAGTCAAAGCAATAGAAGTCATCAGAGGCCGAACATTGGAACTTGTCATGGAAGCTCCCAGGTCTACTGTAGGAGTCTCCGGCTGTTGGCCAAAACATTTAGTTAGAGCATTAACCAGTAAACCATCTATTTCTTCTGCCGTGACAAATTTAGTTGACGACGAACTCAGAGGTGAATCATTCCGATCCTGTGCGTCGTCTAAAACTGAACCCGACTCTTGCACCTCCATGTTCGAGATTATGGATACCTCGTCTTTGTCATCTGGCTCTCCGTGAGAGGATTCCGCCGAAGCCGGAGTCCCGTCGCGTTGCCAAGACAAGTCCGGAATGGATGATGGGATCGCCGCGTCCCGGTGGACATCAGCCACTGTTTGTGCATCTTAAGCCAGACGTGGGCTTTCAGTCCCTGGTTGAGAATACCGCCATACACCTAGGCCTCGGCCTGCACTCCCTTGGGAGTCCGATACACCCTCAATTATGGAGCCCCCACTGGACTCTGCTATAGGACGATCACTGTCCACCGAACTCTCCAATTCTAAGGTTAGAATACTAATTGGCAAACTATCTTTGGTTGCTGACACTACACTAGCCTCATCAGATTGAATACTAGCTTTGTCGGGGGTAGAGGCATGACGAGAGGCACTAGACTCCGGTGAACGCCGGGAGGCCTTTCGATCATGCGAGTCTTTTCTAGAAGATTTGTGGCTACGGTGCGACCTAGAACTGCCTTTGGACTTTGAAGATTTCTCGCTATAACCACTTGTGGACCCCTCTGTCTTGCTCTTCTTACTCGCCGGCGAAGAAGAGAGACTAGGCGGCTGCTGTCTAATAGGGGACCTGGACCTGGAGCGCGCCCGTGACGCTGCCACCGGGGGCGTAGGTTCTCGCTGTCTCTTAGATGTGCCTGGGGCTGGAGAAAAAGTAATACCCTGTCCAGTCTCTGTCGACTTTCGTACAGTTACTCTAGAGGGACGTTTAATGGGGGGATGCTCAATTAGTAACTTGTCCCAAAGAGGGACGTTATCGCATTGAAGTGACTTATGAGCCACGGTAGTAGTATAAGTGGTCATCTGCTGCCTGACCTCCCGTAAAGCGACCGCTGCGGTCTTATCATTATCTTGTAACACTTTATGCCCCCGCTCTGCCTGCTTCGTTGGTTTCACTTTTGAACACGTGCGGGGGCTGACGGAGGCGGCAGGAGGGGAGTGCATGCCCGCATGCCCACCCTTCCTGCCGCCCCCAACTAATTGTAGTGGGCCCTATCATTTCTCATCCTTTCTGTTTTCCGTTTTTCCCTTCTTCCCGCTGCCCCCTCCTTTGGGAGCACCGTGACTGTCATGAGGTAAACGACCGTACTCACTCTTTGGTTTCGTTGGAGGGTGTTGTGGGTCGGCAATCCCTACACCCGTCGAACTGTGGTACCCGACGTGTTAGAGCGAGGGGAAACTTTTATGCCAAACCCTAACCCTTGTGCTGGGTCGGCGATCGACGGATCGACGGCCCTTAAGGTGCATTAGTCTGGGTGTATATCTGCAAGAATTCCTAGGGCGGTCGTCCCGTCCTCTAATTGTGGCTCCATGGTGGGTTTGGAATCTGACTCAGATGAATTTAGAAATATTCATCCTATGGAATCTAAAATTGCCCCCTCCGACGCCGACCCCTGCGAGAAATTGGACTGCCTCAAGGACCCTTCCCCTGCTGCCAACAGTGCCGGAGTTCCCCACTCAGGTATGGCACCCACAGACCTTGGCAAACCTCCTAAGGATACTGTGACGAATTCTCCATCGTCGGGTAGTGAGATCCATCAGGTGATCTCCCCGGCATCAATTCCTATGCACAGTACTGCCTCTGTGATCAATAATAGTGATGACAACCCCACAGTCTCGACTTTAACTTCTAAATTACCAGATTATGATTCTAGCCTTAGCCTACCTCTTCATTCCGTTGACAACCTTAATGAAGAACCTCGCATGCCCTCAGCTGACACCCCTACGGATGCTTCTTGCATCCCTGACCCGTCTGTGACTCCATCTGTTACCATCTTCCCTCCGGATGCAGGATCTACTACCTCAATTAAACCTGCTTCTGTACCTCCACGATCTCAACGAGCCATTGATGCAGGTACAGGAAAAGACCTTGCCGGTATTTCCTCTGCCATTCACACGCTTCAACCGTTCGTACCTTCGCATAACCGACAAAGGCGTAAACGTAACACGTATACCCCTGCTTCGAAGGACACTTATAACGCTATGTTCAGTCCCCCTGATTGGTCACGGTTTTTCACGGTCTCTGGTGAACCTATGGATGATTTCAGTCTATACGATACTCTCGCACAAGATATTGGTGACTTCACCATGCATGCTGTTGGATCGGCCAAGCGCATGATTGAGGTGAAAACACAGGAGCAATCAGAAGCCTTACAAGCCTACCTCGACACCCCCAACGACAGATACACAGGTAAACCAGATGAATTCCTGAATCAGTGTACTGGCACAGTTGTGCTCCCTTCCGACTTCGAATTTGCAGATCAGAGCTTTACAGACTCAACCAATCGTATCTTAAAATTATTGCAAAGAACTGACCCCACTGTTGTTAAAGTTGACACTTATACTGCTCCTCAGCGTGGAAATCGGCCCCCACTACGCATTGTCAAAATCTATTTTAAGCGCCATGACCTCCCTATGCATGTCCGTCTTGCAGGTCGCCAACTGCAGGTACGAAGGTACAGTATGTTAACAAGCCGAGACAATGCACAAATTGCTGGAAGCTTGGGCATTCAACCCCACGGTGTCGGGCTCTCACTGCGCGTTACTTAAATTGCGGCTCAGAACAACATGCTCTCAACAATTGTCAAGCCAGCGTGCCCCGTTGTGCAAATTGTGACGGGTCCCACAAAGCCAATGACAGAACATGCCCGCACTTTGCGTTTCATCGTGACGTATTACATTTACAGGCCACAAAAGGACTCCCCTTCCGGTCTGCTGGAGCACAATTAAGGCAGGAAGGTAAATCTCCTCCATATCGACGGTATGAATCAACTACACCCGCTGACTCCTCTGACCACCAGCGTCCAGAGCAGCCTCCGGCACCTCCTATTAGCCCACAACATTACCCCACCAATGATACCTTCCGTTTAGTTCACCTTAACTCCCCGGACCTATCCACCTCTAACAGGTTCGAGGGATTTACTAACTTGACCGATGATACTGAGTTTTGGAACATGACTGCCGAAGAGAACCTCATGGAATGTAACACAGTACCAGATATAGAGACTTCTCCCCAATCTCACTCCACCCAGTCGCAGCCTCGGAAAAAGCGTAAGGTTGCAAGTCCTATCCGGTCATTATCCCGGACCTCGAAACTCGGTTCCACCACACAGACGTGGGTTATGCCTACCCACGATCCGGACTGTGGCTGCCATACCTGCGGCCGATTCTTTCTACTTCAGCACAAGACTTCTACCCGTACAGTACTCACCGAACATCTTCACAAATTTCTTTCCAAGCGAGCTCCAGCGGAAGATGCTCAAATTCACCCGACTCCTTGTTATTGTGTCACCCATATTTGTGAATCTGATCCTACGCCCAAGGACTTGATGCAGAGATTCCTGAAGGACAATAACCTGTTGGATTCTGACTTGACTAATATAGAGCTATCACAATCCCGATTTGATGTTCACCAACCTCCTGTCAATGTGCGTACCACCCTCACCACGCCTGATCCTCCCTGTAACCTTGAGCGACATGTTCCGTTAGCCGCTCCCCACTGCCCAGATCCCGATGCTCCCAAACCTAGGGACATTCCCCCACAAACTCCTGCTAACCCTACGACACCATCATCTGACGGACCTTCGATAAAGACTCATCATACCCCGAGCCCCTCACAATCTCCTGTATTGATATGTCACACCAATGTCCCACCTGACAAATGTGGATGTCCAATTTGTTTCCGTACTTACATCACACCCCATATCTGTGCCACGGATCCCTGCCTCCTTGCTCGGACGCAGGAATTTGTCACCACACGTACACTTCCCCCTAACCCTGATGAAGATGTTACCTCCGCTTATCTATTTATGAACACTCTGCGCCAAAAACTCCTCCACTGCCCCACCCTTGTTCCTAAACTTGTCACACAATTCACAGCTATTTCTGAAAAATTTACAGACCTTACATCTACCCCTTCACCTCCATCCACACAACCCTCTCCACACTCACAACCTTTACCAGACTCTCTTCAAGAGACCACTATTGTCGTTGACTCTGACAATCCTATTCTTGATGGCATGTAACATTTTGCAATGGAATATAAACGGATACCAAACTCGCCTCCGTATGGGAGAATTACAACGATTACTTAAATTATATTCACCATTATGCATTTGCCTCCAACATGTAGGCAATTTTGTTGTCCCCCCCAGGCATTATACTGTTGCTGCTAGCTCCCCTATAACCCCTTCACATCTCCGAACGGCCATCCTTGTGCACTATAAGTGCGTATTTGTTCCTGTCACCCTTGACCCCAACCCTTTTCAAACAACTGCCGTCTCCATTTCATTGCCAAACCTTCCTTCCTTGACTGTTTGCTCCTCCTACAATCAACCCTCCTGTCATTACAATACTTCAGACCTTCATCAAATAGTACAACAACTGACCCCACCGTACCTTATTCTGGGCGACTTTAACGCACACTCTCCCCTTTGGGGCAACCCAAACACAGACATCCCAGGCAATAAAATTGAAAAATATCTCCTTCATTCTACTCTTTGTTGTCTCAGCTTTGACACCCCCACCTACAGATCTGCTACCCACTGTACATTTTCCGCTGTTGATCTTTCCTTTGCCTCGGATGACGCAGCTCCCCTATTTGACTGGTCAGTTTTACAGGATCGCTTCTCCAGCGACCACTACCCTATACTCCTTAAGTATTTGTGCCCTGCATCCTCCCCTCAAATATCGAGTTATAATCTCTCTAAAGCCGATTGGACGTCTTATACGCACTCCTCTGCAGACGTTTCGGACTTCTCCCCTACCTCCTCCCCTGCACACAATTTTGATTATTTTTCGTCCTTCCTGAACTCCATTGCTCGCACTCATATCCCGCTTACCTCCTCGCTGACGCACCCTCGCCAGGTCCCTTGGTGGACGCCCACTCTAGCCCAAATGATAAAATTCAAGCATCGTGTGGAACGCCTTCTTAAGCGTCTGAGTGTTAGGCAGCGGCGTTTAAAGACTGTTTCCCCCCGACTTTTTTCCACTAATTGTTACTTTGACCTTATAACCATCACTATTGAAAAAATTGCCCTTAAAACATTCTATAACAAGATCTGTGCAGTTGTCAAACGCAGTATCCTTGACAACAAGATACTTTCATGGCGATCATATATCTCGTCCTTCACTTCCCGCACCCCTCTCTCTACTTTATGGAAAAAGTTTCGCAGTATCAACGGACGCACTGTACGGCCTCCACTCTCTCCACTCAAAGACCCTGCCTCGGACTCGCTTACACATGACCCCCTTGACATCGCTGCCATACATGCCAAACATTTCTGTCACGTCAGCTCAGACCAGTCATTGCCTCGTCAATTTCTTCGTTATAAATGTATGGAGGAATCTCGCCCGCTATCTTTTCATAGCGGGAAAACACATGAATATAACACCCCTTTTTCAATTCCGGAATTGCGACACGCGCTCGACCTGTGTACAGACACTACTCCTGGCCCGGATGGATTCTCGTACGCTCTCATCCGTCACCTCCATCCACGTGCGCTACAACATCTTTTACAACTGTACAATCAGTTTTGGATAAGTAACTACTTCCCACCATCTTGGCGGCATGCTTACACTATACCCGTACCGAAGCCTGGAAAAGATCATAGTCTTCCCACAAATTACAGACCGATTGTGCTTACCTCATGCCTCTGCAAATTAATGGAAAAAATGATCAATCCTCGACTTTTACATTACGCTGAGTCACATGCCCTCCTATCCCCATATCAGAATGGTTCCCGCCCTGGCCGTTCTACACTGCACTCACTTATTCGCCTTGAACACCAAATACGTGATGGGTTCTCCAAGAACCAACCCACAGTGGCAATATTTTTTGACATTGCTAAGGCTTATGACACAACATGGAGACACAGGATTTTAAAAATTTTACACGATTCTGGCATGCGGGGTCCTCTTCCCTGCTTTTTACAAAATGTTCTCTCTAACCGTACATTCCAGGTCAAAAATAATGGTCTCCTATCGGACATTATGTCACAAATTAATGGAATACCACAAGGATGTGCCCTTAGCAGCTTACTCTTTATTATGGCGATCAATAGTGTCATACGCAGCCTCCCACCTGAAATATCGTATAGCTTGTATGTGGACGACTTCGCAATATATTACTTCTCCCAGTCTGACTCACATACAACGGCGTCTCAACATTGCTCTAAAATCCATCCACTCTTGGGCATCCACTGCTGGTTTTCAATTTTCTGCTGAAAAGACTAACGCCGTTGTATTCTATAGAAATATTCGACATTTACGTAAACAGTCCATTACTCTCACCATGGGACATTCTAATGTTCAGATCCTGCCACATACCAGGTTCCTTGGTTTAATCTTTGATACTCACCTCAATTGGAAGAGTCACATTGCCTGCTTAAAGGCACGTTGCCTCCAGAGAATGAATGTTCTGAAAACAGTCGCACGAGTCCATTGGGGCGCAGATCGCGCTACGCTTTTACTGTTCTACAGAGCTACCATCCTCTCAGCCCTAGATTATGGTAGCCCTGTCTATGGCACGGCCTCTGCTTCCACATTAGGAACCCTCGACAGCGTACACCATTTGGGCATCCGCATTAGCTCGGGGGCATTCCGTTCCTCTCGTGTCTCCAATATCCTATGTGAGGCTGGGACCTTACCTCTAGCCTACCACCGTCGATTAGTCCTCATGCGTACGGCTGTTCGCCTCCGTCATGACCCGACTCTACTAGAACTATTCCATTCCACAGCTAACTATCGTTCAAACATTCCAGTGCCATTCCCAATGTTGTCTCGCCAATTGCTCTCCACTTACAGTATCACCGTTCCTCCCATAACTCCCCCTCCTAGTCACATCACTCCGTGGACCCTAAAACACCCTACAGTTTGCTTTCACTTAGCGGATCAACTTGATGCCCAAGCCCCATCTCAATGTCGACATCTCGCTTTACAACATCTTGATGATCACATCCCGGCTGTTTTCATTTACACCGATGGCTCGAAAACTGCGGATGCCGTGGGTTGCGCTGCAGTCTCAGACCATGGCTTGTATCAAAGTACCTTACACCATCACTCCACGGTTTTCACTGCTGAATTATGGGCTATTCAAGGTGCTTTAAGCACCATCTCTTCATTGTCGAGGAACTCTCCACGGGTCGTTATCTGTAGTAACTCAAAGAGTGCGCTGCAAGCCTTATGTGTATTTGCCCCCAAGGACCCATTGGTCAAGACTATCATCCACACAATACACAAATTACAGTGCGCTACTCGTTCCATCACACTGTGCTGGATCCCCGCGCATGTAGGAATTCCCGGGAATGAGCGTGCAGACTTCCTCGCTAAGCAAGCGTGTCATGGTGCACCCTCTACTACTTTGCTGCGTTCGGAGGATATGCTCCCTGTCCTCCGTCGCCATGTTTATGACGCTTGGCGAGTTGAGTGGAGAGCGCAACCATTAACTGGCCACCTTCGCTCCATTAAGGATGACATACACTTGTGGCCCTCTTCAATTAATGGTTCACGTGCAGACCAAACCCTATTAACTAGATTACGTTTAGGCCACACACGCCTCACACATGGTTACCTGATGTCCACCCCTCGTGGTCCGCCACCTGAATGCCAACATTGCCATACATCATTGACTGTTTTTCACTTACTTTGTATTTGTCCCGTCTATGCATCTGAAAGACGGAGATTCTTGCTGAACACCTCATTACATGGCATCCTCTCTGACTCAGACTCTTTCAATTTCACCCCTATTCGTCACTTCCTGAGAGCGATAAATTTATACAATGACATATAACTACTGACATATACGTGACTTTAAACTCTGTACCACCTCCTCCACCACTAGCCTTGAGAGGGCCTAGGCCCAGTGGGCTAGTATAAAATAAAAGCATCATCAACAACAACTGTAACACTTTATGGCTTAACTGAGAGCAAAAGGTACAGTTCCGCATAACCCACAGACCCCTTGAGCGGTCGAGACATTTAACACATTTAACCCTCCAGCCCCGGCTATGTATTATATATATATTCCTCGAAACCCGGGTGTTTTGGCCGAAAAACGTCTAGGCTAGGCTACCGTATATTCGCTAATCAGACTGCTTCCCGCATTCCCGCGCATCCCCAAGCGTAGCTGTGTTATTTACCTGTAGAATGGCATTAAGTAGAGCTCTCTAAGTCAACTGGTTGAGCTGTGATGATGATTTCATTGGAGATAACTTTATGGCCAAAACAGCCACTTTACACCACTTTTCGATACTTAACAACAACATACAGGCACACACGAACAAGCGACGCTCTCCTTCTTGTGGCCGGAGATGCGGGGCGTCGGTCCAGCCGGCTGTTGTTTACATGCGTCGGACCGACGCCTCGCACACGAAGCTCACAGGCTTTCAACCACTGGGCGTTCAAGAGACCTTCCGGGTACCTGTTATATGCTTTTTTATGGGCGTTCAAGAGCCCTTCCGTGGTGAGAGGGTTAATGCAAAGGGTGTGTGCAAAAATAGGGATACCTGAACAGGTGGGCGTAATGCACAAAGCAAAGACAGGGGCAAAGGTAGCCATGACAGAGACTGGTGGGAAACTTACTCCAGGTTCTGTATAGACCCGCCGGGACCCAGCTCTGGAAACAAATTTTTTTCCAGGAATTAATGCTCATAAGGTTAATCCCAACATGTTCGCACACAAGTGTTAAAATAACCCGCCGGGTAACAAGACGTAATACTCAACGACCACAGCTCGCTACGCGGCGGGGTTCCTAAGTAAAGATTTCAGAATATCTTAATTTGTCCAAAAGATTTATGAATACCCTCTGACATAATATAAAGACCAGCATGGCATTTATAACTGATTTAGTCTTTCCGGTGGTGTTTGTTTCAAGATTCAATTTTGGAAAAGAAACCCCCTAAAAAGACGCCGGCCCCTGAATTATCTTGCAGGTCAAAAACTGGGAGGCCTGACAAATATACGAGATCTGACTTCTACCGAAGTGTCTTTTTAGATCGCCGTATGTTGAAGGCGGCGATACAAAACGTATCCCTCAATTGTCTGGTTAACTAAACTGAATTGTAAATTCGTTATTCCCACCCTTCCAAGGAGCACCCGCCGGGTGTGAATGTAAGTTACTACACTGAATTTTGCAAATTCGTTCATCCCACCCTTCCCGGGTGCACCCGCCGGGTGTGATTTTATGTTTATAAAGTTAACCCCAATTGTTCCTATCCCCACTTCTTTGTAAAAGATCGCCGGGGAGGAAAACCAACAACAACAGCTTAGTTCTTTACTGGCTTTGCAAACCGGAAAAAACTACACAACACGTGTCCGCATGAACACTGTTAGATGGGTACAGCCATCCCGCCGGGATTCATAGGGAGCCTGACACAGGCTCCACCACAGAGACGCAGTCCTGGAGAGCCACAGACAACCACTCGCCGGGGAAGCAAGCCTGTTTTTTAAAACCACGCGTGGCCAAAACTCGGCAACCAGCCGGGTTTTTCACGGTGTAACCGAGAAAAAACCCGCCGGAAAAGCAACCCACCCCGTCCAGATACCATCTGAACGCAACACAGGACTGAGGAGTTAGCCAAAACACAACTAACGCCGGGCCACAAAATAGTCCGTGGAAATAGCCAATACACAACTATCCCAGGACACAACAATAGTCCGTGGAAATAGCCAATACACAACTAAACCAGGACACACATGACACAGTAGTACATATTTATAAAATAAATCAATAACACTTGTACATATGGCAAAGCTACGAGAGGCTGGCTAGGCCTAGGCAGACGGATAAAGTAAACATGTCGGAATATAAACAAAAAGCACTGAATTATATCACAACAGGAACCACCGCCAACACACCACTGTAGCAAATACTTCTGGCAAAGGGAAGAACTGACTCGGGACCCAGAAAAAACTTCACTAAGTGAAGAAAAATACGCTGGGAACGTCAGCAAAAACAAGCTACCTCATCAGAAAGATAAAAGGAAGCAATAATAACGCGTAAAGAAAGCCGCCTGCATCACAAAGCTAGCTAACTGTGAAAAAGTTCACATGTCCACAACAGGACCACGAGGGTACATCCGAAATAGATGCCCCAAAAACACGACCCAAAATACACTGCACTGCGGGCAACCTGCCCAGGACACTCCTGCTACGCATATCCTAACCTTACTCGATACATCCCGGAGTAAACAAATGAGAAAAAACTCACTAGGGACGCAACAAATGCGGAACGAGCGGAGCGTGGGGAGGCACGTCCGGGTCGGTTGAGCGCAGAGCAGAGAAGGAAGAATGACGCCTGAGTCAGCGTCTGGTCAAAGATCCACACAAGTACATCCACGATATTATGGAAAGCTTATTGAATAGTTATTCTTATTTTCTTTTTGTTTTTATTTTTTACGAAGTTTTTTCGTAGTCAGAACCCAATTCATAATGACTGAAGCCATGAGTGAGGTCGCGTGCGCTCATGATGAAGGCTCCTCAATTTTTTATGCTCTGCGCGGTAGATTCAAACTACGGCGGATGAGTGTTTGAAGAGGATGCCTTATGTAATAGGCTTGTTTGTCAATGATGGAGGGGCCACTAATAAATATGAAGTTTGTGAGCCATTTCTTGTGGTTTGTGTGTAGTGTGATGTTTAGTATTTTTTGTGTGATTATATGTCGGGGTACAGTGTCGAAGGCCTTGCTGATGAATATTGGCTGCCATTACTGTGCAGGAGGGTGGGCGAGCTTGGTTGAAGCCGTCTAGTATGTGTTGTGATAATGTGGTGTGTAGTGTTGTGGTGGATTGTTTAGGTTGAAAGCCGTGTTGGGAAGTTGAGAGGGGAATGTCTGGGTTGATTCTATGCAGGATGAGTCTTTCTAGTACACTTTGGAGATGATGGGTAGAAGGGAGATGGGTCTATAGGAGGATGGCTGGCTGGGAAGTTTACCTGGTTTGAGGATAGGGATG
Source organism: Paralithodes platypus (assembly GCA_032716605.1). NCBI lineage: Eukaryota > Metazoa > Arthropoda > Malacostraca > Decapoda > Lithodidae > Paralithodes > Paralithodes platypus. The sequence goes on from CM064499.1 coordinate 22,951,649, forward strand.
ATTGTGGCATGCTTCCAAATGTTTGCGATGGTTTTGTGGAGCCAGGAGTGATTGAAAATTTCTAATGGTATGTAGTGCTTTCCAACCTAGGTGTTTTAGGTGTATGTTTGATATTCTGTCTGTTCCGGTAGAGTGGGAGTTGTTGAGCTTTCTGCTTCAGTTATATTATAAGGGGGTGGAGCATTGGTTAAGCTTTTTATATTTCTGAGTGCTTTTGTGATTGTTCTGTTTGTGTGTGTTGTGGGCTATTGACTGATTTTCATGTAGTGTTTCATGAGTATGTTTGCTTGTTGTTCATCAGTGGTGACAGTGTTGTTTGTGCTGAGGCTTTCATGTGTAGGTGGAGAAGAGTTGTGGGAAGTGTCTTATGTTTTTTTAGGGTGCGCCAAAATATTTTTGAAGATGTTCTGTGTTTGATGGTTTCAAGGTAGTTCTTCCAGTTTGTTGTTCTATGATTAGGTTTGTGATTCTGTTGTTTAGTGCTTGTATTGGTTCTATTTCTTGTTGGGAAGTTGTTCTGTTCTGTTTCTTTATTTGATATGGTTGTGTATTTGTGGAGAGAAATTTGGGTTGAAATGTTTTCTGTATCATTGTGGTATGTGTTTGCGGCTGGCTTGTAGTAGTAGTAGTCGTTCCCTAGGCTGCCTGGCCGAACAACCCAGAGCTCCTAAGGAAGGCCACGCCCGAGACTGAGTTTTCCCACAAAGTTATCAAGGAGTGTATTTTGTGTTGTTGTTGTTGTTATCATTCCCTAAGCTGCCTGGCCAAACAGCCCCTAGTCCCTAAGGAAGGCCATTGCCATGTTGTGTTGTTGGTTTAAGTGATTGTGCGTTATGCAGTCTTCCATAATGTGTTTGATAGTGTGCGGTGTTATGTTACAACCCGGACAGGTGTCCTGGACGGAGTCATGCAGCCTCTTCTTATAACTCAGAAGGGCTGGATGGTGCCTAGTCTAGCCAGGTGGACTCTGTTCTTCTGAGGGATGGACTTCAGGGGGCCGTGCATGAAGCTGAGTGACTGGATGGATCAGTGGGTGATTTGAGTATGGATATGCTTCTGGAGGCTGGCTCATTGAAGGACATTTCTGACTTAGTTTTCTTTCATAGCATCCGTCATTTCTTGAAAGCTATTAATCTATTTAAGGACACCTGACCAGTGACTTGTATGACTTGACTTACTAACTCCCCGCCGAACACTCGCCCTATGAGGGCTTAGGCCCAGAGGGCTAGTATAAAATAAATACATCTTCAACAACAACGACTTACCAACTCCCCGCCGAACACTCGCCCTATGAGGGCTTAGGCCCAGAGGGCTAGTGTAAAATAAATACATCTTCAACAACAACAACAAATGACTTGGGGTGGGCAAGGTGGGAGTGAAGGCAGTATTTGTGTATCATATCGAGTTCTAGGTGTTGTTTTTATATTTCTTAGTGTGTGTGGATGTTCTGCGATGTAGTGTAGTGGGTGGTGTTGGTTTGTGGAGGCTACAGCGAGGAATTGGGTGCCTCTTATATCAAGGTGATCCTTGATTTTGAGGACTTTGGTTTCCTAGTGTAGATGGTCTGTTGGTGTGGTAGCTAGCATATTCCTTCACTGAACGCATAGTTTGTATACTGTGGTGGTAGTTTCTTTGTTATGTCCAAATGTTGTGTGGGCAAGTGACTTGAGGGTATTTAGTCTTGGTGTCAGTTTGTTTTTGATGCTTGTAATATTTGTTTTAAATGACATTCCTGTATCGTATGTTACACCAAGGATTTTGGGTGTGGGTGTGTGTGTTATAGGGATGTTGTTTAAGGTGAGGCGAGGAATGTGACTATGTTCTACTGTCCAGTTTGTGAGAAGGGTTGCTGTAAATTTGGCTGGGGCTAATTTGAGTCTGTTTGCGGTGAACCAGTCTTGTAGTGTGTTGCGGTACGGTTGGAGGAGTTGTGTGGCTCTGTTGGTGTCTCTATGTGCACATGTGAGTGTTATGTCGTCTGCGCAAGAGGCTGTGTGTATCTGGGGTCTGTGGGGCATGGGTAGGTCGTGCATGTATAGATTGAAAAGAGTTGGTGACAAGACGGATCCCTGTGGGACTCTGTGAAATTTCTGATGTTCGTTGACTGGCCAGCAAATCTTACATGGACACATCTGCCTGCCATCTTTTTGTGTTGTGCATATTTGTGTTAAGATTTTTTTTTGTAAGGTTGTGGCGAGGGATGGCATCAAAAGCTTTACTAATATCAATTGTAACGAGAATTGTTCTGTGTGGTGGCCTAGCTGAATTGATGCCATCAAAAGCTTTTTGTATGAGGTCTGCAAGAAGGGTGTTTGTGGAGTGTAGTGGCCTAAAGCCATGTTGTGATGTAGCTAGGGCAGTGTGAGGTGTGGTTAATTGTAATAAGAGGCGTTCTGTAACTTTTGAGGGGGTGCAAAGGAGAGTGATGGTGCTGTGTGAGGTGGGTAGCGTGGGGGTCTTTGTTTGGTTTGGGGATTGTGGTGATGACACCATGCTTCCAGATGTTAGGTATTGTGTTGTTTGAATAGCTGTACTGTAGTTTGATATGTTGGTGAGTGCTTGAATGCCTTGTGATCCCAGGTGTCTAAGATATATGTTACTTATTTTGTCTGGGCCACAGGCGGATGAGTGTTTGAGGTTGTCGATGATGTGCTTGGTCTGTCTGTTAATAAAGGGTGCATAGTCTGGGTCTGTAGGGAATTGTCGTTTCCGTCGGATGACTCCTCGATTGTCATGGTGGGTTTAGATAGCTGACTTGTGAAAAATGATTGATGAGAATGTTTGCTTGTTGTTTGTTTGAAGGTATGGTGTCTGTTGTGATGGCAGCATGTGATTGTGTTGTGTTGCTATTGAAGAGTGTTATGCTGCTTAGTGTTTTGTAGAGTTTGCTGGTTTTTGTTTTGTGATCAAGTGTTTGGAGGTAACTATTCCAGTATAGTGTTTGTTGTTCTAGTATTTTGTTGTTAATTTAAGTGTTTAGTGCTTGTATTTGTTACGTGGTGTCCTGTGTGTGGGGCGTTGGGGAGTGTTTTAGTGTGTCACATTGTCTGATGAGGTCTTTAATTTCTAGTGTAAAATTAGGGTTGTGTTGCTTTCTGTTACCTCTAGGGATGTGTTTTTTGTCTGCGTTTTGAATAATTGTATTGAAAAAGTGTACAGCGTTGTTGATATTTGTGATAGGTGTACTGTTTAGAGTTTTGAGCTGTTGTTCTGTTTCAGTTGTGAAAGCTTCCCAGTTGGCTCTTTTATAATTAGTGTATGTGTATTTGTGGCCAGCTAGGGTGATTCTGGTTTTGGTGGTGATCATGATCGGGAGGTAGACAGAGCTTAGGGATTTGACCGCCCTCCAGGATGTCGTGGGGGCGAGGTTGGGGGAACAAAAGGTGATATCTGGTGATGAGTGGCGGCTGGCTTGTATGATAGTGTTGAGGTGTGCTGTGGCGTGATTAACCCCTACTGTACCATAGGATACTACCATAAATGTAACCCCCAGTACCAAGCAATGTGACCAAAATGCCTTCACAGGCAAGATATAACAACCTCCCACCTCAAAAGATGGAGGAATACTACCTCTCCTAGCCTGTGGGGGCTTGGATATAAGCTGAGAAGTGTTGCCAAGGTCTTATAGTAGTGCTCAAACATTGTGGTACCAGGCACTGCCTGATACTGGCAGTTACAAGGATCATATATTACTGACGGCTTGCAGCCGTCGCTGGGACTGGGGAGTGATTTTTCTACTGACGGCTCTCTGCCGTCGCTGGGATTGTACGGGTTAAGTGAGGTGTGTGAGTCCAGTGTGAAGTCTTCCAGCTTGTGTTCAATGTATTGTGTGAATAGCGGCCAGTTTGCCTTTTTGTAGTTGGTGTATGTTTTTGTTGTCTAATATTAAATTATTTGGTATTGAGTGGGATGTTGCAGCTGGTAGGTTATTTGGATTGGGAGGTGGTCAGAGAGTAGGTTGTGTATTGTGTCCCAAGTGGTTCGTGTGTGTAATGTGGGAGTGTAAAATGTGCTATCGAGGGATGTTGATTGGTGTGCAGCATTTAGGAGATGTCTGGTTGGCTTGTTTCTTAAGTTGAGAATGTTTAATGTGTGTAATTGGTCCATAATGAGTGTTCCTCTTGTGTCATAGTTGTGAGTTGTGAGCCATGTAGTGTGGTGTGCGTTGAAGTTTCCTCCGAAGAAGAGATTTGATTGTATGAAGTTGGGGTGTGTATTGTGGAGGGCATGATGCAGTGGGTTGTATGTATGTGTTTACAATGTTGTTCTTGTTGTTCCCTAGGATGCCTGGCCGAACAGCTCCGAGTCTCTAAGGAATGCCATGGCCGAGATCGAGCTTTCCCACAGGGCCCTCAAGGAGTGTAGATTATGTTGTTGGCATAAGTGATTGTGTGGAATGCAGTCTTCTATGATGTGTTTAATAGTTTGGGGCTGTGTTACATCCTGGACAGGCGTTGCCGACGGAGTCATCCAGTCTCTTCTGATAGCTCAGAAGAGCTGGATGGTGCCCACATCTCAGTGTGGCCAGGTGGACTCTTTCCTCGCGAGGAAGGGAGGACTCAGAAGGATGGATTTCTTTGAGTGATTGGATGGAACCGTGAGTGATATGAGTATGGATGTGCTTTTGGAAGCTGGTTTGGGGTGGGTAAGGAGGGATAGATGACAGTATGTGTACTTACACTAGTTGTACTTACACTAGTTGTATTTGCGGGAGTGAGCATGCTCGTTAATTCCCGCCTCCTAAGATATGTTTGTCATACCGTGCTTTGAAACTATGCACTGATGGTGCAGACACTACTTCGGCTGGCAATTTGTTCCACCCACTAATCGAGTTGGTAGGAAATCTTTTACTTTTCAGATCAGATTTACTATTTAGCACTTTTAGTTTGTAGCTGTGACCTCTTGTCCTCTCACCTCCATCCCTCTCTATGAAGTTTTCTTGGTCGATTTTGTCAATACCTCTAACACATTTATATATCTGAATTTGCTGTCCTCGTTTCCTTCTCTGTTCCAGTGTAGGTAGATTCAATCTCTCGAGCCTCTCTTGGTACTCCAAATTTTCCAAACCTGGGATCATCCTCGTAGCTGCTCTCTGTACCCTCTCAATTTTGTGGATATGTTTCTTCAAGTGAGGGGACCACACTACAGATGCATATTCCATCCTGGGTCTTATTATTGCCGTTATTATTTGTTTCATGGTGTTTTCATTAAGATAATTGAAAGACATCCTAATATTTGCCAATAATGCCAGTGATTCTCTCACTATCTTATTTACGTGGCTTTCTGGAGACATGTTATCCCTAAATTCTATCCCCAAGTCTTTTTCTTTTTCTGCTTTGGGAATCACTTCGTTTCCTAGTTTATAATCTTTTCTAGGTCTGTACTTGCTTTTACCCATTTCTAGAGTCTTACATTTCCCTGCATTGAACTCCATATTCCATTTGATGCTCCATTCATGGATCTTTTGCAAATCTGCTTGGAGCTCAAGGCAATCCTCCTGGGTTCTGATCGTTTTAAGAAGCTTAGCATCGTCCGCAAACATACTCATGTAGCTTGTTAGTCCCTCAGGCAAGTCATTTACAAATATTAGAAACATGATTGGGGCTAGAACAGATCCTTGTGGTACCCCACTCGTAATTTGAGTCCAGTTTGACGATTTCCCCCTTACTGTTGTTCTCATCTGTCTTCCGCTAAGGTAGCTCTCCATCCATTTCAGCAGTTTGTCTCCTACTTTTCCCTCATGTTTTAATTTCCATAGCAATCTCTTGTGTGGAACTTTGTCAAATGCCTTTTTAAAGTCTAGGTAGGCACAGTCTACCCATCCTTCCCTCTTGTCCACTGTGTCTATTACTCTAGAGTAAAAACTCAACAAGTTGCTTATACATGATCTGCCACCTCTGAATCCAAATTGTCGGTCAGTAATTAATCTTTTGGATTCCAGGTATTTCACCCATTTGTCCCTTATTAATCCTTCCAGAATCTTCATGAGGATGCTCAATAGTGATACAGGTCTATAGTTCAGTGGTTTATCTCTGCTTCCTCCCTTAAATATAGGAATAATGTTTGCTCTTTTCCATTCTGTAGGTACTATCCCTGTGTCCAATGATTTGGTCATTATGTCATATAACGGTATACTCAGTTCCATAGCATTTTCTTTAATAATCCAGCCTGATACTCCGTCCGGTCCAGCGGCTTTGTTTGGATCCACCTTACTCATTTTGTCTATGAGCTCTGGTCTGTTAAATGTTACTTCCGGCATTTCCTCTGTACCTATCTCATTGGTTTCTGGTGCAATGAATTCTCCTTCTTTTGTAAATACTGATGCAAAATTTCTATTTAGTTCTTCCGCAATCTCCGTATCCTCTTCTATGATTCTGTTTCCACTTTTAATCTTAACGATCGTGGCTTTTATCTTCCTTTTGCCGTTTACAAACTTGAAAAACATTTTTGGATTCTTTTCATAGTTCTCCACTATCCCTTTCTCATGGTTTGCCTCTGACCTCCTCCTCATTTCTGTGTATTTGTTTCTCTCCTCTTTATACTTTTGCCTGTTATCTTCCGAATCCCAGTTTCTCATCTTTTTCCAGGCTTTGTTTTTTGCTTCCTGTGCTTGCCTACATTCGCGGTTAAACCATACTTTGCGATTACTTTTTTTCCTTTTATTAATGTACTTAGGGACAAAAGTTTTTATACCAGTATCATAGATCTCCATGAATGCCTTGAGTTTTTTGTCTACCTCACTTTCAGATAACACCTGATCCCAATTTTGTGATTTGAAAAAATCCCGTAGTCCTACGAAATCGGTTCTGGAATACATCCAGTGTTTTTCCTTGTGTTTTTCCCTTCCCTTGGGTAGATTATACTTCAATAGTAAGTCTATGTCTAGAACTGCATGGTCGCTTTTTCCTAGTGGGCATAGGTACTGAATACTTTGAACCTCCTCCTCCCTTCTTGTGAATAGAAGGTCCAATCTAGCTGGTTGATCACTTCCCCTTACTCTTGTTGACTCTTTTACATGTTGGTATATAGAATTTTCCATGGCCATACTTAAAAATTCATAGCCCCAACTTTCCTCTCCTGCTCCGGCTTCAAGATCTTCCCAATTCACTTCCTTGCAGTTAAAGTCCCCACACATGACTATTTCATTCTTTGAAGCCAAGATATTTCCTAGCACACTAATTGTTTCCTTACGCATTAGGCTATGCTCCTCCTTACCCCATGTCTTCGTCTTGGGAGGTACATACGCTACTATCACCACTATTTTTTCGTTTCCACCAATCTCTATTGCTAAAACTTCTGCTGTTGAAGTTACCAGTTTTATCTCAGACACAATCAAATCTTTCCTAGTAAGGATGCACACTCCACCTCCATGTCGAAATTTTCTGTCCCTCCTCCAAATCCTGTATTCAGACCATCCTAGTAAATTTATATCGAGGTCTTCTCTTAGTTTTGTCTCAGTGAGACATACTATTTCTGGTTTCTTAGTATTGAGTAAGTCTGTTAGTTCTAGTTTCTTAGAGATTAGCCCATCGACATTGCTATATAGAATCCTTATACTTTCTAGTCCCCCAATACCTGTTCCAAGCCCCTTAACTGCGGCGGTCTGTTCCCTACCCTCTTTTACTTTTAGTTTCTTTTTACCGAAAGTTTCATAATCTTCCCCTTTCTTACTCCGTAAAAAACTTATTCTTTTCATGTTCTGTCCTCTTGCTATTTTCCTCCCTGGCAGTTTTCCTTAGTTCAGCCTCCTTCTTTCTCTCTTCTTCTGGTAAGTCTCGCCTGATGTAGATTTTGTCTTTACCCTCTAACCCTTTTAGCCTAGCCGCTACTGCCATGATTTCATCACATGTCCTTCTTGACTTAAATTCGATTTTTACCAGTCTATTGTATTCCTTTGTATATTTTCCCAGCCTAAACATGTCTGATATTTCCTCCTTCCAGGTGTCCTCCTCATCTTTAATAGAATCCAGAATCTTGTTGATGCGACCTTCATCCTGTTTTTCGTTTTGTCCAGTCTAGTTCCTCCTTTTCTTCCACCCCTGATATTATGAGGCAGTTAGCCCTACGACTTTCTTCCTGGATGGCCTGAGAGTTTTCGTGGATGCCTTGCTTAACCATACTTTTTACCTGGTCCTTTATCCTAACATCTTGCTGTTTCTGTTCATCCAATATCTTCCTGAATTCGTCACTGTGTGCCTTCCTTACACTGTCTAAATCTTTTACCACTTGGTCTCTAGTCATGCCCCAAGCATTTTTACCTTCAGAGATACTGGCGTCTAGCCTAGTCATTATCACTGCCTTTTCTCTCTCCACTGACTCCAACCTGTTCTTCAACTCACCATTCTCTGTAACAATTTCCTTCTTAACTAACTCCAAGCCGGTCACTCTGTCTTCCAAGTTCTTGATTTTGTTCAACAGCATGAAGCAAAATTTACCTGTGTCCTCAGTCGTCCATGTTGTCATGAAACCGGGAAAATCCGGCTCTCCCTCCGATTCGTCACTCCCGCCTTTATCACCCCTCCCCCCCTCATCACCTTCATTAACCATCTTCCCCACCTATTTCCTCTTGAAGTTGGAACCAAATATCTTGCCTCTTGTGATGGGCAATACTTACATAGGCCATATACTTTTACCCACCATACTGAGCCGAGAACTTCCCGCGCCGAAAACAACAATATTGTGCGGTCTTTTCGGATTGTTAACTCACACCCTATAGTTTAGTCACTAATTTCTCACTTGCCAGCCGAAGTTTACGTGTTTTATATGATCATCCTAATCCCTGGAGTCCCCTTTACACATGAATAAGATATATAATATAGCTCACTCCCGCCTGCAACCATGTAAGTAGAATCAGCTGGAGCCTGTGGACCGCTTCCTCTCGAGTCAGCTGTTGTCTCGTGTGGTGATATGTGTGTGTGATATCGTGTGCTGGGTGTTGTTTTGATGTTCCTTGGTATCTGTGGGTGTGCTGCGATGTAGTGTAGTGGATGGTGTTGGTTTGCGGAGGCTGCAGCCAGGAATTGAGTGTCTCTCATGTCCAGGTGGTCTTTGACTTTGAGGACTTTGGTTTCTTGATGTAGGTGATCTGTGGGTGTAGTAGCTGTGCGGCCTGTGATGATTTTGAGAGTTTTGTTTTGAATGGTCTGTAAGGTCTTGTGATGTGTTTCAGCTAGGTTAGAAGCCCAGTCAGGGCTTGCATATTCCATCACTGATCTTTTATAATGTTTGTATACTGTGATGGTAGTTTCTTACTTTCTTTGTTGTGTCCAAATGTTGTGTGGGCAAGGCAGCTGAGGGCGTTAATTCGTTAAGTCTGGGTGTCAGTTTCTATTTTATGTTTGTGATATGTCATTAAAGTATCATATGTTACACCCAGGATTGATTGATTGATTGAGAGTGTGTGTGTACTTACACTAGTTGTACTTACACTAGTTGTATTTGCGGGAGTGAGCATGCTCGTTAATTCCCGCCTCCTAAGATATGTTTGTCATACCGTGCTTTGAAACTATGCACTGATGGTGCAGACACTACTTCGGCTGGCAATTTGTTCCACCCACTAATCGAGTTGGTAGGAAATCTTTTACTTTTCAGATCAGATTTACTATTAGGCACTTTCAGTTTATAGCTGTGACCTCTTGTTCTCTCACCTCCATCCCTCTCTATGAAGTTTTCTTGGTCGATTTTGTCAATACCTCTAACACATTTGTATATCTGAATTTGCTGTCCTCGTTTCCTTCTCTGTTCCAGTGTAGGTAGATTCAATCTCTCGAGCCTCTCTTGGTACTCCAAATTTTCCAAACCTGGGATCATCCTCGTAGCTGCTCTCTGTACCCTCTCAATTTTGTGGATATGTTTCTTCATGTGAGGGGACCACACTACAGATGCATATTCCATCCTGGGTCTTATTATTGCCGTTATTATTTGTTTCATGGTGTTTTCATTAAGATAATTGAAAGACATCCTGATATTTGCCAATAGTGCTAGTGATTCTCTCACTATCTTATTTACGTGGCTTTCCGGAGACATGTTATCCTTAAATTCTATCCCCAAGTCTTTTTATTTTTTTGCTTTGGGAATCACTTCGTTTCCTATTTTATAATCTTTTCTAGGTCTGTACTTGCTTTTACCCATTTCTAGAGTCTTACATTTTCCTGCATTGAACTCCATATTCCATTTGATGCTCCATTCATGGATCTTTTGCAAATCTGATTGGAGTTCAAGGCAATCCTCCTGGGTTCTGATCGTTTTAAGCAGCTTAGCATCGTCCGCAAACATGCTCATGTAGCTTGTTAGTCCCTCAGGTAAGTCATTTACAAATATTAAAAACATAATTGGGGATAGGACAGATCCTTGTGGTACTCCACTCGTAATTTGAGTCCAGTTTGACGATTTCCCCCTTACTGTTGTTCTCATCTGTCTTTCGCTAAGGTAGGTCTCCATCCATTTCAGCAGTTTGTCTCCTACTTTTCCCTCATATTTTAATTTCCACAGTAATCTCTTGTGTGGAACTTTGTCAAATGCCTTTTTAAAGTCTAGGTAGGCACAGTCTACCCATCCTTCCCTCTGGTCCACTGTGTTTATTACTCTAGAGTAAAAACTCAACAAGTTGCTTATACATGATCTGCCACCTCTGAATCCAAATTGTCGTTCAGTAATTAATCTTTTGGATTCCAGGTAGTTCACCCATTTGTCCCTTATTAATCATTCCAGAATCTTCATGAGGATGCTCAATAGTGATACAGGTCTATAATTCAGTGGTTTATCTCTGCTTCCTCCCTTAAATATAGGAATAATGTTTGCTCTTTTCCATTCTGTAGGTACTATCCCCGTGTCCAATGATTTGGTCATTATATCATATATTGGTATACTGTACTCAGTTCCTTGGCATTTTCTTTAATAATCCAGCCTGATACTCCATCCGGTCCGGCGGCTTTGTTTGGATCCACCTTACTCATTTTGTCTATGACGGCATTTCCTCTATACCTATCTCATTGGTTTCTGGTGCAATTAATTCTCCTTTTGTAAATACTGATGCAAAATTTCTATTTAGTTCTTCCGCAATTTCTGTATCATCTTCTATGATTCTGTTTCCACTTTTAATTTTTAGGATTGTGGCTTTTATCTTCCTTTTGCCGTTTACAAACTTGAAAAACATTTTTGGATTCTTTTCATAGTTCTCCACTATCCCTTTCTCATGGTTTGCCTCTGACCTCCTCCTCATTTCTGTGTATTTGTTTCTCTCCTCTTTATACTTTTGCCTGTTTTCTTCTGAATCCCAGTTTCTCATCTTTTTCCAGGCTTTGTTTTTTGCTTCCTGTGCTTGCCTACATTCGCGATTAAACCATTCTTTGCGATTTCCTTTTTTTCTGTTATTAATGTACTTTGGGACAAAAGTTTTTATACCAGTATCATAGATCTCCATGAATGCCTTGAGTTTTTTGTCTACCTCACTTTCAGATAACACTTGATCCCAATTTTGTGACTTGAAAAAATCCCGTAGTCCTGCGAAATCGGTTCTGGAATACATCCAGTGATTTTCCTTGTGCTTTTCCCTTTCCTTGGGTAGTTTATGCTTCAATAGTAGGTCTTTGTCGAGAACTGTATGGTCGCTTTTTCCTAGTGGGCATAGGTACTGAATACTTTGAACCTCCTCTTTCCTTCTTGTGAAGAGAAGATCCAATCTAGCTGGTTGATCACTTCCCCTTATTCTTGTTGTCTCTTTTACATGTTGATATATAGAATTTTCCATGGCCATACTTAAAAATTCATAGCCCCAACTTTCCTCTCCTGTTCCGGGTTCAAGTTCTTCCCAATTTACTTCCTTGCAGTTAAAGTCCCCACACATGACTATTTCATCCTTTGAAGCTAAGATATTTTCTGTGTGTGTACTCACCTAATTGTACTCACCTAATTGTAGTATACAGGATTTGAGCCTAAGCTCGTGTTGTCCTGTCTCTCTCTCTACATTTATCCAATTTTGCTTTAAAGGTTTGGATATTTCTTGCTCCCACCACCTCCCCATCCAACTTATTCCAACACTCAATGCTTCTATACGGGAAGCTGAACTTTCTTACATCAGACTTACATACAACTTTCCTCAACTTACATTCATGACCCCTGGTTCTTCCCTCGTCCCTCACCACAAAATCTCCCTTGTCGATCTTCTCAAATCCTTTCACACACTTAAACATCATGATCATGTCACCTCTCTCTCTCCTCTCCCTGTGTACTTACACTAGTTGTACTTACACTAGTTGTATTTGCGGGAGTGAGCATGCTCGTTAATTCCCGCCTCCTAAGATATGTTTGTCATACCGTGCTTTGAAACTATGCACTGATGGTGCAGACACTACTTCGGCTGGCAATTTGTTCCACCCACTAATCGAGTTGGTAGGAAATCTTTTACTTTTCAGATCAGATTTACTATTCAGCACTTTTAGTTTGTAGCTGTGACCTCTTGTCCTCTCACCTCCATCCCTCTCTATGAAGTTTTCTTGGTCGATTTTGTCAATACCTCTAACACATTTATATATCTGAATTTGCTGTCCTCGTTTCCTTCTCTGTTCCAGTGTAGGTAGATTCAATCTCTCGAGCCTCTCTTGGTACTCCAAATTTTCCAAACCTGGTATCATCCTCGTAGCTGCTCTCTGTACCCTCTCAATTTTGTGGATATGTTTCTTCAAGTGAGGGGACCACACTACAGATGCATATTCCATCCTGGGTCTTATTATTGCCGTTATTATTTGTTTCATGGTGTTTTCATTAAGATAATTGAAAGACATCCTAATATTTGCCAATAATGCCAGTGATTCTCTCACTATCTTATTTACGTGGCTTTCTGGAGACATGTTATCCCTAAATTCTATCCCCAAGTCTTTTTCTTTTTCTGCTTTGGGAATCACTTCGTTTCCTAGTTTATAATCTTTTCTAGGTCTGTACTTGCTTTTACCCATTTCTAGAGTCTTACATTTCCCTGCATTGAACTCCATATTCCATTTGATGCTCCATTCATGGATCTTTTGCAAATCTGCTTGAAGCTCAAGGCAATCCTCCTGGGTTCTGATCGTTTTAAGCAGCTTAGCATCGTCCGCAAACATACTCATGTAGCTTGTTAGTCCCTCAGGCAAGTCATTTACAAATATTAGAAACATGATTGGGGCTAGAACAGATCCTTGTGGTACCCCACTCGTAATTTGAGTCCAGTTTGACGATTTCCCCCTTACTGTTGTTCTCATCTGTCTTCCGCTAAGGTAGCTCTCCATCCATTTCAGCAGTTTGTGTCCTACTTTTCCCTCATGTTTTAATTTCCACAGCAATCTCTTGTGTGGAACTTTGTCAAATGCCTTTTTAAAGTCTAGGTAGGCACAGTCTACCCATCCTTCCCTCTTGTCCACTGTGTCTATTACTCTAGAGTAAAAACTCAACAAGTTGCTTATACATGATCTGCCACCTCTGAATCCAAATTGTCGGTCAGTAATTAATCTTTTGGATTCCAGGTATTTCACCCATTTGTCCCTTATTAATCCTTCCAGAATCTTCATGAGGATGCTCAATAGTGATACAGGTCTATAGTTCAGTGGTTTATCTCTGCTTCCTCCCTTAAATATAGGAATAATGTTTGCTCTTTTCCATTCTGTAGGTACTATCCCTGTATCCAATGATTTGGTCATTATGTCATATAACGGTATACTCAGTTCCATAGCATTTTCTTTAATAATCCAGCCTGATACTCCGTCCGTCCGTCCGGAGGAGAAGAGGGAGGGGAGTGAAAGGTACAGCATGGTGGACAGAAGAGGTACGAATAGCTGTGGAAGAAAAGAAGAAAGCATATAGAGAGTGGTTGGGTAGCAGAGGGAATGAAGATTCCGAGAGACAGAAACGAGCGAGGTACGTGGAGAGTAAGAGGGTGGTGAAGAGAGTAGTGAAGGAAAGTAAGAGAAGAGTAGATGAGGAATTTGGAAGGAATCTGAGTGTAAAATGGAGGGAGAGTAAGAAACTGTTCTGGAAAGAAGTCAAGAAAGTTAGGGAAGGTAGCAAGGGAAACAGTAAGGGTGTGAAAGATAAGAATGGGAGAATGCTAGCCGAGAAGCAAGAGAGAGTCGAAAGATGGAGGGAGTACTTCAGTGAGTTGCTAAATGAAAGGAATGAAGAGCCAGCAAACATAGCTGGATATGGTATGGGAGGGAGAAGAAGAGAAGTAGTGGAGGAGGAGGTGGGGATCAGGAGGTCAGAAGTGTGGGAAGCCATGAAAAGAGTGAAGTTGGGGAAAGCACCAGGAACAGATGGAGTGTGTGGGGAAATGTTGAGGTATGGTGGTGAGATAGTGATAGAATGGGTATGGAAAATGTGCAAACTAGCATGGGAGAAGGGGAGTGCACCCGATGACTGGAAGACTGGCATAATAGTCCCCCTATATAAGGGCAAAGGGGAAAGAGGAGTGTGTGGTAACCACCGAGGAATATGTCTTCTAAGCGTAGTAGGGAAGGTATACAGTAGGGTAGTGATTGAGAGAGTGAGAGTGAGAACAGAGAAATGGATAGGCGACGAGCAGGGAGGTTTTAGGAAGGGAAGAGGATGTGTAGATCAGATTTTTACCCTGAATTGTGTTGTGGAGAAGTATCTGGAGAAGAAACAAAAGGTGTATGTTGCCTTTATGGACTTGGAGAAGGCCTATGACAGAGTGGATAGAGAAGGTTTGTGGAAAGTACTTAGAATATACGGAGTAGAGGGCAAGTTGCTGAAAGCAGTGAAGAGCATGTATGAGGGTGCAAAGGCGGCAGTACGTGTGGAGAGTGAGCAGAGCGAGTTCTTTGACCTGAATGTTGGTTTGAAACAGGGGTGTGTGATGTCCCCGTGGTTGTTTACTGTATATATGGATGGAGTTATGAAAGAAATACTATCAAGAGCAGTGGATGTTGGTGTATCGCTGAAAAGGGAGGGAATTGAGTGGAAGCTACCTATACTGCTGTTTGCGGATGATACAGTTCTGATGAGTGATAATGAATGGGAGTTGCAGGGTCTGGTAAATGAGTTTGGAACAGTGTGCGAAAAACGGAATTTGAAGGTAAATACGGGGAAGAGCAAGGTTATGGTCTTCGAAAGGGGTGAAGTCACAGAGTGTGAGGTGAAGCTGAACGGTCAGGCTATGGAGATCGTCAACTCTTTTAAGTATCTGGGCAGTGTGTTGAGTAAAGATGGGACTATGGATGAAGAGGTGCGGGAGAGGGTACAACAGGGGAAGAGGGTTGTAGGAACGCTAAAAGCAGTAACAAAAAATAGGGTGGTCAGTATGGAAGTGAAGAAGTCCTTGCATGACAGTGTGGTAATCCCGACACTGACTTACGGAAGCGAAGCATGGACGTTGGTTGAGAGACTCAGACCAAGAGTGAGAGCAGTGGAAATGAATTACTTAAGGAGTGCGTGCGGAGTTACATGGAGGGATAGACAGACTAATGAGGAAGTAAGAAGGAGGTGTGGTGTGGAGGTAGATGTGCTGGAAAGTGTGAAAAGGAACAACTTGAGATGGTTCGGCCATATGGAACGTATGGAAAGCGAGAGAATGACTAAGAGGGTGTATGAGAGCGAGGTGGAGGGACAGAGGGGGAGAGGTAGACCGAATATGAGGTGGAAGGATGGAGTGAGGAAGTACATGAACGAAGGTGGTGCTGGTTGGGGGGAGGGGCGTCGACTGACTGGGGACAGAGGTGCATGGGGGCGGTTCGTTCGTGGCCACCCCTTCGGGGATCACGGCGTCAGGCAATAGATAGATAGATAGATAGATACTCCGTCCGGTCCAGCGGCTTTGTTTGGATCCACCTTACTCATTTTGTCTATGAGCTCTGGTCTGTTAAATGTTACTTCCGGCATTTCCTCTGTACCTATCTCATTGGTTTCTGGTGCAATGAATTCTCCTTCTTTTGTAAATACTGATGCAAAATTTCTATTTAGTTCTTCCGCAATCTCCGTATCCTCTTCTATGATTCTGTTTCCACTTTTAATCTTAACGATCGTGGCTTTTATCTTCCTTTTGCCGTTTACAAACTTGAAAAACATTTTTGGATTCTTTTCATAGTTCTCCACTATCCCTTTCTCATGGTTTGCCTCTGACCTCCTCCTCATTTCTGTGTATTTGTTTCTCTCCTCTTTATACTTTTGCCTGTTATCTTCCGAATCCCAGTTTCTCATCTTTTTCCAGGCTTTGTTTTTTGCTTCCTGTGCTTGCCTACATTCGCGGTTAAACCATACTTTGCGATTACTTTTTTTCCTTTTATTAATGTACTTAGGGACAAAAGTTTTTATACCAGTATCATAGATCTCCATGAATGCCTTGAGTTTTTTGTCTACCTCACTTTCAGATAACACCTGATCCCAATTTTGTGACTTGAAAAAATCCCGTAGTCCTACAAAATCGGTTCTGGAATACATCCAGTGATTTTCCTTGTGTTTTTCCCTTCCCTTGGGTAGATTATACTTCAATAGTAAGTCTATGTCTAGAACTGCATGGTCGCTTTTTCCTAGTGGGCATAGGTACTGAATACTTTGAACCTCCTCCTCCCTTCTTGTGAATAGAAGGTCCAATCTAGCTGGTTGATCACTTCCCCTTACTCTTGTTGACTCTTTTACATGTTGGTATATAGAATTTTCCATGGCCATACTTAAAAATTCATAGCCCCAACTTTCCTCTCCTGCTCCGGTTTCAAGATATTCCCAATTCACTTCCTTGCAGTTAAAGTCCCCACACATGACTATTTCATTCTTTGAAGCCAAGATATTTCCTAGCACACTAATTGTTTCCTTACGCATTAGGCTATGCTCCTCCTTACCCCATGTCTTCGTCTTGGGAGGTACATACGCTACTATCACCACTATTTTTTTCGTTTCCACCAATCTCTATTGCTAAAACTTCTGCTGTTGAAGTTACCAGTTTTATCTCAGACACAATCAAATCTTTCCTAGTAAGGATGCACACTCCACCTCCATGTCGAAATTTTCTGTCCCTCCTCCAAATCCTGTATTCAGACCATCCTAGTAAATTTATATCGAGGTCTTCTCTTAGTTTTGTCTCAGTGAGACATACTATTTCTGGTTTCTTAGTATTGAGTAAGTCTGTTAGTTCTAGTTTCTTAGAGATTAGCCCATCGACATTGCTATATAGAATCCTTATACTTTCTAGTCCCCCAATACCTGTTCCAAGCCCCTTAACTGCGGCAGTCTGTTCCCTACCCTCTTTTACTTTTAGTTTCTTTTTACCGAAAGTTTCATAATCTTCCCCTTTCTTACTCCGTAAAAAAACTTATTCTTTTCTTGTTCTGTCCTCTTGCTATTTTCCTCCTTGGCAGGTTTCCTTAGTTCAGCCTCCTTCTTTCTCTCTTCTTCTGGTAAGTCTCGCCTGATGTAGATTTTGTCTTTACCCTCTAACCCTTTTAGCCTAGCCGCTACTGCCATGATTTCATCACATGTCCTTCTTGACTTAAATTCGATTTTTACCAGTCTATTGTATTCCTTTGTATATTTTCCCAGCCTAAACATGTCTGATATTTCCTCCTTCCAGGTGTCCTCCTCATCTTTAATAGAATCCAGAATCTTGTTGATGCGACCTTCATCCTGTTCTTTTCGTTTTGTCCAGTCTAGTTCCTCCTTTTCTTCCACCCCTGATATTATGAGGCAGTTAGCCCTACGACTTTCTTCCTGGATGGCCTGAGAGTTTTCGTGGATGCCTTGCTTAACCATACTTTTTACCTGGTCCTTTATCCTAACATCTTGCTGTTTCTGTTCATCCAATATCTTCCTGAATTCGTCACTGTGTGCCTTCCTTACACTGTCTAAATCTTTTACCACTTGGTCTCTAGTCATGCCCCAAGCATTTTTACCTTCAGAGATACTGGCGTCTAGCCTAGTCATTATCACTGCCTTTTCTCTCTCCACTGACTCCAACCTGTTCTTCAACTCACCATTCTCTGTAACAATTTCCTTCTTAACTAACTCCAAGCCGGTCACTCTGTCTTCCAAGTTCTTGATTTTGTTCAACAGCATGAAGCAAAATTTACCTGTGTCCTCAGTCGTCCATGTTGTCATGAAACCGGGAAAATCCGGCTCTCCCTCCGATTCGTCACTCCCGCCTTTATCACCCCTCCCCCCCTCAGCCCCCTCGTCACCTTCATTAACCATCTTCCCCACCTATTTCCTCTTGAAGTTGGAACCAAATATCTTGCCTCTTGTGATGGGCAACACTTACATAGGCCATATACTTTTACCCACCACACTGAGCCGAGAACTTCCCGCGCCGAAAACAACAATATTGTGCGGTCTCTTCGGATTGTTCACTCACGCCCTATAGTTTAGTCACTAATTTCTCACTTGCCAGCCGAAGTTTACTTGTTTTATATGATCATCCTAATCCTTGGAGTCCCCTTTACACATGAATAAGATATATAATATAGCTCACTCCCGCCTGCAACCATGTAAGTAGAATCAGCTGGAGCCTGTGGACCGCTTCCTCTCGAGTCAGCTGTTGTTTCGTGTGTGTGTGTGTGTGGTGTGTGTGTATTTACCTATTTGTAGTATACAGGAGTTGAGCTTTTTAGGCTCGTATTGTCCCGCTTCCTGAGTTACAATTATCTAACTTTGCCTTAAAAATATGAATGTTTTTGGCACACACCACTTCCTCTTCCAACTGATTCCATTTACTTATACTTCTGTAAGGGAAACTATACTTTCTCACATCTCCTTTACATCTTCCTTTCATTAGTTTATATCTATGCCCCCTAGTTCTACTATTATCTTTCACAATATAACCCTTCTTGTCCACCTTTTCGAGTCCTCTCACACATTTGTACATCATAATCATATCGCCTCTCTCCCTCCTATCCATTAGAGATGGTAAATCTAATTTCTTTAATCTCTCCTCATATGGGTAATTCTCTCAGTTCTGGTATCATCCTAGTTGCAGCTCTCTGAACCTTCTCCAGCTTCTTTATATGCTTTTTTAGATGTGGTGCCCACACCACTGCCGCATACTCCAGTCTTGGTCTCACCAATGTTTTTATTATTTTCTCCAGCATCTCCTCGTTTATATAGTTAAAGGCTATTTTTATTCTGTTTAGCAGTCCATATGTTTCTCTCACTATCTTATTAATATGATTCTCAGGTGAAAGATCACCCCTAACAGTTATCCCTAAGTCCTTTTCTTTCTCTGATGGGTTAATAGTGTTTTCTCCTAACTTATATTCCATATGAGGCCTTCTCTGTGTGTGTGTGTGTGTTTGTTTGTTAAGGGGGTGCTGTTTATGGTGAGGAGAGGGGCATTTCTGTATTCGGCTGTCCAGCTTGTGAAGATGGTTGATGTGGATTTGGCTGGGGCTAATTTGAGTCTGTTTGTAGTGCACCAGTCATGTACAGTAGTGTGTTGCGATAGGGTTGAACGAGACGTGTTGCTGTGTCTGAATCTTGGTGTGTACATGCGAGTGTTATGTCGTCTGCATAGGAAGCTATATTTATGTGGGGTGCGTGGGGTGTGGGTAGATCATGCATTTATAGATTGAAGAGTGAGGGTGGCAAGATAGATCCAACAAAAAACAAATAACCCCCCCCCCTTGATAGTGCCAGCTGTTGTAAGCAGTGCACTACATATAATTAAAATGAATGACGGAAAAGCTGCAGGATGCTCTGGCATAGTAACTGAGATGATTAAAGCCTCAGGTGATATAGGAGTGAGTTTGGTCACAGAGCTAATTAACTCAAATCATTAGAGAGGAAGTAATCCCTGATGAATGGCACAAAACTGTAATAGTAAACATATACAGTATAAGGGTAAGGGGGACTCATTGAATAGGGGAAATTATATGGGCCTGAAAATGCTTGACCAAGTCATGAAGGTCTGTGAGTGAGTATTTGAAGGTATGATAAGGGAAAGCATTTCTATCGACGATATGCAGTTCGGTTTCATGCCAGGATGTGGCACAATTAAAGCTATCTTCATAGTCAGGCAGCTGCAGGAAAGATATCTACTTAAAGATAGGGACCTGTATCTTGTGTTTGTAGACCTGGAGAAGGCCTTTGATAGGGTTCCCAGAGAAGTTATGCAGTGGGCTATGAGAAAACTTTGCGTAGAGAAGTGGCTGGTGCGTGTGATAATGAAGATGTGCGAGAACTCACAAACGGCAGTGAGGGTGAAAGGTGAACCGAGTGAGCAGTTTACAGTTTGTGTCGGAGTTCATCTGTGCTCTGTGTTAAGCCCTCTCCTCTTTGTTATGGTTCTGGAGGCACTATCTGGTGATTTCAGAGTTGGGCTCCCTGGGAACTGCTATGCACAGATAACCTAGTAGTCAGACCCCCCAAAGCGCGTTTATATGGGTGGCAAAGTGCGGCGTGTATTGGGAATTTGTGTATTAGGAATAAGAGAGGTGGAAGGATGGAGTGAAGAAGTATATGGATGAAGGCGGTGCTGGTAGGGAGGAGGGGCGTCGACTGACTGGAGACAGAGGTGCATGGGGGCGTTTCGTTTGTGGCCTCACCTTCGGGAATCACGGCGTCAGGCAATAGATAGATACAGTAGATAGATGACTGGAAGACAGGCATAATAGTCCCCCTGTATAAGGGTAAAGGGGAGTATGTGGTAACCACCGGAGAATATGCCTTCTAAGCATAGTAGGGAAGGTGTACTGTAGGGTAGTGATTGAGAGAGTCAGAGTGAGAACAGAGAAATGGATAGGTGACAAGCAGGGTGGGTTTAGGAAGGGAAGAGGATGTGTAGATCAGATTTTTGCCCTGAAATGTGTTGTGGAGAAATATCTGTATTCTGCCTTTATGGAATGGACTTGGAGAGAGTTGATAGAGAAGGTACAGTATGTGGAAAGTACTGAGAATATACGGAGTAGATGGCAAGTTGCTGAAAGCAGTGAAGAACATATATGAGGGTGCAAACGCGTCAGTACGTGTGAAAAATGAGCAGAGCGAGTTCTTTGATCTGAATGTTGGGTTAAAGCAAGGGTGTGTGATGTCCCCATGGTGTTCAATATATATATGGATGGAGCCATGAAAGAAATACTGTACAAGGAAGAGCAGTGGATATTGGTGTACCTTTGATAAGGGAGGGAAACGAGTGGAAGTTGCCTGTACTGCTGTTTGCTGATGATACAGTTCTGATAAGCGACATTGAATGGGAATTGCAGGGGCTGGTAAATATGTTTGGAACAGTGTGTGAAAAACGAAATCTGAAGGTAAATGCGGGGAAGAGTAAGGTTATGGTCTTTGAAAAGGGTGCAGCCACAGACTGTGAGGTGAGGTTGAATGGTCAGGCTATGGAGAATGTCAGCTCATTTAAGTATTTGGGCAGTGTGTTGAGTAAAGATGGGAGTATGGATGAAGAAGTGTGGGAGAGTACAAAGGAAATCAAGCAACAACAGATCTAGTGACCCTTCTAGGTTGCTTGTCCTCCAAAACACTGAGGATCAAGTGTCCAAACAGTGGTTTAGAGTGGGTAAGGGAACATTGGAAAGGGAATTACTGCCCTGTAACTAATGTCCGTGGCAGGATTAGGAAGTTAGTAGGGGACAGATGGGTTAGTAACTGAGGGGGGGATAATATAAAATTATTAATTTACAAACGCAGTCAGTCACGGGTTTGATGCGAGATATTTGTCTAGGCGGAGTTTAAATGAATCAACGGTGATGCAGTCTATAACGTTTCGGGGAAGCCCATTCCACAAGTTGACAACTCGATTGAAGAAGAAATTCTTAGATTCGTGTGAGTTAAAAGATTTACCAATAATTTTGCAACCGTTTCCCCGCGTGTAATTAGATTGGTCGATAGTGAAGTACTTACTACAGTCCATATTGTCGATGCCTTTGATGATTTTGAACACTTGAATTAAGTCACCTCTTAATCTGCGCTGGGTTAACGGAAATAGATTTAATTCTCTAAGACGTTCTTCGTATGGTTTGTTCTTTAGGCTAGGTATCATTTTGGTAACTCTACGTTGAACTCGTTCTAGCTTGTTTATATCTTTTTGGTAATAAGGGCACCAGGATTGAACGCAGTATTCCAGAAGAGGGCGGACTAAGGAATTGTAAAGGGTTAGGATAACTTCTTTGGATTTATGCTCAAATGACCTGCCTATAAAGCCAATTATTTTGTTTGCCTTCTTAACAACTTCTGAACATTGTTGACTCGGTTTTAGGTTACTCGATATTGTTACTCCCAGATCGGTTTCTCTGTTTACATTCTTAAGCTGAGTGCCATTCATCGAATAGTTTGCTTTCTCATTTAGGTATCCGATATGTAGTACTTTACATTTATCCGCATTGAAACTCATTTGCCAAATTTGGGCCCAACATGACAATTTATCTAG
Source organism: Paralithodes platypus (assembly GCA_032716605.1). Taxonomy (NCBI): domain Eukaryota; kingdom Metazoa; phylum Arthropoda; class Malacostraca; order Decapoda; family Lithodidae; genus Paralithodes; species Paralithodes platypus. The sequence goes on from CM064499.1 coordinate 22,973,997, forward strand.
ATTGTGTTGCATATCGTCAACTTGTTCTTTTGAGAGTACGCTATTTGCAATTTTTGTATCGTCAGCAAATTTTGAGATTGTACAGGTGAGACCCTCATCTATGTCGTTGATGTAAATTAGAAAGAGAATTGGACCTAGTACCGATCCCTGGGGTACCCTGCTACTTACATTGGTCCATTTAGATGCCTTACCGTTTATGACTACTCTTTGCTTTCTGTCGCTGAGCCAATTTTCTATCCATTTCAACACACCGTCTTGTATTCCATGTGCTTTTAGTTTTAGAAGTAAACGTTTGTGGGGAACTTTGTCAAAGGCCTTTTGAAAATCAAGGTATATAATATCTACAGCTTTACTCTCATCGTAGAGGTTGAGGATATCATGGAAGAAGTCTAAGAGGTTTGTTAAACAGGAACTTTTTTTACGAAAGCCGTGTTGAGTATCTTTAAGTATGTTATTTTCCTCTAAGTGATTTACGAGTCTGTCTCGTATGACCGTTTCTAGCATTTTACATACAACTGAGGTTAAGCTAATTGGACGATAGTTACTGGGTAGGGATTTGCTGCCTTTTTTGAATATCGGTGTTACGTTGGCTAGCTTCCACTGATCAGGCATAGTTCCAGACTGCAAGGATTTATTGAATAGTAATGTCAGTGGTTTGGAGAGCTCATCCTTAGCTTCCTTTAGAACTCTAGGCGAGATTGTATCAGGTCCAGGCGTTTTATTTACCTTGAGTTTATCTAAACAATTTAATACTTCTCTCTCTGTAACGGTGATATTGCTTAGAACATCTGAATTATCAATCTGAATCGGCGATGGTGTAGGGATATCAGTAGAGGGTGCTACAGGGGAAGAAGGTTGTAGGAACGCTGAAAACAGTAACAAGAAATAGGGTGGTCAGCATGGAAGTAAAGAAGTCCTTGCATGACAGTGTGTTAATCCCGACATTGACTTAACACCCCAGCCGCGGGGCCCCACTTATGTAGGGCGAGAGAACCATGGCCACCCCTGCGGGGCCCGACAATATCTGGGCGGGATGTTGAGCACATTATCGGCTCTGAGAGAGAGTCCACGTGTTGGGAGGACGATAGGCGGGCTCTGACCGAGTGAGGCGACTGACGTAATCTCTGCACTATTCCACACCCCTGGCCTCGTGAGACAAGGAAAAAACTTGGGAGTTACCGTATTTTAGGGTTTTTGCCCTCGTGTTGCGCAATTGTTGCAAGAGAACCCGTGGTCGTACAAGGATAATTCAGGTGTCATTGGAAAGCTTTATTATCGCCCTTTCACGGGTACATAATTGTATTACGCTCTGGCTCTTGTTTATGCATGAAAAAGAGCATGGAATGAAGCTCGTTTAGGGTAAATATGCCCGCCAGGCAGGTAGTAGAAGTTACAAACATCCCCGTTTGACAGGGGTTAACCCTTCCCGCCCGGTTGTCATTTTAAAAGGACACCGCGGCAGATGGGCAGGAACCCGGGTGTCCTTATATAGTCCGTAAGTTTGAAAGCCTATTCAGCTTGTTTTGAAAGCCGCGCATCCGACGTATGTAAAATAAGCCTGTCGGAGGCGACGCACGCACCTCTGGCAGCAAGCAGACGTCGGAGCTTTGTTGTTGTGTGGTCTGCAAAGACAGATTCAGTCTTGAAAAGTGTGTCACATTGCTAAAATCGCGGAAAAATGCGCTCCACGGAAATCGTAATCACAACTGAACCAGTTGACTCAACGCCAGTCTACATATTGGAAACCACAGTACGTTTAGACATGTGTGGGAGTTTTCTAGCAGTTAAAATAACAAAGATATTGATAGAGACTTTTAAGATAGTGTCAGGAAAGTACGATGAGGATGTGTGTGAAGGTATCTTCTTGATGCGGGAGGGAACAAGAACGAGAGGACACTCTAAGAAAATTTACAAAGAAAGAAATAGGCTTGAGAAGGCAAAGAACTCATTTTGTGATAGAGTGGTAAATGAGTGGAACGCACTGCCCCAGTATGTAGTCGATTCCGAATCAATAAGGGAGTTTGAAAGTAATCTTGATAAAGCATGGGGAAGACAAGATTTGAAGTTTGATTATAAAACAAAAATACAGAATAGTAAAAATGTTGCGTCTGCTACCGCCGCCGCCAACACCGTGAACGACCGCAGCAGTGCAAGTACTGGTACTGAGCTGGATACACAGGCATAGTTTGCCTTTTTCCAGAGGATCTACTGTAAGAAACTGTAAGAAAAGATACGGTAGCCTAGGCGTAGACATATTTCGGCCATATCGCCGGGTCTCAACAACGTCCTTAGGATGGCGAGCCCGGGCCAGAAGGGTTAAGGGAGTGAAGCATGGACGTTGGTGAATAGGCTCAAACCAAGAGTGAGAGGGGTGTAAATGAGTTACTTGAGAAATGCGTGCGGAGTTACATGGAGGGATAGACAGACGAATGAGGAAGTACGAGATAGGTGTGGTGTGGATGTAGATATGCTGGAAAGTGTGAAAAGGAGCACCTTGAGATGGTTCGGCCATGTGGAACGTATGGGAAGCTAGAGAATGACTAAGAGAGTGTACGAGAGTGAGGTGGGAGGACAGAGAGGGAGAGGTAGACCGAGTGATAGGTGGAAGGATGGAGTTAAGAAGTATATGAGCAAAGGCGGTGCTGGATGGGAGGAGGGGTGTCGACTGAATGGGGACAGGGGTACATGGGGGTGTTTCGTTTGTGGCCACCCCTTCGGGGATCACAGGGTCCGGCAATGGATAAGATAGATAGATGGAGAAAAATACATATGGGCCCGGCCGAGACACACCCATTTTCGGCAATTTTCGATTAAAATCAATAATTTATTGTACAGAAAGGCTATAATAGGCCTACAATATTAGAAACAAACAAAAGCCATTGCTTACCTTAAATTATAGCCTTTCTGTACAACCCTTCGATTCTAACAATTTTTTGTTTTATATTTACCATACAAAGCATTAGGCCTATTTCTTCTCCATGTGCGTTTATTTTACTTATATGATAAACATATGAACATTGAAGAACGATAAAAGAAGTAGGGACAACAATTGGGTGTCGGAAAATTTATATTTTCGCCGCCCAGTTGTATTTTGGGTAGGCCATCCGAGAGACAAACATCTTATCCCTGCAACATTTCGCATGCAACTGAGCGTCGGCGGAGGAGGGTGGCGTAGGTAGGGAGGGGGTGGCGCGGAATATGAGTTAACAGTGCTTTTACACCCCTTTTCAACCGCGATCCGTGTAATGTGGTGTTGATACGTGTTTTAGGTTATAGTGCACCTTTTAGACCCCCCCATGTGTAGTATAGGGAACACGGATTGAGAATGCGTGTTTTGGGGGGGTCTGACTACTTATCGCAGATAGTGCGCGGTATGCCGAGGCCAAGTTCAGAAGATAGAAAGAGGGCATGGCAAGTACAGGGTTAAGAGTTAATATAAATAAAACAAAGGTTTTACACAGTGGATTAGAGCTAGGAAAGGTAGAAAAAAGTGGGGCATACCCATGCGCAGTATGCAGAAAAGAGGTGGGCGCGAACTACATACATACATACAAGTTTAAAGACCGTTTGTCCACAGAGACTGTGGTTACAGTTTAACGTCCTAAATGGCAGCTTTCCAGGCAGCCTTGTCAAGGGCCGCCTCTGTTGTTAAGTTCTATATTTTGAGATCGGACCGGAGTACCCGAGCCCACGTCATTTTAGGTCCACCCTTACGCGCAGCTCCCCCCCAAGTTCACAGTCCGGCATTTCTTCACCCAGTTCATATCATCCATTCTCTCCACATGTCCAAACCAACCAAGTCGGCTCGTGCACATCACTTCACTGATACTCCTAATGCCCAGACGCCTTCTCAATTCCTCGCTTGATACCCTGTCCCTAAGATTAACCCCACACATCCATCTCGCCATTCTCTTCTCATTCCGTTCCATTCTATTGACATCCTCCGCTTTAACCGGCCACGTCTCAGAGGCATAGGTCATCGCGCTCCTAACACACGAGGTATACACCTTCCCTTTAAGGTGGGGTGGGAGCCCTCTCATGGTCAGGAGTCGCAACAGCTCTTTAAACTTTCCCCAGCCACTTCTGACTCTAGCAATGGAGCTAGCTTCAGCGCCACCTCCAGCGGAAATTGTATCGCCCAGGTAGCAGAACTTATTCACACACTCCAGCGTTACACTGTCGAAATCAACACTGACAGGCGGGTAATTTAATACAAGATCTCCCTTGCACACTGCACATTCAAAGTCTATGATTCTTGTCAAAGGTCCTCTAGCTCCACTACATCTCATGTGTACCCAGTCACTACAGACACAACATTGAATTGAATTACTTCCCACCCCCTTCCCACATACTGCGCATGGATAGTCGCCGCTTCTTTCCATAGCTCCACGCCCTACTCCACTAATCATGACCTTTGTTTTATCTATGTTAACTCTTAGACCCTTATTTGCCATACCTTCCCTCCATTTTTTGAACTTCGCCTCTGCTTCCTGCGCACTATCTGCGATAAGAACTAGATCATCTGCATATAACATCTCCCATGGGAGTCCTGTCGTAAATTGCCTTGACAGAGCCTCCAGGACTAAGACAAACAGTAATGGGCTCAGAACTGAACCTTGGTGAACTCCAACTTTCACTGGGAACTCTTCACTCAGGCCCCCGTTTACTCTAACTGCTGCCCGTGACCCCTCATACATTCTCATTATCACACGCACCAACCACTCTTCTACTCCCAAGTTTTCTCATAGCCCACTGCACTACCTCCCTGGGCACCCGGTGGAAGGCCTTCTCCAGATCTACAAAAACTAGGTATAACTCCCTGTTTTTCTCTTAGTACCTCTCTTGCATTTGCCTAAGAGTGAAGATAGCATCAGTTGTGCCACGTCCCAGCATAAATCCAAACTGCATGTCGCTGATAGCAACACTTTCCCTGATCATGCATTCAAAGACCCTTTCGCTGACTTTCATGAGTTGATCGAGCATTTTCAAACCCCGATAATTTCCCCTGTCTAAGGAGTCACCCTTGCCTTTATATATATTTACTATAACACTTTCCTGCCAAGCATCGGAAACTTTTTCCTCCTTTATGATAGCATTAATCAGCTCTGTGACCAATTTTACCCCAATATCTCCAGCTGCTTTTAGCATCTCAGCGACCATGCCGGAGATCCCAGCGGCTTTTCCTGACTTCATTTTATCTATAGCACTTTTAACAGCGTCGTACCCTATCAAAGGCGGAGGGCCTTGTACTGGGACTACAGTGCTAAGCTGTTCCTTGTTCCATTCAAACTCCACATTAAGCAGTCTTTCATAATGCTCCTTCCACGCCTCTCTGATTTCTTTTTCTGTTTAAACAGTCATGCCACTGTCATTGTTTATGCATCTTACACCCACGACGTCCTGGCTACTGTCCCTTACATTCTTAGCTAATTTATAAACTCCATTGGTATTATTAGTGCTGCAAACTTGTTCTATTACGCTATCCTGTATGGTTTTCTTTGCCCTGTAGACCTCTCTTCTAGCACTACGTTTGGCGGACAGGTATTCTTCCTTGCTGCCATCTTCCTTCCATACTTTGAAACATCTCTTCTTCTCTCTGACTGCAGCTTCGACATCGTTGTTCCACCACCAGGAGAACTTATGTCTAGGTGGCCCCTTTGTTTTGCCACAGACTTTGTCTGTGGTATCGAGGAGGCTGCGCTCTATAAAGTTCCATTTGCTATCAACATCTGGCCTAACGCCCATTCTCCTTTCGATTTCCATCATTTCGTTGTGGAGTCTGTCTCTGTACTCCTCTTTTTCCAACAACCATACTTTCCTTTTTGGCAAATGAACTTTCTTTCTAACAGGAACTCTACCTAGGCACATATCACATACTAGGAGCTTGTGTTGGGGGATGCATTCTTCACCTGGTATGATCTTAACGTCTCTAACTCAATACAATGTATCGTCTGCCTGGGTACATCACAGGAAGAAGCGCTGCACTAGAATAAATGGACCTCTACCTAGGAACCGAAATTGTAAATTGTGTATGCATAGTATGCAAAGGTGAGCCTCATTGCCAAAGTTAACACTCTCGAGCCATTCAATGAATGGCTCGAGAGTGTTAACTTTGGCAATGAGGTACTGGAGATGGTGGACGAGTTTTGCTACTTGGGCGATACCATCTCTGCCGGTGGTGGGGCCGAGGCCGCCACTATAAATAAGATGCGGCTGGGGAAAGTTTAGAGAACTTTTGCAACTACTCACCATGAGAAGACTCCCTCTCCCCTTGAAGGGAAAGGTGTACGATTCATGCGTTAGAAGCGCAATGATATATGCTTCAGAAACGTGGCCTGTCAAAGCGATCATAATGGAACGCACTGAGATGAATGTGTGGTGCCAAACTGCGAGAGGATATCAATTGAAGAGCTAAGGAGAAGATTAGGTATCAAGAGTATCAGTGATGAGATGCGTACTAGCAGGCTTGGATGGTTTGGAGATGTGGAGAGGATGGATGAACAAAGCTGGGTGAAAAGATGCAAGTCCATGAATGTGGAGGGAGCTTCACCAAGGGGCGTACCAAGAAAGACGTGGGATAGGACTTTACAGTCTGATCTTAAATCAAAGAACCTGACAAGTGAGGCAGCTCTTAACCCGGCAGCTACGGGGAGACTCAAGATCCTAGGCCTAAAAAAAAAACTTTTAAAAGGCCCCAGTAGCACTTAAAACAATGTTTGTTTTCCCTCCATACCTCATATCACTCCTTATCTTCATATTAAACGTAAAATAGGCGCATATGAATAAGTATTAATTATATTTATGGTAAATTAACAATATTAGTGAGGAATGAATCAAAATACCTACGCACAGGGGTATGGTGTATACTACAGGGGCTGCGCAGCTTACAGGTTAACAGGGCTGCCTGGAACGACGCCATTAGGACGTGAGACCGGAATAGCGCTTTGTGTGGAGCACTCAGTCTTTAAATTTGTGTATGTATATGAAGTTGGTAGACTATTGTGGACCAACGAGATGTTCCCTATGAAGAGCTTGCTAGGTTAGCAATAGCACCATATATGCATATTGGCAGTACGTCATTGTTTTTGGAGCCGCTACTAAATATTAGATTTTCATACTTCCCTTCGGGACTCAAACCTATATTACCATTTACAGGAAGTTGTGATCCAGCAGGATGATGAGATCAGAGTGAAGATTGTTGGAACACGAGTGGATGCTACAGACATAGTGAGTCGAGACTGCTAGTATTTTACATTTTATTTTCTGTAATATACTGTATGTTTAATATTGGTAATATAATGTAATATCTTGTTCTACCTTTAAAGAGAAATGTTGTAAATTGAATTACTTATTTTATACAGTACTGTAGTTGTCTTTAATGACATAATTTTCCGTCATTACTCATAACTCAATTTTGTTTACAGTTTGCCATTGGAACTCTTATGGATGACTACTTGGGTGAGTGGAGGATCCAATGTTCAGTTATTTATATAATTAAAATGATTAACATACCGGTACACTATGTAACAAAAGTGAAGAATTAATTATATAAAGAATTAAGATTATGAAATATGAAAATATTTAATTTTGTGGAGTGAAGTTGAGTAGGTTATTGGTCTTACTGATGTAGGATGGTTGATACTAGTACCAGTCAGGCAGCTATGGATTAGTCCAGCTTTCGTGACAACAATTGATTATTGGGTGTTAGTTTGAAACTTTGAATTCTGGACATTTCTTAAATATACAACAATTTTATCTAGTTTATTATTGGTAATATATGTATGCATTTTATGTTGCATATTGAAACTTAAGCTGCCTCTGTAAAGTACCTCTTCATTTGGAGCCAAGGGAAATTTTCCTGAATGTTTAAATCAGCTGCCAACTGCCTTACTTGGTAAGACTATTACAAAGACCTCTCCCTAAATAGATATGGTAGTTAGGTACAATTTCTGGACAGTATAATATGGACAGTATAATAGTATAATGTGGAAGGGTGGAGATGTGATTATAGATTGGCTGGTGAGACTATTAAATTTTTACTTTGTTGTGTTAATGGTACCATTAGACTGGAGAAGTGCATGTACAGTCTGACCTGCCAATACGCGAGCTTTTAATACGCGATTCACCTTATACGCGAGGAGGGGGTCGAATCATACCCAAAACTTTCAAAACGCGTGATGTACCTTTAAAACGCGAATCCGGGGCCGATATAAGGGCAATTCCGGGGAGTTCAGCTAATACGCGAGGTCCCCCACCATTCCGCGCCAGTTACGTAGGCACGCAGGGCATTGTGGGATACGCCAGTCTACCCTCAGTCCACGCTCGCGCACCAGCTGTCCGACTCGTGTTGGACATTTACTGTTAATTTTAAGGTGAGTTTATTATTATTGTTATATTTTCTTATGATTTGGATGTTTATGTATACATATATGTACCTTTTGTGGCAATTGACGGAGATAAATAGGCCTAAAGTAGACAACTTGGAGTCAGTGCCGCCCATATAGATTTATTCCCATATAATACTCTATTGCTAATACGCGAATTTTCATTCCGCGCCCTCGCGTGTCGCCCATATTCTCGCGTATTGGCAGGCCAGACTGTATTGTGCTTTTGTGCAAGGGGAAGGGAGACTGAAAAGAGTGTCTAAGTTATAGAGGTATTAGTTTATTTTCAGTTGTTGGAAAGCTGTATGGCAAGGTGTTGATAGAGAGGGTAATAAAGATTAAAGAAGGTACAATAGGGGAAGAGCAGTGCGGTTGTAGGAGGGAATGAGGGTGTGTGGATCAGATTTTGAAGTAAGACAGCTGTGCAAAAAGTATTTAGAGAAAAGGAAGGATTTTTTTTTATTATATATATTTTTTTTTTGGTTTAGGTTTATTAATTGGTGGGTTGGTGAAAACAAATATGTATTTTATGGATTTGGAAAAAGTGTATGATTGTGTGGATAGAGAAGCAATGTGGAAGGTGCTAAGGATTTACAAAATTGGAGAAAATTTGATAAGAGTTTTTATGAAGAGCAGAGCGTGTGTTAGAGTAGGAAATAAGTTGAGTGAATGGTTTGAGGTAAATGTAGGTCTGCGACAGGGTTGTGTAATGTCACCTTGGTTGTTTAATGTATATATGGATAGTGTGGTGAGGGAGGTGAAAATGAGATCAATGGGTAGAGGATTTGGTTTAGTAGGAAAGAATGGTAATGATTGGGAGTTGACACAGCACTGATGTTTGCTGATGACACAGCACTGATGTCAGATTCTGAGAAGCTACAGTGAGTAGTAAAGAGTTTGGTGTGGTATGTAGGATAGTCAGGTGGCTTAGCGGCAAATATTGCTATTACTGTATCGTTACACGGCGGATAAAAGTACCAAATTTTGTATGAGGCTTCCTTAGGGTCTAACAATGAATTTTAGAAGGGGTGCCCTCCAGAAAATTTAAGAGAATATATAAAAACCCTATATTGAAGGTGGAAAAATAGCATTTTTCTCATATCATAAACATCGTAATAAGACGGTATTGATTGAAGATACATTATATTTGATACCTCACTTATGAAAGGAAATTATATTTTGCATCTTTTTTATTCTATGCACTTTTTTAATCTGATTCATCGTTATAATTATGAGGGTTGAGTTTTTTGTAGTTTTTGAGCTAAATGTTTTTAATTGTAATAACACGATATTGGTTAAAGATACATTAAATTTGAGACCACGCTTAACCCTTCCTCCCCGGGCTCGCCTTCTAAATGACAGCAACGAGAGCCCGGGGGATATGGCCGAAAAACGTTGTAATAGCCTAGCCCTATCATTGTTATTTTAACTGCTAGAGAATTCCCACACATCTCAAAACGTAGCCCTGTTTCGTATCTATAAACTGGCATTAAGTAGAGCTCTCTAGATCAACTGGTTCAGTTGTGATGACGATTTATGTGGAGAGATTCGATGCGATGTTAGCAATATCAGACAATAACAAAGACTTGTTCTTATTCTCCAAAACAATAACAACAAAAGTCGGACTTCTTCTTGTTTTGCAAGGTGCGCGTCGCTCCGACCGGCTTGTTTACATACGGTTCGACGCACGGCTTTCAAACTTACAGATTTTAAAATGACACCCGGGGCTCCTGCCCATCTGCCGCGGTGTCATTTTAAAATGACAACCGGGCAGGAGGGGTTACGAAAGGAAATTATATTGTGCATGTTTTTCATTTGTGAATTTTTTTTTATCTGATTCACCGTTTAGGAGATATTGATTTTTTTTTTCCATTTTTGAGTAATTGAATTTGTAAAATTTACCAATTTTTAAGAAATATATATATTATAGGCATTACATGGATAGGAAATTGTATTTTATACTCTAATAATATATTATTATTAAACAAATCCATGAAAAAATATATAATTTCATAACAAATGTAGTCATAAGTTGTAGTCAGGTGTCTTAGCGGAAAATATTGCCATTATCGTTACACGGCGGATAAAAGCACCAAATTTTGTATGAGGCTTCCTTAGGCTCTAATAATGAATTTTAGAAGGGGTGCCCTCCAGAAAATTTAAGAGAATACAGTACAGTAAACCCTCGCCATCTCGGACCTCTAGAAGTCGGAAACCCGTACTAGCCGGACTGGCTACGGCTTCTCGGACATGAACTTCCGTATTTCGGACATTTCCGTCATCGTTCCGACAGTCTCTGACGTTGTCGGACTTTATATAAGTATTCGGAAAATGTCCGTCATAACCGTCCTCTGATATCTCGAATATTTCCGAAATGTATCGTAACGGTGTCCGACAAAGGATGACGTGTCGGATGACGACTTCACGTCACCGGACAATAAGGGTGAATATCCGAGAAACAGAAGGGAGGTCCGACGCCATCTTACATCCGGGGACCGAGGCTGGGAGCGTCAGTCCGCACCAAGCTCTGTTGTGTTACACATCGACGCGTGCCATTTATTTTGTTCACCATGCCTCCCAAGGATAAGCCTAAGCGTAAGGTGACTTCTATATCACTAGAAACGAAGCTACAGATGTTGAAGGATCTGGACAGTGGGATGAAAGCCAAGCAACTTCAGGAGAAGTATAGCTTAGGCAGATCGACAATCTACGACTTCACCCGAGACAAGGAAAAAGTCCGGCAGCATGGCACAGCTGTGCTTCATGGTCCTTCTACCTCCAAGATCTTTCGCAAGGCCAAGCTAGCCTATCAAGACATCGACGATGCAGTGCTGAAGTGGTACAGACAGCATCGTAGTGAGGGCATCCCAGTGAGAGGCATCGAGATACAACATGCAGCAGAACGCTTCAGACAGTAAAAAGTAAAAAGGTAGAGTTAGATAATATATTAAGAAAAGATCAACCACAGATAGTCTGTTTGACAGAGACAAAGCTGAACCAGGACTTTGACAGCAACATAGTGTTTAGTGAAGGATATAATATATGGAGAAATGATAGAAAGGGTAAAAGGGGAGGTGGAGTGGCAGTATTAGTTAAGAACCCTATGACAGCAAAGCACGTGGAGTTAAATAATGACAAGGCAGAAATAATGGCAGTTGAACTCAATGATATAGAAGGAAAAAGCTAGACATAGCAGTAGCTTACATGCCACCAAAGACCAGAGCATGGAGGGAGTTGGAGTTTGAGGAGATGGTAGAGGATATGATTCAGTCGTTGAGAAGATTGCTTTTAAGGAAGAATCGATTGATCTTGGTAGGAGATTTCAACTGTAGTGAGGTTGATTGGGAATCGGGAGATGCAGGGCCAAATCAGAGATCTTGGGGAAGTCGGCTAGTGGAGTTGGTTACGGAAAATGTACTTACACAACATGTGAAGGAAAATACAAGAATGAGGGGTAATAACGAACCTTCTAAACTCGATCTGATTTTTACAAAAGATCCTCACGAAATTAGTGATATAAACTATCTATGTCCTGTAGGTAAAAGTGATCACCTATTACTAAAATGGAAGTTGACCTCGAGTAATGCCAATAGATTAGACAATAGCTACATAAATGACAGATTAAATTATAGTAAAGCTGATTATGTATCCTTGAAAAGATATTTAGAGGGAGTAGATTGGGATCTTATTTTGAAGGAACGGGACATACAAGGTAAATATAGTAGATTCCTCGAAATTTATAGAGTAGGAACCAATATGTTTGTCCCAAGATATAAAACTGGAAATTTTACTAAGCAGAAAGATTGGTTTAATTTGAAATGCAAAAGAGCTTTGGGTAGGCGTGATGCAGCTTGGGCTAGATTAAGAAGAAGGAACACTGAGAGTAATCGGAATAAATATAAACAGGAGAGGAATAGATATGTTAACATAATTAGGCAAGTTAAAATGAACTATGAGAAGAACATAGTAAATAAATGTGAAAGTGACCCTAGATTATTTTATAAATATATAAACAGTAAGTTGAAGGTAAAGAAACAAATTACTAAATTAAGAGTTGATGCTAGGACGTATGAAAATGTATCGGACATGTGTGAGGTAATGAATAACAAATTGGGGTCAGTTTTTACTAGAGAGGAAGGTTTTGACGAACCACAGGCGGGAGTACTGGAGAGTGGTCTTAGTAAGATTGAAATAACTAGAGATGAGCTGTTATCTGCGATGAGAGGACTTGAAGTAAGGAAAGCTATGGGACCGGATGAAGTGTCTGCCTGGGTTTTAAAGGAGTGTGCAGAGCAATTAGTGGAGCCAGTGAGGGACATAATTCAAGCTTCCTTAGATAAAGGACAGGTTCCTGTTGAATGGAAAAGAGCTAATATCATTCCGATATACAAGAATGGAAACCCTGAGGACCCTCTAAACTATAGACCAGTTTCACTTACTAGTATTGTATGCAAGATTTGTGAAAAGCTAATTAGGAAGAGATGGATGAAAATGTTGGAGAGAAAGAAAAATAACCCCAAAGCAATTTGGATTCAGAGAAGGGACATCTTGTGTTACCAGTTTGCTATGTTATTACAGTAGGGTGATAGATGTACTCCAAGAAAGAGGCGGATGGGTGGACTGCGTCTACTTAGACCTTTCCAAAGCATTCGATAAGGTACCACATAAGAGATTGTTATCTAAGCTTGAGACGCTAGGATGTGTCAGGGGGAGTTTGCTGAAATGGATGGAGAGCTATTTAACAGATAGGGAAATGAGGACCAACATTAGAGGAACTTACTCATCGTGGCGGAAAGTTGAGAGTGGTGTGCCGCAGGGATCTGTGTTGGCACCTCTCATGTTCCTTATGTACGTGAATGACCTGCCGATAGGCATAAACTCTTACATTTTTTTTTTTTTTTTTTTAAGAGACAATGAATGGAGGAAGGAAAAACACAGATAAAACAAAAAGGTCCATGTGCCTAAAGGCATCCTCCATTCATAAAATGTTTGTAACAACTGGATTTAAACATTTGTTGATTGTAAGTTTGTGGAAAGCAATTCGAGGGAAGTGAATTCCAAAGAGTAGTAGCTCTGGGGATAAATGAATTCTGATAAGCAGAAGTTCTGCATTGTGGAGGAGAAAGTGTAAATTCATGGGCGCTCTCAGCTGCCCTAGTTCTACGGGGAAAGATGTGGAGAGGCGGCACAATTGAAGCAAGTTCCTCGGAACAATTGCTGTGAAAATATCTGTAGAATAATGCAAGGGATGCAACGTTTCTTCGTATGGCTAATGTAGGAAGGTCCTGTGTGATTGCAGGGTTATTGATTAATCTAATAGCTTTATTTTGAATTTTGTCCAACTGCCTCAATGCAACCACTCCACTTCCACCCACAGAGGTGAACAGTAATCCATCTGAGAGCGCACATGACTTTTTATATTACGGCCAACTGCTCGTCAGTGAAGAATTCTCGAACTCTGTACAGGAGTCCCAGTTTTTTAGAGGCATTCTTAGCAATGCTTCTAACATAATGTGTCCAGCTCAAGTTAGTAGTTAATGTTACACCGAGAATGTCAATACTAGGGGAAGTGGGAATATTTACATCATTAAAAAATATATGGGAGTCAGTGAGATTCTGTCGGTTAGAAAATTGAATGTACTTGGTTTTCTGTGCATTAAAGGAAACTAGATTCTCTTGTCCCCATTCATTAATTCTAGAAAGGTCCTGGTTCAGAGAAATTGCAGTGTTTATTTTTGAATTTATAAGATCGGGTTGGGTGAAAGAATTGGTAAATGTGAAGGAACTGTGGAGTGTTGAGTCATCTGCGTAGGAATGTATTGGATTATGAGTGGTAGATATGAGATCAATGTCAATGTTTGCAGATGACGTAAAAATTATGAGACAAATAACAAATAAAAGTAGTTGTGAGGAGCTGCAAGGGGATTTAGATAAAATATACGAATGGAGCACCAAGTGGAAAATGAAATTTAATATAAGTAAATGTCATGTGTTAAATATGGGAAGAAGTGTGAATAGACCAAATTGGGAGTACAGGATGGGAGATAATAAAATTAGCAAGGCCGAAAAAGAAAAAGATTTAGGGTTGATTATACAAGATAATTTGTCGCCAGAGAAACATATTAACAAGCTCTTTAGCGGAATGTATGCAATGGCCGGGAATATGAAAGTTGCTCTGAACTATTTGGATGAGACCATGGTAGCGAAAATTATGAAGAGTATGATTAGACCAAGATTGGAGTATGCAGCAGTGGTGTGGTCCCCGCATCTAAAGAAGCATATTCACAAGTTAGAAAGAATCCAGAGCAGTCACTAGATTGGTTCCAAGTCTCAGAGAACTGCCATATGAAGGGAGGCTAGACAAATTAAATCTACCGAGTCTAAAAGAGAGGAGAGAGAGGGGAGACATGATAATGATGTACAAATGTACCCGGGGCTGGAGAGGCTGGATAGGGAGGATATATTAATTATGGACACAGGAATAACTAGAGGCCACAGCTACAAAGTAAAAAGACCTACCTGCAAGAACGATATCAGGAAGTTTAGCTTCCCCTATAGATGTATTGACAAATGGAATGGGCTGGAGGAGGAGGTGGTAGGGGCAAGGAACATCCATATTTTCAAGAAAAAATTGGATAAAAAGTAGACTGAGAGACGGGACAACACGAGCTTAGCTCAACTCCTGTAAACTACAATTAGGTAAATACAGCATCTTCATCACCCAAACTTCAAGGCTAGCGAGGGGTAGTTGTGGAGGTTCCGAAACTGCCATGGCCTCACAAACAGGACTATTTGTGGTGAAATTTTAAGCGCCGATACTTCGGCAATAGAACCCTTCACTGAACGCTTCCACGCCCTTATAACCGAGGAACACCTTCAACATTGGCAACTCTATAACGATGACGAAACTGGCTTGTATTGGCGTTCTCTACCCTCCAACACACAGGCCCACCGAGAAATCACGTCCACACCTGGCCACAAAACTGTGAAGGAGCGCATTTCAGTGCTTTGTTGTGCTAATGCCGACGCAAGCCACCGTGTGACCCCTACAATCGTCGGAAAATCTCAGAAGCCGAGAGTAATTAAGGACCTCATCATTAACAAGCAACTCCCAGTCGACTATTATGGATCAAAGAAAGCTTGGTTTAACCAGGTAATCACTGAGGATTTCTTTCACAAGAGATTTGTACCCGACGTTCGCTCATTCCAGAATCGAGTGTATGGTGTACCCTATGACGAAGCGGTTGCCATCTTGTTGCTCGACAACGCACCTGCCCACCCTTGTACCACGAAACTGGAGAGTGCCAACTGCAAAATTAAGACCATGTTCCTGCCTCCTAATACCACAAGTGTTATTCAGCCTATGGACCAAGGAATAATTGAAGCTTGCAAAAGGCGTTACAAGAGGAAGTTCCTGGAGCAATGCCTTGTCATCATAGAAGATGGGATGGACGAAGAGGGTTATGTGGATACACGCGGGAAGAAATCTCTACAAAAACTAAAGCAGTATACCCTGAAAGACTGCATCTACAATTGGGCAGAGGTGTGGCGAGAAGTTTCTTTCAACACACTGAGGAATGGGTGGACCAAGGTCTTAAATATCCCGAAGGTGCAAGATCCGGGTTTTGAAGGGTTTGGGGCATCTGATTTCAGGATCCTCTTGAACCAGGGTAACCAGGGTGACCTCCCCGAAGAAGAAGTTGATGACTGGCTGCAAGAGGACAGAGACCTACCTGGACATGAGCATAAGACTGATGAACAAATTGCAGCCGAGGTGTTAGGGGTAGCCGAGCAAGAGACCCAGGATGAGTCGGACGAAGAGACACAGGGGGCCAAGATATCAGTCTCGCATGCCCTAGACTCCTTTGACACCATTCTTCAGTATCTGACTCAAGTAGATGACCCAAAGTTGCAGTCCCTATATGAACCACTGCGTAATGGTCGATTCCATATACAGAGGGCACACCTTAATCGGAAAAAACAACAGAAAATCAGCTCCTTCTTTGTACCCTCTGCTCCTCCCAGAGTTTGTACTTCGTCTGCTACCAGTGGGGTGTCGCTTGCTAGCACCACCTCCCTCCACAGTGTAGCTTCAGTTGCCAGCACCTCCTGTCTCCCAAGTGTTTCCTCAGTTGCTAGCACCTCGTGGAGCACTGTAGACACTGTGCCACTCTCAGACTTGGACATGGATTTGGATGAATTAATGAGTAGCACGCCTGTGCCCATGGATATACCTGAACCTGACATTGTTTGTGAGGTGGAGAAGGACAGTGTGGGTAAGGGTAAAGGTAAGGGTTCCATGACAGGCAAGGGATATGGTCCTAAGAGTGGGGGTGTGAAGAACTGAGGTGGAGAAGAACAGTGCGATGGACATTGAGGTGGAGAAGAACAGTGAGGTGAAGAAGGACAGTGAGAAGGGGAGTGAGGTGGTCAAGGACAGTGAGGTGGAGAAGGACAGTGAGGTGGAGAAGAACAGTGAGATGGAGAAGAACAGTGAGGTGGAGAAGGACAGTGAGGTGGAAAAGGACAGTGAGGTGGAGAAGGACAGTGGGGTGCAGAAGGACAGTGAGGTGGAGAAGGACAGTGGGGTGGAGAAGGGCAGTGGGATGGAGAAGGACAGTGAGGTGGAGAAGGACAGTGGGGTGGAGAAGGACAGTGAGGTGGAGAAGGACAGTGAGATGGAGGTGGGGGGTGAAAAGGGGATGCTGCAGTAATTAATGCAGTGTTGGGGAGGGGGGACATCAAGACTACAGACAAGAGCTATGAAGGGGTAAGTGTAATATAGCCTACTGTACAATACATATTGTAAAACTAAAATACATGTACTCTGTTTTCTATTACAGATTATAGTGTTCGAATAGGGTTGTCTTAGTTTTCTAGGTTGATGCAGACTTCTCTCTTGAGGTCGGATTTTTTCCGTAGTCTCCGAGTTCATTGTTGCCTCGGACGTACATTGGTTAGGTCGGACACAAGCCGGACTCCAGACATCTCGGATTTTCGGTCATCTTGGACTGGGTCTCCCCCCAATTAGTCCGAGATAGCGAGGGTTTACTGTATATCTATCTATCTATTTATTGTCTGATGCCGTGATCCCCGAAGGGGTGGCCACGAACGAACCACCCCCATGCACCTCTGTCCCCAGTCAGTCGACGCCCCTCCCCCCAACCAGCACCGCCTTCGTTCATGTACTTCCTCACTCCATCCTTCCACCTCTCATTCGGTCTACCTCTCCCTCTCTGTCCCTCCACCTCGCTCTCGTACACCCTCTTAGTCATTCTCTCGCTTTCCATACGTTCCATATGGCCGAACCATCTCAAGTTGTTCCTTTTCACACTTTCCAGCACATCTACCTCCACACCACACCTCCTTCTTACTTCCTCATTAGTCTGCCTATCCCTCCATGTAACTCCGCACGCACTCCTTAAGTAATTCATTTCCACTGCTCTCACTCTTGGTCTGAGTCTCTCAACCAACGTCCATGCTTCGCTTCCGTAAGTCAGTGTCGGGATTACCACACTGTCATGCAAGGACTTCTTCACTTCCATACTGACCACCCTATTTCTTGTTAATGCTTTTAGCGTTCCTACAACCCTCTTCCCCTGTTGTACCCTCTCCTGCACTTCTTCATCCATAGTCCCATCTTTACTCAACACACTGCCCAGATACTTAAAAGAGTTGACGATCTCCATAGCCTGACCGTTCAGCTTCACCTCACACTCTGTGACTTCACCCCTTTCGAAGACCATAACCTTGCTCTTCCCCGCATTTACCTTCAAATTCCGTTTTTCGCACACTGTTCCAAACTCCCATGCAACTCCCATTCATTATCACTCATTAGAACTGTATCATCCGCAAACAGCAGTATAGGTAGCTTCCACTCAATTCCCTCCCTTTTCAGCGATACACCAACATCCACTGCTCTTGATAGTATTTCTTTCATGACTCCATCCATATATACAGTAAACAACCACGGGGACATCACACACCCCTGTTTCAAACCAACATTCAGGTCAAAGAACTCGCTCTGCTCACTCTCCACACGTACTGCCGCCTTTGCACCCTCATACATGCTCTTCACTGCTTTCAGCAACTTGCCCTCTACTCTGTATATTCTAAGTACTTTCCACAAACCTTCTCTATCCACTCTGTCATAGGCCTTCTCCAAGTCCATAAAGGCAACATACACCTTTTGTTTCTTCTCCAGATATTTCTCCACAACACAATTCAGGGTAAAAATCTGATCTACACATCCTCTTCCCTTCCTAAAAACCTCCCTGCTCGTCGCCTATCCATTTCTCCGTTCTCACTCTCACTCTCTCAATCACTACCCTACTGTATACCTTCTCTACTACGCTTAGAAGACATATTCCTCGGTGGTTACCACACACTCCTCTTACCCCTTTGCCCTTATATAGGGGGACTATTATGCCAGTCTTCCAGTCATCGGGTGCACTCCCCTTCTCCCATGCTAGTTTGCACATTTTCCATACCCATTCTATCACTATCTCACCACCATACCTCAACATTTCCCCACACACTCCATCTGTTCCTGGTGCTTTCCCCAACTTCACTCTTTTCATGGCTTCCCACACTTCTGACCTCCTGATCCCCACCTCCTCCTCCACTACTTCTCTTCTTCTCCCTCCCATACCATATCCAGCTATGTTTGCTGGCTCTTCATTCCTTACATTTAGCAACTCACTGAAGTACTCCCTCCATCTTTCGACTCTCTCTTGCTTCTCGGCTAGCATTCTCCCATTCTTATCTTTCACACCCTTACTGTTTCCCTTGCTACCTTCCCTAACTTTCTTGACTTCTTTCCAGAACAGTTTCTTACTCTCCCTCCATTTTACACTCAGATTCCTTCCAAATTCCTCATCTACTCTTCTCTTACTTTCCTTCACTACTCTCTTCACCACCCTCTTACTCTCCACGTACCTCACTCGTTTCTGTCTCTCGAAATCTTCATTCCCTCTACTACCCAACCACTCTATATGCTTTCTTCTTTTCTTCCACAGCTATTCTTACCTTTTCTGTCCACCATGCTGTACCTTTCACTCCCCTCCCTCTTCTCCTCACTCCACACATGCTGCACAGATCTCATCCTTAAACACCTTGCTTATCTCCTCCACTTCCTCCATAACTTCCAGGTCGAACCCACCTAGTCGTCTTTCCACTGCTCTCCTGTACTCCTCCCTGACTTCCTCCTCCTGCAACCTCTCCACCCTCCTCATCATTCCACCCTCCTCTCGCCTCCCTCCAGCTCTCCTCACCCACTTCTTTTGTATCCTAACCTTAGCTACCACTACATAATGATCAGACAGACCCCCTCCAATACCCCTATATACCCTAGCATTCACCACAGATTTCTTCATTCATTCATCCACACATACATAATCAATCAATGACTTTCGTTCCACCACTGTCTTATCCTTCATCGTCAACATCCGTTTCCACGTGTACCTGTGGATCATTCTGTGTCGGAAGAAGGTGTTGGCTATCCACAGCCTCCTCCCCACACATACATCCACAAGTGCACTACCATTCCCATTCACCTCTGATGGTACCCCCCACCCTCCCACCACTCCCTCAACTTTCCTATCACCCACCTTACCATTCATATCCCAATCAGAAATATTCTTTCGTTCTTGTCAAACTTCTCCAGGCATGCCTCCACATTCATCCAGAACTCCTTTCTTTCTTTCAAGTATATCCTCTGTCGGGGTATACACGCATACAATCACCCACGTTTGTATTCCTACTTTGATTCTCACCCACACAATCCTTGAACCCACAGACCCATACTCTCTTACACATTCCTTCCATTTGCTACTTACTAACAAACATGCACCTTCTCTCGCTGTTCCTTCACTCACTCCAGCACACACCCATTCCACACTCCCGCTCTCTCACATCTGAACCTTTCCATTTGGTCTCTGTCATTCCACATACTGTACATCCATCCTGGCATTCACTAACACTTCCAGAACCTCTCTCTCTTTTGTGCTATCATTCATGCCACTAACATTCCACGTAGCCATTCTCAGAATGTCCGAAGGAATGTCCTTAATCGGTCGTGGTTCGTCAACGTAGGTTCCGTCCGCATCCGAGGCTGTTCGTTCGTTTTTCTTTGCTTAGATATTTTTTTCCGGGTGGGGGTCGCAAGCCCACCGATCCAACCTCTTTAGTCGCCTCTTACGACACGCAGAAGGCACATGGGGCAAATTCTATTCCCTAACCCCCAGGGGGGGTTGAAAGTGGAAAAATAGCATTTTTCTCAAAGCATACAAATCGTATTGGTTGAAGATACATTAAATTTGATACCACAGTTATGAAAGGAAATTACAGTTTGGATAATGTTTATACTATGCACTTTTTTATCTGATTCACCATTTACGAGATAATGAATTGTTTTGGTTTTTGAGCTACATTTTTTGAATTGTAATAAAACGATATTGGTTAAAGATACATTAAATTTAAGACCACGGGGGTAAGGGATTAGAATATGCCCCACGTGCTTTCTGCGTGTCGTAAGAGGCGACTAAAGAAGTTGGGTCGGTGGGCTTGCGACCCCCACCCGTGAAAGATGCGTAGCAACGACAAACGAACGATCAGCCTCGGATGCGGATGGACCCTGTGTTGACAAACCCCGACCAACTATGGCGACTATGGACAAGCTTACGTACATTCTGAGAATAGGTACATGGAACGTGAGTGGCATGAATGATGGCACAAAAGAGAGAGAGGTCATGGAAGTGTTAGTGAATGCCAGGCTGGATGTATGTGGAATGACGTAGACCAAATGGAAGGGTACAGATGTGAGGGCGTGGGAGTGTGGAATGGGTGTGTGTGCTGAAGTGAAAGAGGGAGCAGCGAGAGAAGGTGCGTGTTTGTTTGTAAGTAAGTAACAAATGGAAGGAGCGTGTAAGAGAATATGAGTCTGTGGTTCAAGGATTGTATGGGTGAGAATGAAAGTAGGAATACAAACGTGGGTGATTGTGTGTGTGTATGCTCCGACAGAGGATAAACTTTTAAGAGAGAAAGAGGAGTTCTGGGTGAATGTGGAGGCGTGCCTGGATAAGTTTGACAAGAACGAAAGAATATTTCTGATTGGGGATATGAATGGTAAGGTGGGTGATAGGAAAGTTGATAGAGTGGTGGGAGGGTGGGGGTACCGTCAGAGGTGAATGGGAATGGTAGTGCACTTGTGGACGTATGTGTGGGGAGGAGGTTGTGGATAGCCAACACCTTCTTCCGACACAGAATGATACTGTACATGGAAAGTGGTGTGGACGATGAAGGATAAGACAGTGGTGGAACGAAAGTCACTGATTGATTATATATGTGTGGATGAAAGAATGAAGAAATCTGTGATGGATGCTAGGGTGTATAGGGGTATTGGAGGGGGGTCTGTCTGATCATTATGTAGTAGTAGCTAAGGTTAGGATACAAAAGAAGTGGGTGAGGAGAGCTGGAGGGAGGCGAGAGGAACATGGAATGGTGAGGAGGGTGGAGGGGCTACAGGAGGAGGAAATCAGGCAAGAGTACAGGAGAGCAGTAGAAAGACGATTAGGTGGGTTTGACCTGGAAGATATGGAGGAAGTGGAGGAGATAAGCAAGAGATCTGTGCAGCATGTGAGGAGGTGTGTGGAGTGAGGAGAAGAGGGAGGGGAGTGAAAGGTACAGCATGGTGGACAGAAGAGTTAAAAATAGCTGTGGAAGACAAGAAGAAAGCATATAGAGTGGTTGGGTAGTAGAGGGAATGAAGATTTGGAGAGGCAGAAACGAGCGAGGTACGTGGAGAGAAAGAGAGTGGTGAAGAGAGTAGTGAAGGAAAGTAAGAGAAGAGTAGATGAGGAATTTGGAAGGAATCTGAGTGTAAAATGGAGGGAGTGTAAGAAACTGTTCTGGAAAGAAGTCAAGAAAGTTAGGGAAGGTAGCAAGGGAAACAGTAAGGGTGTGAAAGATAAGAATGGGAGAATGCTAGCCAAGAAGCAAGAGAGAGTCGAAAGATGGAGGGAGTACTTCAACGAGTTGCTAAATGTAAGGAATGAAGAGCCAGCAAACATAGTTGGATATGGTATGTGAGGGAGAAAAAGAGAAGTGGTGGAGGAGGAGGTGGGGATCAGGAGGTCAGAAATGTGGGAAGCCATGAAAAGAGTGAAGTTGGGGAAAGCACCAGGAACAGATGGAGTGTGTGGGGAAATTTTGAGGTATGGTGGTGAGATAGTGATCGAATGGGTATGGAAAATTTGCAAACTAGCATGGGAGAAGGGGAGTGCACCCGATGACTGGAAGACTGGCATAATAGTCCCCCTATATAAGGGCAAAGGAGAAAGAGGAGTGTTTGGTAACCACCAAGGAATAGGTCTTCTAAGCATAGTAGGGAAGGTGCACAGTAGGGTAGTGATTGAGAGAGTGAGAGTGAGAACGGAGAAATGGATAGGCGACGAGCAGGGAGGTTTTAGGAAGGGAAGAGGATCTGTAGATCAGATTTTTACCCTGAATTGTGTTGTGGAGAAGTATCTGGAGAAGCAGCAAAAGGTGTATGTTGCCTTTATGGACTTGGAGAAGGCCTATGACAGAGTGGATAGAGAAGGCATGTGGAAAGTACTTAGAATATACGGAGTAGATGGCAAGTTGCTGAAAGCAGTGAAGAGCATGTATGAGGGTGCAAAGGCGGCAGTACGTGTGGAGAATGAGCAGAGCGAGTTCTTTGACCTGAATGTTGGGATGAAACAGGGGTGTGTGATGTCTCCGTGGTTGTTTACTGTATATATGGATGGAGTCATGAAAGAATTACTAGGAAGAGCAGTGGATGTTGGTGTATCGCTGAAAAGGGAGGGAAATGAGTGGAAGCTACCTATACTGCTGTTTGTGGATGATACAGTTCTGATGAGCGATAATGAATGGGAGTTGCAGGGTCTGGTAAATCAGTTTGGAACAGTGTGCGAAAAACGGAATTTGAAGGTAAATGCGGGGAAGAGCAAGGTTATGGTCTTCGAAAGGGATGAAGTCACAGAGTGTGAGGTGAAATTGAACGGTCAGGCTATGGAGATCGTCAGCTCTTTTAAGTATCTGGGCAGTGTGTTGAGTAAAGATGGGACTATGGATGAAGAAGTGCGGGAGAGGGTACAACAGGGGAAGAGGGTTGTAGGAACGCTGAAAGCAGTAACAAGAAATAGGGTGGTAAGCATGGAAGTGAAGAAGTCCTTGCATGACAGTGTGGTAATCCCGACACTGACTTACGGAAGCGAAGCATGGACGTTTGAGAAGAGACTCAGACCAAGAGTGAGAGGGGTGGAAATGAGTTATTTGAGAAGTGCGTGCGGAGTTCCATGGAGGGATAGACAGACGAATGAGGAAGTAAGGAGGAGGTGTGGTGTAGAGGTAGATGTGCTGGAAAGTGTGAAAAGGAACAACTTCGAGATGGTTCGGCCATATGGAACGTATGGGAAGCGAGAGAATGACTAAGAAGGTGTACGAGAGCGAGGTGGAAGGACAGAGAGGGAGAGTAGACCGAAAGAGAGGTGGAAGGATGGAGTGAGGAAGTATATGGATGAAGGCGGTGCTGGTTGGGAGGAGGGTCGTTGACTGACTGGGGTTAGATGTGCATGGGGGCGGTTCGTTCGTGACCACCCCTTCGGGGATCACGGCGGCAGGCAATAGAATAGATAGATAGATAGATAGTTTAACCCTTCCAGCCCGGCTGTCCTGTTATAAGGACACCGCGGCAGTTGGGCAGGACCCCGGGTGTCCTGATAACAGTCAGTAAGCTTGAAAGCCTATTCAGCTTGGTCTGAACGCTGTGCGTCCGACGCATGTAAACAAATCCGGTCATTGCATCACCGCACCTCCGAAAACATAAGGAGACGTCGGATCAATGTTGTTGTTGTATGGTATGACGAAATTAGTGTCTGAAAAGCTCCGATATTGTCAATATCGCGGTAAAATTCGCTCCACGGAAATCGTGGTTGACTTACAGAGCTCTACTCAACGCCATTCTACAGATTGGAAACCGCACTACGTTTAGAGATGCGTGGGAAATTTCTAGCAGTTAAAATAACAAAGATACGGTAGCCTAGGCCTAGACGTTTTTCGGCCAAATCGCCCGGGTACCCGACACTGTCCTTAGGAGGGGGAGCCCGCGTCAGAAGGGTTAAGAAAGGATATTAAGTTTTGCATATTTTTCATTCGTGACACTTTTTTTTATCTGATTCACCGTTTTATTGAGGGTTTTTAAACAAATAAGTTGAGTAATTTTATTTGTAAAATTTACCAATTTCTAAGAATAATATCATAGGCATTTAATGCCTATAATTATATTATTCTTACAAATTGGTAAATTAAATACAAAATAATACTCAAAAATTTAAAAAAAAATCAATATCTCCTAAACGGTGAAGCATTTAAAAATGTGTCACAGATGAAAAAGATGCAACATTTAATTTCCTTTCTTAAGTGTGATCTCAAATGTGATGTATCTTTAACCAATATAGTTTTATGACAATTAAAAAACATTAGCTCAAAAAATAAAACAAAATCAATATCTCGTAAATGGTGAATCAGATAAAAAAGTGCATAGAATAAAAATGATGCAGAATTACATTACCTTTCATAAGTGGGGTATCAAATTTAATATATCTTCAACCGATACCGTCTAATTACGATTTTTATGATTTGAGAAAAATATATTTTTCCACCTTAATATACTGTAGGGTTTATATATGTTCTCTTAAATTTTCTGGAGGGCACCCCTTCTAAAATTTATTATTAGAACCTTAAGAAGCCTCATACAAAATTTGGTGCTATTATCCGCCGTGTAACGAGAATGGCAACATTTGCCGCTAAGTCACCTGACTACAACAACTTATGACTACATTTGTTATGAAAATATATATTTTTCATGGATTTGTTCAATAATACAGTAATATAATATTAAAGTATAGAATACAATTTCCTATCCATGTAATGCCTATAATGATATTTTTCTTAAAAATTTGTAAATTTTACAAAAAAAAAATAATCAAAAATTGGAAAACCCTCAATATATCCTAAACGGTGAATCAGATACAAAAAGTGTCACAAATGAAACGGATGCAAAATTTAATTTCCTTTCATAAGTGTGGTCTTAAATTTAATGTATCTTTAACCAATATCATGTTATTACAATTAAAAGAAATTAACTAATGTGCAAACTAGCATGGGAGAAGGGGAGTGCACCCGATGACTGGAAGACTGGCATAATAGTCCCCCTATATAAGGGCAAAGGGGAAAGAGGAGTGTGTGGTAACCACCGAGGAATATGTCTTCTAAGCGTAGTAGGGAAGGTATACAGTAGGGTAGTGATTGAGAGAGTGAGAGTGAGAACGGAGAAACTAGGCGACGAGCAGGGAGGTTTTAGGAAGGGAAGAGGATGTGTAGATCAGATTTTTACCCTGAATTGTGTTGTGGAGAAGTATCTGGAGAAGAAACAAAAGGTGTATGTTGCCTTTATGGACTTGGAGAAGGCCTATGACAGAGTGGATAGAGAAGGTTTGTGGAAAGTACTTAGAATATACGGAGTAGAGGGCAAGTTGCTGAAAGCAGTGAAGAGCATGTATGAGGGTGCAAAGGCGGCAGTACGTGTGGAGAGTGAGCAGAGCGAGTTCTTTGACCTGAATGTTGGTTTGAAACAGGGGTGTGTGATGTCCCCGTGGTTGTTTACTGTATATGGATGGAGTTATGAAAGAAATACTATCAAGAGCAGTGGATGTTGGTGTATCGCTGAAAAGGGAGGGAATTGAGTGGAAGCTACCTATACTGCTGTTTGTGGATGATACAGTTCTGATGAGTGATAATGAATGGGAGTTGCAGGGTCTGGTAAATGAGTGGAACAGTGTGCGAAAAACGGAATTTGAAGGTAAATACGGGGAAGAGCAAGGTTATGGTCTTCGAAAGGGTGAAGTCACAGAGTGTGAGGTGAAGCTGAACGGTCAGGCTATGGAGATCGTCAACTCTTTTAAGTATCTGGGCAGTGTGTTGAGTAAAGATGGGACTATGGATGAAGAGGTGCGGGAGAGGGTATAACAGGGGAAGAGGGTTGTAGGAACGCTAAAAGCAGTAACAAGAAATAGGGTGGTCAGTATGGAAGTGAAGAAGTCCTTGCATGACAGTGTGGTAATCCCGACACTGACTTACGGAAGCGAAGCATGGACGTTGGTTGAGAGACTCAGACCAAGAGTGAGAGCAGTGGAAATGAATTACTTAAGGAGTGCGTGCGGAGTTACATGGAGGGATAGACAGACTAATGAGGAAGTAAGAAGGAGGTGTGGTGTGGAGGTAGATGTGCTGGAAAGTGTGAAAAGGAACAACTTGAGATGGTTCGGCCATATGGAACGTATGGAAAGCGAGAGAATGACTAAGAGGGTGTATGAGAGCGAGGTGGAGGGACAGAGGGGGAGAGGTAGACCGAATATGAGGTGGAAGGATGGAGTGAGGAAGTACATGAACGAAGGTGGTGCTGGTTGGGGGGAGGGGCGTCGACTGACTGGGGACAGAGGTGCATGGGGGCGGTTGGTTCGTGGCCACCCCTTCGGGGATCACGGCGTCAGGCAATAGATAGATAGATAGAACTAAAAAGAAACTCAATATCTAGTAAACAGTGAATCACATACAAAAAGTGCATAGAATAAAAAAGATGCAAAATTTAATTTCCTTTCATAAGTGTGGTATCAAATTTAATGTATCTTCAACCAATATCGTTTGATTACGATTTATACAATTTGAGAAAAATTATATTTTTCCAACTTCAATATAGGGTTTTTATATATTTTCTTAAATTTTCCTGAGGGCACTCATTCTAAAATTCATTAATAGACCCTAAGGAAGGCTCATACCAAATTTGGTGCTTTTACCCGCCGTGTAACGAAAAAATCGCTAAGCCACCTGGAGGAAGCTGAGGGTGAATGTCAATAAAAGTAAAGTGATGGTGTGTAATAGAGATGCTGTAGGGTAAATCTAAATGTACGACCGGATGGGCAAATGCTGGAACAAGTGGAGTGTTTTAAATATCTAGGAGGAGTGATAAGCAGGGATGCAGGTGTGGGAATGGAGGTAAAACAGGGAGTGTGAGGGAAGGAAAGTTCTCGGAGCAATGGGAAGTATGTGTAAAGTGAGAAATCTCGGAATGAAAGTGAAAAGTGCATTGTATCAAGGGATAGTTGTACCAACTGTGATGTATGGGGCAGAGACATGGGGTCTGAATGTACAAGAGGAGCCACAGGCCGTAGCGCATTTGGTAGAGCACTCGCCTGCAAACCGTGAGGTCGAGGTTTCGAGTCTTTGGCCAGCCAGTGTGCAATTGGCAGACACCAGTGCTGTGGTGAACATTGGGGTCTAACAGTGTGTGGCAACTGTTCACTGAAGTCCTTGATACATTAGGGCACCCACCCTAGCCCAGCTATTGAGCAGGGAGTGCCTGGTGGTAAGAAAACTTATCATCATCATCAAAAGAAGGTTGGATGTGATAGAGATGAGCTGCTTGAGGAGTATGTGTGGAGTGACGCGTAGAGACAGATTGAGGAATGAAGAGGTACGTAGGAGAGTGGGACAACAGGAACCCTTATCGGCCAGATTGGAAGGAATGATGCGCCATGTTGAAAGAATGGGTAATGAAAGGCATACAAAGAGAATATATGAGTCGGAACAAGGGGAAATAGATTGAGAGGAAGACCTCGGAGGAGATGGAGAGATACAGTAGTGTGAAAAATGCGTTGGAAGATAGAGAGATGACTGAAGAACAGGCAAGAGAAGTGGTGATGAATATGAATGAGTGGAGAATGCTTGTGAATTGATAAGTGATAACGCGGTTGTAAGGAGTGGGGATTGGGCGCCAGTTGGAATAGATAATAGTCCGTCAAGTTTCCGGCCCGGGGAGCCGGTTTATATAGGATTGGCCCTGCCTGGAAGTATGTGGGCGGGCATTGAGGGGTAGTTCCGCTGCGTGTCTGCCTACTGTAACCGGAACCTCTCCGGGACCTGGGAATCCTTTTCCGGGGACCCCTCATTGTCTCTGGGTTTTCTCCTAGGCACCCAAGATGTGTGTTAATTTTCTATTTTTATTTTATTCTGTTGTTTTTGTTTGGGCTCTTGTCTAGAGTGAGCCACCCCCAGCTATGGGGTATGTGCCCGAGTACAGTATATAACAGTGGTGCACCAACTTTCGCTCCTAATAGGGACCGCCGAAAGTGGCGCGAAAGTTAAATTAGCGAAAGTTGGGGCATTGACATAATGGGAATAAAGGTAATAAGGACCGGGCCTGTAAGAAAACTCACCCTCCAAGTTGAACAAACCTAGTCACCCAAAGACCCAGACTTCTACACCAACTAAAACTGGAATTGGTACACTTACTTACAGGTACTTATATTTTAATGAGTATATTTGCTGATTAGCAAGGCATAATGAATTAGTCCTTATACAGAAACTGAACCACCGCCATAGGCCTATGCAATGTTTTGGTATAGTTCAGTTTGCGTTACGGTACGATACTGACGCTCCAACCGTATATGATACTATGAGGCGCATTTTGGCTCAAGACAAAACTCAAGCAAAAATGCGCCTATGATTTGGACCAAGACATCAGTTTCAGTTATGGCCACTAGATGGCATCATGGCGCCGCTTGAACTCAAAACAGTGCAAATTGCAAATGGCACCTATGGCGGTGCCACAGGTTAACCTTATAACCTTATGTCTAAGCATTGTAACCCATTATAATGCTTTGCTAATCAGCATTATAGACTCATTAAAGTATTGAATATCTGTAAGAAAGTGTACTAATTCCAGTTTTAGTTGGTTTAGCAATCCTGGGTCATTGGGTGACTAGGCTAGGTACGTTCAACATGAGTAGGCCTATTTGTAAGTACAGTAAACTTCCGTTAATCCGAAGGGCAGCGGACCGGCCCTCGTTCGGATTAGTGTATTTTTCGGATTATCGGACTTTACCCCTATGAACCTGTGTATAACGAAAACATTGAGACATTAGGCCACCCAAATGACACAATGGTGCACACACACATATCATATGTTCATGAAATCACTTCAAAAGTTTACCATTGTCATTGTAGCCTATTACCTACTTCAAAACATTCAGATTAATGGTCAAAGGAATCTGCTGATATAAACGTCTTCTTCTTCTTCCGTCTACTAGCGAGTTTGTCTTGCTCTTGAAGATCAGATGTGGTTCGGGAAGTAATGCCTTAACAACGGCACTTCCCTGAGAGGTTCTTGTAATTTTCCTTTTGTGATTTTCCTTTTGTGACGTGCTCGGTTATATTATATTGTATTGAAAGCACCCTTGTCTTGTTGTCTTGAAAGCACTCTTGGGACGCTCCGATCACTGAACTATAAATAGTAGCGTATCGGAATGTCCAAAGGTGCGTTTTCAAGCTCAAGACTGAATGCGCTTCCAGAAAATGCGGTGCAAGCCAGTAGCGCATCGGAGCGTCCCAAGGATGCGTTCAAGAGCAAAACAAACTCTCTAGCAGACGATGTGGAAGAAGAAGAAGGTGTTTACGTTTATATCAGTAGCTTCCTTTGACCATTAATCTGAATGTTTTGAAGTAGGTAATAGGCTACAATGACAATGGTAAACTTTTAAAGTGAATTCATGAACATATGATATGTGTGTGCTCCATTATGTGTCATTTGAGTGGCCTAATGCCTCAAAAAGGGGACTTTGGGACTTCTTGAAATTCGGACCATCGGGTGAATTCGGATTTGGCCTCAAATTGAAAAATTCGGACTATTGGGAGATTCGAATCATCGGTCGTCGGATTAACGGACTTTTACTGTACAAATAATTTTATTGAGTATTAGTATTGTGTATTGATTAGTTATAGTCATTGGGTGACTATATACTGGTATAGGGTCGTGTTTCGACACAAAAACAATATTTTTCCTTTACCGAATCCTCTTGCTTGTGGCTGACTATGTCTTCAATTTCGAAGCTCGGGCGCAAAAATGCGAGTTTTTACCGCGTAAATAAAATCGGTGGAATATTTAGAGGCTGCCGCAAAAGTGCGATCCGCGAATCGAGATGTAGCGAAAGTTAGTGCACCACTGTACATACATACATAATATGGACAGCTTTGTAGTCTTTGCCTAGACGATACGACCTGTAACATAAATTATGTTTATATATACTGTATACTATATATACTGTATATACTGTACTGTATTATAGGTTTGATTCCCAAAGGGAAGTAGAGAAAACCTAATATTTAGTAGGGCCCCATAATCATTGACGACATCGCCTATTAGCATAATAGTCTCCATTCAACATCCCGCGCGGAAGTTATCATGGAGTACTCATCATAAGTGCACGCCTAATTCCCTTATGGGATCGTCATTTTGATCGGGTACCCTACAGAAAAAAACTCTGTAAAATATAAAAAATAAAAAATAACTTAATATCTGTTATCATATGACTTGCCATATGCGTGGATTTCTCATGTTTTGCTTCCCCGACACCAGGCCCTCTAGCGGCCATCTTCGTCCTTCAATGATATACCAAGATAAAACTATAGAAATCAACAAATGGGAAGTGGGATGGCTGGGAGGGACAGTGTCGTCAATGATTACGGGGCCCTACTAAATATTAGGTTTTCTCTACTTCCCTTTGGGAATCAAACCTATAATTTAATAGGGCCCCTTCATCATTGATGACATCGCCTGATTACCAAGACTGGAGGCGGGACATTCGTGACAATATCCTAACCTCAGGGAAAAAGAATCCGTATAACATTTTGAAAGTTTTATTGTATGCAAACAATATATAAAAAATAGAAAAAGATTTGCAAGCAGTGCGTGACATTAAGTAACTGCTTGCTCATGGTCAGATCTTTATATTAGATCGTATGCATGAAATATTGGGACACGCATGTGTTCCCTAGAACTATAACTCTGCAGAAGTTTCGTTCCAATCTTAAAATTATTTGTACAGTAAATATTATTTGTACCATCTGATAATATGTACATAGTTGCAACTATGCTAGATATCATCTTAGAATTAACATAAAGTTAAATAATTAATTAATAATAACCAGTCCTATCACAGCTCGTAATTCATCACAATCTCTAGGGGCACAGTGGGATATGGACTAATCCCCCCCCCCCCTTTTATTAAAAACAAAAACTTACATAATAGAACATTACCTACTGTACCCGTTGTCGTAAAGCTACGCTTTGGTTTATCTAGGGCGACAGACAGGTAGCGTGTTAGGAAAGTATGATTGGAAGCCCATAATTGAGTATTAGCAATGTCCTCTACCGAAAAATGTTGAAGAAACCTGAGAGAGACTGCCCATTTCCTGATATTGTGAGCCCTGCCTATCACGCCAGGATTACTTTCCCAAATAACGTCAACAAGCAAGGAAGCTAACTTTCTTCTCGTAACACGCCTATCTGATTACTTTCCCTAATAACGTCAACAAGCAAGGAAGCTAACTTTCTTCTCGTAACACGCCTACCTGTCTGGTTGCCCCATAATGCACCTGGTTGGCGAGGATGCGCAGCCCTCATAAACTTAGTGAGTGCTTGCACAGGACATAAGAGGTGATGAGTAAGGCCCCTCTTCAATGCCGGGACGGAAAATTCAGAAAATACATGGTCAGAATGCTCGTTCTTTGCTATAAATGTGAGGGACGGCACAATTTGTACATGATCGCGCAATCTCCCAAACCTAAGGCAATTAGGTTCGTTGCTCATCGCCAGCTCAGACACCCTGTTTCCGGTGGCCAGAGCCATGAGGAATACAGCCTTTTTCAAAAGTGAATCAAAATCCGGCGCATTATTATATTTGCGCGATTGAAGTACAGTAGGGTCTCACATAAAACGAGTTTATGGTCGATAAACGAGGGCGTTTTATGTGAATTCGTTTTATGTGAACACAGCATTTTGGTGGCGCAATATCGTCAATGTTCACTGTAAGCGAAAATTTTCGTACAAAGCGAACGATATTTCGTACGTTTTGTACGATATTTCGGCGTTTTATATGAAAGCGTACGATATTTTGTACGTTTTGTACGATATTTCGGCGCTCTATATGAAAACTCCTTGTATTTGCCCCACTTTGGCGGCGGACTCGTTTTATGTGATCACATTCGTTCTGATCGAAAATTAAATATTAATATTTTAGGTCGGTCGTTTTAATCGAGACTCGTTTTATGCGAACACGTTTTATGCGGGAACCTACTGTACTGTACTGATAAGGCTTTGTCAAGTGACCAAGTAGGCATGAGCTGACGGGGTGGTGGGCGCAGCTTGAAACACGCCCTCATAAACCCCTTCTCCTCCACCTGCGGTATGGAAAGGCCAGTGAGATAAAAAAAGGGAGTTCTTATGGCAGACAAATTATTTTTTAAAGTGGTTACTGAAAATTGTTTCTGTTCGAATAGGTAGTCTACATATTTGAAAATTAAAGCTCCTGAGGCAGTCGTTTGCCCTGACTCTACAATCCAAGTTGTAAAGGTTTTCCAATGGGATTGATATTGTCTCCTGGTAGACATAGTGTATTGATTCATCAGTTTATTAGTGACACTTTCCCCAAATTGAGCTAACCATTTGGCATTGTAAATGTCCATAAGGCAAAACTGAGCGAGGTCCGAAGGTTGCCAATTGTTTCTAAGTGGAAAGCGGAGACCAGGAGGGACACCGGGTTCCTGCACCACTTCTGCAATTGATGGTACCATACCTGGGCTGGCCATAGCGGCGCGATCATCGAGACTAGGCCCCGGTAATCCCTCAGCTTGTGAATTACTTTGCACATTAGCACAGAATCTGGTGGAGGAAAAAGATAGATTGACATCCACCTGGTCCAATCCACCAACAATGCATCGGGTCCCCCCACCGGGGTTACCTCCTGACGAGTTAGGAAGAGAGGGTGTTTGTATTTACCTAATTGTGGTTCTCTTTGGATGCAAACAGGTCCACTTATGGACGGTAAGGCTTTGCAATCATCTTGTCGAAGATGGCCTGTTTGATCGTCCATTCTACTAGGGTGCTCCGCCGGCGAGAGAGCGTCTGTCCAGACGTTCGCCACGCCGGGGAGATATGTTGCATGCAGGAAAATGCCCAGCGATTCGGCCAGGGCAAAAATCTGTTCGGAAACCTTCAGCAACTCTCGAGACCTCACTGAGCCCTGTTTCTGAATACAATAAACTGCAGTTTGGT
Source organism: Paralithodes platypus (assembly GCA_032716605.1). Taxonomy (NCBI): domain Eukaryota; kingdom Metazoa; phylum Arthropoda; class Malacostraca; order Decapoda; family Lithodidae; genus Paralithodes; species Paralithodes platypus. Next base: position 23,007,591 of record CM064499.1, read on the forward strand.
TGTCCATTCGGAACGCTATTGATTTGTTTTTCAAAGTCATGCCGTGATTTTGGAGAAACAAGAGAGGAACTAACAGCTCTTGTTTGTTGATATGCAACTGATTGTCGTCTGACCAGGTGCCCTGCCCTTGATCGCCCAGGTTTGCTAGTGCCCCTGAGGCGTCTGTGTCTACCCATACCATAGGAGGGGGAGAAACCCAAGTCGTCATTGAGTGGAGTAATTCTCGCTTGGCCCAGACCGAAAGTAAGCTGTGGATTAATGGAGGAATTGGCCATAATTTCTTCTCCGGCGAGAGCGGGAAAACTTTGTTGCCTTCCAGGATTAATCGTTTGACTTTCAACCGGCCCAACTTCACAGTTAATTGTATCCAGTTGAGAGAGCCGATCAGGGAATCCCACGTCTTCCTGGTCATATCCAGACTGTGGAGAAAACGGAACAGTTTCTTGCGAAATCTGTTTTGGTTGTCCACACTCTTGAATAAGAGTCAGATTGGCGGTATCCCAGACCAGCCCTATCCACTGAATAGTCCTTGTGGGGACAAGGAGAGACTTTGCCAAGTTCACCTTGAACCCTAGGGTTTGCACATGAGCTAACACTTGGGTTACATGATCGTGACATAATTCCTTTGAGTTTGCCACTACCAGCCAGTCGTCTAGATACCAAAACACCTGAATGCCCTGAACTAATAAAGGCAAAAGGGCTTGCCGGACTAGTTTTGTGAAAATTCTTGGTGCCAGGTTCAAACCGAAAGGCATTCTTTGGAAGACATAAGTCTCTTGCCTGACCCTCAGAGCGAGGAATTTCTGGAACCGCTTGTTTATAGGGACATGCCAATAGGCATCTTTGAGATCGATTGAGCACATCCAACCTTGCGGCGGAAGTGAGAGTCTGAGTTGCTGTACTGTAAGCATCCTGAAGGGTGAATTCTCTATAAATGTGTTCAGTTGCGAGAGATCGAGAACTGGTCGCATCTGCACACTGTCCCTTTTTGGCACTAAGAAGAGTCTTGAGGTGAACACTAGGTGATTGGAATTGACTGGGATAAGGACATGTTTGGAAATCATTTCTTGGACTAGAGTCTCCTCCTCCTGAGACACACTGTTGCATTCCAGCGGCTGACGCAGTCGAGGCCGCCGGAGCCACCGCCAGGTGATTCCTTTGCTCACTACTTTCCTGGACCAAGTTTTCTTGGGCCTGGCCGAGCGGAATGAACGGAACGAACCCAGGTGCAAACTGGGCTTGTCCTTCAAGGCAACTCTCAATTCCTGTGCCCTTAACCCTCCAGCCCCGGCTATGTATTATATATATATTCCTCGAAACCCGGGTGTTTTGGCCGAAAAACGTCTAGGCTAGGCTACCGTATATTCGTTAATCAGACTGCTTCCCGCATTCCCGCGCATCCCCAAGCGTAGCTGTGTTATTTACCTGTAGAATGGCATTAAGTAGAGCTCTCTAAGTCAACTGGTTGAGCTGTGATGATGATTTCATTGGAGATAACTTTATGGCCAAAACAGCCACTTTACACCACTTTTCGATACTTAACAACAACATACAGGCACACACGAACAAGCGACGCTCTCCTTCTTGTGGCCGGAGATGCGGGGCGTCGGTCCAGCCGGCTGTTGTTTACATGCGTCGGACCGACGCCTCGCACACGAAGCTCACAGGCTTTCAACCACTGGGCGTTCAAGAGGCCTTCCGGGTACCTGTTATATGCTTTTTTATGGGCGTTCAAGAGCCCTTCCGTGGTGAGAGGGTTAAGCATGGTACTGGGAGACAGAGTATGGGTGGCTAGTTTTTTGGAGGGGGAGGTACAGTAGGTTAGTATCTGACAGCTGGCTAGTTTTGGCGGACGAATGCCCCTGACTAACCTTTTGTGGGGCTTTACCTTTGTACCCAGAGTATTTACCTTGTTTGGACTTGTGCAGATTACCTCCCTGAGGAGGGGGTCTGGGGTCCCTTGGTGACTGTTTAGCAAGTGGTTGGTAAGGCTTGTTACCGCCCTTCGACTTATGAAAGGGCTTCTTAGCAGGGTCCTTCCGAGCTTGGGAGGTAACCTGCTTCCAACCATTAACCATATTAAACACTAGACTCCAGGTTTCTGAGTTAAGTAGGGGGGCAGTAAGGACCGGCGACCTATGTCCGCCGGCAACTTCCTGACCAAATGGACTCTCAGATCTTGGCGGGCTCGAACCGCTTCCATGATCGCAATTCTGATGTCTCCTAAAGATTGAATGGAATTTTGTAGTAAAAGTCTCCTAGACAAATCAGTAGCTTTCCTAATTTGGGGGTCAGCTATGGCTGAAATAGTACGTGAAAGAGAGGCAGCGATCTGGTGATTAACTAAGTACTGAGAGAACATCCGGTAGGCCTTATTTCTTAACTTGAAATCTCGCTCGAGGTGAGCAGCAGGGGGAGTAGAGAAAGGTTCATCTAGGGAGTGCAAGGATACTTTGGATGCCGCAAGAAAGGTAAGCAAATCTGAGGACACTCCTGCTTTGGCTACTGGCAAAGAAAAGTAAGCATGATTTTCTTGGGAACCTGATGTGAAGACTTAGAAGTAATTGTGGCAGCAACAACCTGAGCCTCTATCTCCCAATCTACCCAGGGGCCTAGCCCAACCCGCCCCATCTGCAGGACTGGTGTATGCGTATGGTCTAAGACCGGAATTGTAGCCAATTCCGGCGTGAGAGCATTTAAGCTTTGACATCGTTGACGCCATCAGCTTTTGACCAGTCCGCAAACAGTCGTGCAGAAGCGGCGGGAGGGACTGCCGGGGCAGCTGTGTACACAAAATATTCTGGATTGTATGAACTTGGAATAGCTTTAATTGACACATCTAGTACTCTCCCTGCCTCATCTTTTGCCTGAAACTTTCTACTCTTGTTAATTTCAATATGCCATCCGCTGGGGACCGGAAGTTCCCCTGAAACGGTAGGTTGAGCTAGTTGTGGGTTCTGTGGTATCACGGGGACCCACGAACAATCAGGGCCATAGAGGAGGGGCATGTGGCCCTTCCTCAGTGGTGCCTTATCTAAGGGGGGGGGAGGGGGGGGAGTGACATCAGCGATAACCCTTAAGCTGGTGGTAGTAAGCGTAGCCGGCACTGTAGTGCCTGGAGCCGCAGCCACCGCCGGGGTAGGAAATGACGGAAGAAAACCTGGGGGGGTCTAGAGGCTATACTACAGAAGGACTAGGGGCCATGACTGGTTGACAAGCCGGGGGGTCAGAGGAGGCAGGGAGTTGATAATGTTGCATAACCTTATGCAATAAATCACTTATTTGATCTGAAGTGACACACGTACTGTGAGAGCCCCTGGACGATTGGGAGCTTGCTTCAGAGTCCTCACCTGTGACAGACTGGGGGGCCGGGGAGAACAGCACTTCCTCCGGCTCCCTACTCAACTCAGAATTCTCCTGTTGTACCTCTAATTCATGATCCGCCGGGGGCCACATTAAATATGGAACCGATGATGGCAACATGTCTATGTTACCGTCATCAGCTCTTCCCTGATTTCCGTTAAAAAGAGATGGAGATGGCTCAGACTGACGCCAGTAGCCCCCTGCCACAAAGGGCTGGTAGTCTGGGATTACCTGAGAGTTATCATCTACTTGTGACCCTGACGGATATCCCCTGTACTGTTCGGCCAGGACTCTCCTAGGGCCTGTCGATCGAACACTACGGGGTACATAATTCAAATTTGGAATGGCAAAGGTAACATTGGTAGGCACACTTAAAGATTGAGCATGACTAGGTGTGGATTCCAGTACGTCTGCCCCTACTTCCGAGTCGCCAGAGTCGAGCCGAGGCGTGTCAGGGGTAGAGGGCGGTAGCTGAGGGGTGTCCCTCCGGCTGCCACTGCTTGCCTGACTCGTCGATCCCCCAGAGTCCTCTCTCCGGCGCTTGATGGACCGGGAAGACTCAGTGGAAGAGTGTCTAGACTGTTTGTGGGGGGATCTAGATCTTGCCCTTGACTTCCGCTTAGGAGAGGGTGATCTTCTTCTCTTAGCACGGTCGGAGGGGGGAACCTCGGCGAGCTCACTCTCAGTGCCACTGCTACTACTCCCTACCTCTTTGCTGAGGGCTTTCGACTTGACTTTAGGTCTGACAGATTTAGAGGAACCGGGTTTAACAAGGGGTGACTTTATAATTAGTGGGTCCCATAGGGCCTCATCATCACAGTGAAGCGCCTTATGGGCGGTGTCTTTGGCATAAGAATTAAATGTAGCTTTTATCTCTTGGAGTGCCGCCAAACACGATAAGTCTTTCTTAGTAACTAACGCGGTTTTCAAATCAGAGCAAATTGAACAGCGTTTAGATAACCACAAGCCTCTAGAACGATCTAAGCATTTTGCGCACTTAATGCATAGTTTGTGAGCGAAAATAGGCAACAGAGAGCAGGTAGGAGTAATGCACAGTTCAAACCCCGGCATGGTGCCAAAAAAGGCCCCCCCCCGCCGGGATCAGCCGCCCAAACTCCGCCGGAGTAGCTGTCACTCAGGAGCCTGGAAATAAACATTTCCAGGAATCAATGCTCATAAGGATAACCTGCGAGGTGTTACACATCCTATCTCGAGTCCGCCGGAAAATTAGCTATAGTGCACCACTACTCTAACCTTCCGCTGGACTCGTCTAAGCTGACTTTAACTACTTACCTGTGACAAGTGTCACAGGCCCCTTGACCTTTAGTGTCTGATTATCTATGAAACAGTTTGCAAACTAATCTTTTCACTCTTGTACACTCGACTAGTGGCGCCGCAGGGCGAGGAAGTCTAATCGTGTAGCCGGGTCAGTCAGGGCGAGTTAACTCGGCGGGCCGAGTTAGAAGCTCCTGTAGGAATGCAGTTCCGCCGGAAGACTGTGGTTCAGCCAAACCACGCCGGGATCCTTGATTGTTCCTACCCGTTTTGAAGACGGATAACCTGGGCCCACAGCACGGGGCTGCCGGAAAAAACAACCAAACTAAGGCGAGGGAGACAAGGTACAGCTCCACTCACCCAAGCCCCACACATTATACATCATAAAAATATATATAGGGATGTCTCCCCTACCCCCAAAACATGCAAACACACATGTTCAATCAGTAGGGGTATACATAGGCATATAATAAAAATACAGAAAATTTAGCAACCTAAATTACCTGAAGCTTACGCCGGAGACCCCTAAATAGGCTGACCACGAGGTCCGAAGAACATCACAGGTAGACGACTCTCCGAAGACCCAGCAACAGCACACAGACGAGGGGAGGCCCATCAAAGGGGCCTACAAGAAAAACAGGTCCTGATGTGGCGGCGTCTACGCCGTGGGGCCACCTCCCGAGGCTGCCGACCCTCCACGGCCGGAGACAAAATCAACGACCAGTGGAGGAAAAACCGGATGCCGGCCGCGGGGAGCAGTTTCGGGAGCCAAACCATCACAACCATCCCCTGCCCCCTCCCTGGGGGCACGGGTCCTTGGAGCGGCTTCGGTCGCGCCGGGAATTTCCACACCTCTCACACCACACACACACATCACACAGTTTTCCTACACCGAGAAATGACTCTCCGGCTGTCATTTCTCGAAGACTTCTTCTAGCCGGAGACATTGAGAGCAACCCAGGACCCACGTACACATACATATGTCCAACTTGCTCAAAACCCATCACTTCGAATCGCCATACTAAGGGTTCAGTTCTCTGCAATTCATGCGGGAACTGGACCCACTTCACCTGCACAACACTTGCCTCCAAGAAACACTACACAAACACCTGGACCTGTTCCTCATGCCCCTCCCTCTCCCAGTCAAATCCCTCACCTAAAACCCGTCCACCTCTCCTCCCCAACCCACCTAACCTTCCCATATCATCCACTCCCCCCCCTAAAACCCGTCCACCTCTCCTCCCTAACCCACCTAACCTTCCCATACCATCCACATCCTCAACTCAACACACCACACCCCATCCTAATCCATTCCAACCCCCATCTCCTGCTCCCCAATCCCCACCCCCTCCCCACCCCTCCCAACCCCCAGCCCCTCCCTCACCCCCACCCCCACCCCATCCTCGTGCAGCAGCACCCAACATACATCGTGCACATAACATTAACATTCTTCAACTGAACATAGATGGCATCAACACAAAGAAACACGAACTCTCACACTTCATCAAACAACACAACATACACATTGCCATCTTACAAGAAACAAAACTCCGCACAACACAAAAAACACCCACATTTCATAATTTCACCACCATCAGACAAGACCGGGCTGTCGGCGGGGGCGGTGGACTCATCACCCTGGTACACAAAGAAATATCATACATAGTAACCAGTGTACAAACCAAATCCCTCCTCCCCCCAAATGATAACACAACAGAAATACAGTCAATTAAAATACGCACTGGCAACAACTCCAACATAACCATCATAAACACATACATTTCCTCCCCAAACATCCCCTACAGTACCAAATGAATACAGACCACACCTACAACACATCACAAACACCCCACACATCATCCTGGGTGGTGACTTCAACGCCAAGACGTCAGCCTGGTTTGTCGACAACCCCGACACAGACAGAGGGCTGGTACTACAAAACCAAACCGATAACCTCATCATCCTTAACGACATCCATCAACATACCCATATTCCTCACCAAGCCCTCTATAACCCATCATCTCCAGACATCACCTTTTGCTCCCCAGAACTCGCCCCCACAACATCCTGAAGGGTGGTCAGAACCTTAGGCTCTGACCACCTCCCGATCATTATCACCACCAAAACCAGACTCACCCCAGCTAGCCACAAACACACATACACCAATTATAAAAGAGCTAACTGGGAAGCATTCACAAATGAGACAGAACAACACTTCACAACTCTAAACAGTACACCCATCACTAACATCAACAATGCTGTACACATACTCAATAAAACTATCCAAAACGCTGACAAGAAACACATTCCAAGAGGTAACAGAAAAAGACACAACCCCAACTTCACACCAGAAATTCAAAACCTCATCAGACAACGCGACATACTGAAACACTCCCCAGCACCCCACACACAAGACATCACACAACAAATTCAAGTACTCAACACCCAAACTAACAACAAAATACAAGAACAACAAAACTAAATTGGAATAACTTCCTACAAACACTTGATCACAAAAAAAACCCCAAAAAACTCTACAAAACACTAAACAGCATTACACTTTCCAACAGCAACACAACACAATCACATGCTGCAATCACAACAACAGACTCTACTCCTTCATGTAAACAACAAGCAAACACTCTCATCAATCACTTTTCACATGTCAGCCACCTAAAACCTCACAAAGACGACCGACGTGTCATCCGACGTAAGAGACAATTCCCCACAGACCCTGACTATACACCCTTCACCAATCACCAGACAAAGCATATCATCAACAATCTCAAGCACTCACCCGCCTGTGGCCTAGACAACATAAGCAACATACACCTCAGACACCTGGGACCACAAGGCATACAAGCACTCACTAACATATCAAACTACAGCTATTCACACAACACAATACCAGACATTTGGAAGCATGGTATCATCATCACATTCCCCAAACCCAACAAAGACCCCACGCTACCCTCCTCGCACCGCCCCATCACACTCCTTTGCTCCCCCTCCAAAGTCATGGAACGCCTAGTATTACAACTAATTACACCTGACCTACCCCTAGCTCCAACACAACATGGTTTTAGACCACTGCACGCCACAAACACTGTTCTCACAGACCTTACACAAAGAGCTTTCGACGGCATCAACTCAGCTAGACCACCACACAGATCACTATTAGCCACACTCGACATTAGTAAAGCCTTCGATGCCATCCCCCGCCACAACCTAACAAACAAAATCTACAACACAAACATGCACAACAACACAAAAAGGTGGCTGGCCAACTTCCTAGCAGGCAGATGTGCACACGTATCTTTTGCCGGTCAGTCATCTAAAATCAGAAACTTTCCAAACGGAGTCCCACAAGGATCCGTCCTATCGCCCGCACTCTTCAATCTGTACATGCACGATATAACTACACCCAATACGCCCCAAATAAACTTAGCCTCCTATGCAGATGACATAACACTCACATGCACACACCATGACCCAAAAAGAGCAACAGATCTCCTTCAACCCTATCTCAACACACTACATGGCTGGTGCACTACAAACAGGCTTAATCTAGCCCCAGCCAAATCCACCGCAACCCTGCTCACAAGTTGGACTGGAGAACACGAATACATCCCTCAACTCACCATAAACAACACACCCCTAACACATACACACACACCCAAAATCCTAGGAGTAACATATGATACTCATATGACATTCAAACAGCACACCACAAACATTAAAAAGAAACTGACACCCAGACTTAACGCCCTCAGGTCACTTGCTCACACAAAATTTGGACACAACAAAGAAACTACCACCACAGTATATAAACAATACATAAGATCAGTGATGGAATATGCAAGCCCAGCCTGGGCTTCTAACCTAGCTGAAACACATCATAAGACCTTACAGACTATTCAAAACAAAGCCCTGAAGATCATTACAGGTTGCACAGCTACTTCACCCACAGATCACCTACATCAAGAAACCAAAATCCTTAAAGTCAAAGACCATCTGGACATGAGAGGCACTCAATTCCTGGCAGCAGCCTCTACGAACCAAGACCACCCACTAAACTACATGGCAACGCACCCACAAACACCAAGAAATATCAAAACAACACCCAGCACACGGTATCACACACAATTATTGTCCTCTCTCCCTCCCTGCCCACCCCGAACCAACTTCCAAAAGCACATCCATACTCATATCTCTCACCGATCCATCCACTCACTCACAGACAACACACAGCTGCATACACGACCTCCCGAAATCCATCCTTCCGAATCCTCCCTTCCTCGCGAGGACATAAACCACCTGGCCAGGCTGAGATGCGGACACCATCCAGCTCTCCTGAGCTATCAGAAAAGACTGGATGACTACGTTGTCGACGCTTGCCCGGGATGTAACACAGCACCCCATACTATTAAACACATCATAGAAGACTGCATTTCACACAACCACTTACGCCAACAACACAGTCTACACTCAATGAGAGCTCTGTGGGAGGGCCCGATCGTGGCCATGGCCTTTCTCAGGGACTCGGGGCTGTTCGGCCAGGCAGCTTAGGGAACAACAACAACAACAACAACAACAAGAAAAACAAGAAACCAAAATCCTCAAAGTCAAAGACCATCTGGACATGAGAGGCACTCAATTCCTGGCAGCAGCCTCCACAAACCAAGACCACCCACTAAACTACATGGCAACACACCCACAGACACCAAGAAATATCAAAACAACACCCAGCACACGGTATCACACACAATTATTGTCCTCTCTCCCTCCCTGCCCACCCCGAACCAACTTCCAGAAGCACATCCATACTCATATCTCTCACCGATCCATCCACTCACTCACAGACAACACGCAGCTGCATGCACGACCTCCCGAAATCCATCCTTCCGAATCCTCCCTTCCTCGCGAGGACAGAGTCCACCTGGCCAGGCTGAGATGCGGACACCATCCAGCTCTCCTGAGCTATCAGAAGAGACTGGATGACTCCGTTGTCGACACCTGCCCGGGATGTAACACAGCACCCCATACCATTAAACACATCATAGAAGACTGCATTTCACACAACCACTTACGCCAACAACACAATCTACACTCAATGAGAGCTCTGTGGGAAAGCCCGATCGTGGCCATGGCCTTTCTCAGGGACTCGGGGCTGTTCGGCCAGGCAGCTTAGGGAACAACAACAACAACAAGAAAAACACGAACTCTGGAAGGCGGAGCACCATGTGCAGACACCCATAAACCAGAGCAATTGCTGATTCTTGAATAATAGGACATGTACTTTCCTCAATACTAACAGTCTGTATCATGCCTTGTAGAGTGGTAGCCTCCTAGCTAAAGTAACACAAAAGCTAAAGGCGTAACACAACATAATAAAAACACACGCGGTACGAAGATCCTGGGACACGTAGACGCCTGTTACAATAGTACCCTAAATTTACACATACTTCCTGCGGACATACCAATCTGGCAGCCGTGCTAGCTAATCTAAACCTTGTTACTACAACAGATATATACAAATGAGTAAGGACTCACTAGAAGCTCTGGAACGTCGAATGAAGCGGAGCGCGGCAAAAGCCTTGTTTACAGTATGGCCGCGGAAGTTGTTAGGACGAAGATGGCCGCTAGAGGGCCTGGTGTCGGGGAAGCAAAACATGAGAAATCCACGCATATGGCAAGTCATATGATAACAGATATTAAGTTCTTTTTTCTTTTTTATATTTTACGGAGTTTTTTTCTGTAGGGTACCCGATCAAAATGACGATCCCATAAGGGAATTAGGCGTGCACTAATGATAAGTACTCCATGATAACTTCCGCGCGGGATATTCAAAATGCTGGAGCGGGATGTTGAATGGAGACTATTATGCTAAGAGGCGATGTCGTCAATGATGAAGGGGCCCTATTAAATATATATATATATATAAAACTGTTAATTACCCCTTCCATTTGTCTAAAAATTAGGCTATCATAGAGCAGTTGGGAGTATGCACATGCTTACATTAATATGCAGTATTCGAGAATGCAAAATATATCGTAGGCTTGTGCATAAACCTTTAACTGTCTTGATAGCGTAATGCTTAGTGTGCGGAATTTCGGTGTGAGTATACTAGGTTCGAGAACTTGGAGTACTACATGTATTCATTACTTTCATTGATTTCATTAGTTAGGTTTATTTGTAAATTAATTGGTGGGTTGGTGAAAACAAATATCATATGAATAATGGTTGGGGGGAGGATATGCAATCCCTGACCTCCAGATCTTGTGCTTTACACATACTTGTGTGTATGTATAATAGTTTTGTTTTGTATTATTTTTAGTAATACTGTACTCTTCTCCCTTTTCAGGTTTGACAAGTTAAGAGGAGACTTCATAGAAGCTGATTTTGGATCTATCATATCACTTCCCTCCCTTTACCTAGCCATTTCAGTATTCATACTTATACACTTGTGCTCTACATATTTCTGTCTCTCACTGTTCTCTACTACTATCTTAGTTCTTTCCTATACAGTATATATACTGTATATATATATTTGTATGATCTTGGGTTTTCTTCTTGACCTTTGTCATAATTGCACTTTTGTTTGTATTTTCACACCCGCTATCTTATCTTTTGTCCTCTCACTCGATTAACACTAACACCTACTGTCCCAGCGACGTACGTTGGTCGACAGTAAAAAAAAAAGTCACTCGTCAGTACTAGCGGTCCTTTTAACAGCCCGTATCGGTGCCTGGTACTACGACATTTGAGCACTGCTTTAAGACCTTGGCAACACTTCTCAGCTTATATCCAAGCTCCCACTGGCTAGGAGAGGCAGTATTCCTCTATCTTTTTAGGTGGAAGGGTGTTCTCTCTCGACTCTGAAGCCATTTTGGCCAAATTGCTTGGTACTGGAGGGTACATTTATGGTAATACCCTCTGGTACGGTAGGGGTTAATCAAGATACTTTATTTTCAGTATTTTTCCTTGTGTGTATGTATTCCTCTTCCTTCATCTTTATCTCCTTATTCACTTCCAGTCTTTCTAAGTACTAACTCAGCTTTTCTTCTCTTTCACCATACCTAGAGTCTATTGATTATGACGAGTCTAGAAATTGTGTCCCCTTAGTTTCTTGCAACTCAGAGAGGGTATGAGCAAACTGGCTGTAAAAATCCACACCTATTTACTGTGTGACTCTTCCTAAATGGTAGAAATAGCAGCCTGATTGCTCAAGTCCTGTTATAGTTACTAGAGGAAAGGCGTCGGGAGATACTCGTAATAAATAGAGAACTGTATAATCCCTCTTCTCTTTCATCTTTTTTCCTTTCTTAGTTTTGTTTCTTCCCACCCTTGTTCTCACCTACCTGTTTCATTTAGTTTATCATCCCACCCACAAATACCAAGGAGTTTCATATATTTTAGTTACTAATTCTCATAAAATTGAAAAGAAATAATAATTACTATACTATATCAACTTATTTATTTACTACCAAATACTGAAGAGGATAAATATATATATTTCCTATCTCTGTAAGCTTTTGTAATGATAGGGATGGCAGAAACTTATAGAAAATAGGATGTATATGGCATAATTATTTTTTATATCATCATGCATCTTTTCGTTGGATAAAGTTTAAAGAACAATACACTACACAAAGTTAGTGGGCGGGTGCCCAACTCCGAAAGGAGTTGAAATAGGGGAGCTATCCCTCCGCCAAAGGCGGCTTTCTAGGGCCTTTCCTAGCTGATGCCGAGAGGATTGGGTTCTAGTCATGTGGTGATAGGCTGGTCTATCAGAGTGAGAGCTGAGCGATCTCTGCCATACCCATAGCTTACTCTGACTGTTCCTCTTACTTATATATCTTCTAGATCTCAAGTGACGGCGTCTTTTCCGTGGATCGACCTCCCTACTGCCAACCTAAAAGTTGGCAGATTGGGAGCCAAAGCGTCACATTTTTCCCTTGCCCCTCAACTTTCCCTTCATAATTGCTGAGGGGCACAGGGCCTTGGGTGGGGCTTTGGTTTCCCGGGCGTTTCCGCGCCCTCCTCAGCTCCCTGCCTTAGAGTGGCTTCGGTCACCCAGGCTTTGTTAGTGGTAAGCAGGGAGGGTTTTGTGGGGGCGCTCTATGGCCTTGGCCTTGCTCGGGACCTTGGGGCTGTTCGGCCAGGCAGCCTGGGGAACAACAACAACAACAACACACAGTTAGTTATTATTGTCATGTTTCAATAAACAAATATTTGTAAGTCGTATATTTTTTACCTCTTATTGAAAACCAGCTGTACTCACTATTTACCTAGTAACACTTTAAATGTTAAACCTTTCATTACTAGGATACTTTTATTCATGATTATCTGGCTTCATTAGATGATTTTACTCAGCTTTGAATGCCCTTTAGGAATTAAAGGGGTACAGGCTATCTATAATAATCCTCAGAACGCCTTCCTAAACTGAATAAAATTGTCTCCCAATAGCCAGAATAAAAGAGGAAGTGTCCTCGTATACTGAAAGGGTTAATGATATAAAGCTCCCCAAAGTTGCCAGTGCATTAACTCCCTTCAGATCACACAACTTATTTACTTTATTTATGTTACTGCCAAATGGGAGTAGGCTACTCAGCTTAGGGAGGTGCTGTAGGAAAAGCAAAAAAGTTTAATCTCTACTGTACCAGAAATTTTTACAATTTATGTGCTGGAGATGAGCTGCTTGAGGAGTATGTGTGGAGTGACTAGTAGAGACAGATTGAGGAATGATGAGATACATAGGAGAGTGGGGCAGCAGGAACATTTGTCGGCCAGAGTGGACAGAAGGGTGCTGAGCTGGTATGGACATGTTGAACGAATGGAAGATGAAAGGCTTACAAAGAGGATATGTGAGTCAGATACAAGGAGAGGTAGAGGGGTAGGAAGACCTCTAGTGAGATGAAAAAACTGTGTAGGACAAGTGTTAGAAGATAGAGGAATGACTATAGATCAGGTAAGAGAAGTGGTAATAAATAGGAATGAATAGAGAATGCTAGTGAATAGACGAGTGTAAACGCGGTCGTTTGGCAGAGGGGGTCAGGCGCCAGTTGGACTAGATAATAGTCCTTCAGGCGCCTGCCCCGGGGAGCCGGTAGAAATGAAAGGTACGCCTGGATGCATGGTGGGCGGGCATTCTGGTACTTCGCAGGTATCTGCCTGCGGAAATCGGAGCCTATCTGGGACCTGGGAATCTTGCTGGAGATCCCAAATGGGCCTGAATCTCTGGGTATTTCTCCTGGACGACTGGGAGATAAAATATCCATTACAATACCTCAACACTCAAGTACAGATATTTTAAAATATTTTTAAGCTAAATTTAAGAATAACAACAATAATCGATACAGGACAACACTACGACTGTTGTTCAATTATTATCAACTATAAATATGTTATGGGTACCGGTATTTATAAGGTGACCACTCATCAGGAATATTGATGGACATGAAAGAGGTTACAAAGCCATTTTTGTTTATACAAAATTAACTATACTAATCTAGTCCTACCTAACTAAACCTAACTAGCCTAACCTATCATAAGCAATAAGCAAATTACTGGTAACAACTTACCCAACCTAAATAGCTTAAGCTAACCCAACCTCAGAAACGTAACCTAACTAATCTATAATGAACCCATTCCCGACCTAACTTATTAATTAATTAACCTAGGCTAGCCTAGGTGTAATTTTGTTTTTCGAAATAATTACCGGTGTTTGGGATCTGGTAATATTTTTAGGTCATAAATATAGTATATACAGTCGACCCTCGATTTAACGGACTAATAGGGGGGAAACGGTGTCCGTTACTGGAAAATGTCGTTACTGGAAAATCGCCAATTTAGCCCTAATATGCCTCGAAAATGAAGATTTTTAACTTTCCGGGTGTTTTTATGTCTCCTTGTAAACATATTGCACATTGTGCTGTACTATTCCTGAAAACATAATGAAGGTAGTACTGTATTTGTCATTGATATGATAAATTTCACATGGAAAAAAAAAGAAAAAAGAAAAAAAGGATATTCCCGCCGCTGTAGGCCTACACCCTCCCCTCCCTGTCCCGGCCTCAACCCCGACCCCGTTACTGTGATAATGTTGATAAGCCTTGTGCTACACCCTATTGATAATGCAAAACTATTGAACACACTTAACCCTTCTTTAGCGGGGTGTTTTGGGCTCATTTGGGCATATTCAGGCCCTCCTGAATGATCAATCAAGTATCTGCATGAAACGAAATGTATTCAGCAAAAAACTAGGCGCTAAAAGCTTCAAAATGAGACCAGAACGAGCTACGTAGCACTCGTGGTTCTAATGCAGTGGTGCCACGAACATGGGAGTTTAGCGTATAGCGGTATATTATTCCCAGCTATGCTCACTACTGGCTACGCTGCCGTCCTCTCGAGAACACAGGGAGCGTGAGTCAGTGGGTGGCGGTAAGCCCTGGGTGTCGGACGTGTGGCCTGCTGGGCTCCCGGCCATTTGCACTCTATTTTAACCCTTTAAAAGCCTTAAGAATGCTCCTAACTTGCTGCAAATTGGTGCACGACTTAAGTCGAGCGCCGCCAATAAGGGGTTAAAAGTGTATGTTATTTGGTCTCTATATTCCATCGCATTAGAAATTATTCAAAGATTACAAAAAGTCCAAATAAGACATAGTTATGTTATGTATGAGGGAGTTAGGTAGATGCATTAGAGAGATAAATAGATAGAGAGACAGTGGCTAGGGGCGAGCGAGCGATAAAATAGAGAGATAAATAGATAGAGAGAGAGAGTGGCTAGGGGCGAGCGAGCGATAAAATACTAACATATATGAGACAGACTTATGTTTCTGAAAGACCAAGGAGACATTTTTATTTACTCGTTTTCATTTTATTATTTGTGTGTTAGAAGGGTAATTTTGTTTTCAATTCCATCGTATTAGAAATTATTCATAGATTAAAAAAAGACCAAATAAGAAATAGTTATGTTAATGTATAAGGGAGTTAGGTAGATGCATTAGAGAGATAGATAGATAGAAAGAGAGCTGTACAGGGGTTTGCCGGGAAAATTACCGGACTTTTTTCGAGCAACGGACTTTGTCCGTTGCTGGGTCCATTGTCCGGCTACGGACAGAGTCCGTTAAATCCGAAATCCGTTATATCGGGGTCCGTTAAATCGAGGGTCGACTGTACATAGGCTATGATATAAATGTTCATGCTATTATTAAATTATTTTATTCAGATTAGGAAGGGTTGGCCTACTGGTGCATGGAAGTTAAGGGGTGTTAGGCCTAGCTGAAGTAGCCTATAGATTTTATTAAGTCTCACAGATAATTCGTAAGCTGTATAAAATCGGCCACAGTCAAAATAATGTATCGACACAGTACAGGCGTCATATTCTGCAAGGGTTAAACTTGAACTACAGGCCTAATGACCAGCTCAGGGGGCCCCAACACTTTTCAAACCGTAGGCCTATGTGTTTATTGGCTTGTGGTTGATTTTTGTTGATCTACGTAAACCTATGGCCGCACTAGCACACGAAAAAGAGGTAAGTAAAAGGTCGCAAAACGCTGTCGGAAGTAAAACTAAATAGAGAAAACTAATAAGAATAGCTTGCCTGTGAATTTTCAAGCTCAGACAAGTGGTTAATTCGGCCATCAGCTGATCGTCAACCAGCGCTGAAATAATGTCCGACCATCACGGGGGCCCACTGGGAAATTACTTTGGGGGCCCACAGGGAATTACACAGGACCTTCCTACATTATCCATACGAAGAAACGTTGCATCCCTTGCATTATTCTACAGATATTTTCACAGCAATTGTTCCGAGGAACTTGCTTCAATTGTGCCGCCTCTCCACATCTTTCCCCGTAGAACTAGGGCAGCTGAGAGCGCCCATGAATTTACACTTTCTCCTCCACAATGCAGAACTTCTGCTTATCAAAATTCATTTATCCCTAGAACTACTACTCTCCTCCCCAGCCCACCTAACCTTCCCATATCATCCACTCCCCCCCTAAAACCCGTCCACCTCTCCTCCCTAACCCACCTAACCTTCCCATACCATCCACATCCTCAACTCAACACACCACACCCCATCCTAATCCATTCCAACCCCCATCTCCTGCTCCCCAACCCCACCTCACCCATCCCAACCCCCAGCCCCTCCCTCACCCCCACCCCGGACCCCATCCTCGTGCAGCAGCACCCAACATACATCGTGCACATAACATTAACATTCTTCAACTGAACATAGATGGCATCAACACAAAGAAACACGAACTCTCACACTTCATCAAACAACACAACATACACATTGCCATCTTACAAGAAACAAAACTCCGCACAACACAAAAAACACCCACATTTCATAATTTCACCACCATCAGACAAGACCGGGCTGTCGGCAGGGGCGGTGGACTCATCACCCTGGTACACAAAGAAATATCATGCATAGTAACCAGTGTACAAACCAAATCCCTCCTCCCCCCAAATGATAACACAACAGAAATACAATCAATTAAAATACGCACTGGCAACAACTCCAACATAACCATCATAAACACATACATCCCTCCCCAAACATCCCCTACAGTACCAAATGAATACAGACCACACCTACAACACATCACAAACACCCCACACACCCCACACATCATCCTGGGTGGTGACTTCAACGCCAAGACGTCGGCCTGGTTTGTCGACAACCCCGACACAGACAGAGGGCTGGTACTACAAAACCAAACCGATAACCTCATCATCCTTAACGACATCCATCAACATACCCATATTCCTCACCAAGCCCTCTATAACCCATCATCTCCTGACATCACCTTTTGCTCCCCAGAACTCACCCCCACAACATCCTGGAGGGTGGTCAGAACCTTAGGCTCTGGCCACCTCCCGATCATTATCACCACCAAAACCAGACTCACCCCAGCTAGCCACAAACACACATACACCAATTATAAAAGAGCTAACTGGGAAGCATTCACAAATGAGACAGAACAACACTTCACAACTCTAAACAGTACACCCATCACTAACATCAACAATGCTGTACACATACTCAATAAAACTATCCAAAACGCTGACAAGAAACACATTCCAAGAGGTAACAGGAAAAGACACAACCCCAACTTCACACCAGAAATTCAAAACCTCATCAGACAACGCGACATACTGAAACACTCCCCAGCACCCCACACACAAGACATCACACAACAAATTCAAGCACTCAACACCCAAACTAACAACAAAATACAAGAACAACAAAAACTAAATTGGAATAACTTCCTACAAACACTTGATCACAAAACAAACCCCAAAAAACTCTACAAAACACTAAACAGCATCACACTTTCCAACAGCAACACAACACAATCACATGCTGCAATCACAACAACAGACTCTACTCCTTCATGTAAACAACAAGCAAACACTCTCATCAATCACTTTTCACATGTCAGCCACCTAAAACCTCACAAAGACGACCGACGTGTCATCCGACGTAAGAGACAATTCCCCACAGACCCTGACTATACACCCTTCACCAATCACCAGACAAAGCATATCATCAACAATCTCAAGCACTCACCCGCCTGTGGCCTAGACAACATAAGCAACATACACCTCAGACACCTGGGACCACAAGGCATACAAGCACTCACTAACATATCAAACTACAGCTATTCACACAACACAATACCAGACATTTGGAAGCATGGTATCATCATCACATTCCCCAAACCCAACAAAGACCCCACGCTACCCTCCTCGCACCGCCCCATCACACTTCTTTGCTCCCCCTCCAAAGTCATGGAACGCCTAGTATTACAACTAATTACACCTGACCTACCCCTAGCTCCAACACAACATGGCTTTAGGCCACTGCACTCCACAAACACTCTTCTCACAGACCTTACACAAAGAGCTTTCGACGGCATCAACTCAGCTAGACCACCACACAGATCACTATTAGCCACACTCGACATTAGTAAAGCCTTCGATGCCATCCCCCGCCACAACCTAACAAACAAAATCTACAACACAAACATGCACAACAACACAAAAAGGTGGCTGGCCAACTTCCTAGCAGGCAGATGTGCACACGTATCTTTTGCCGGTCAGTCATCTAAAATCAGAAACTTTCCAAACGGAGTCCCACAAGGATCCGTCCTATCGCCCGCACTCTTCAATCTGTACATGCACGATATAACTACACCCAATACGCCCCAAATAAACTTAGCCTCCTATGCAGATGACATAACACTCACATGCACACACCATGACCCAAAAAGATCAACAGATCTCCTTCAACCCTATCTCAACACACTACATGGTTGGTGCACTACAAACAGACTTAATCTAGCCCCAGCCAAATCCACCGCAACCCTGCTCACAAGTTGGACAGGAGAACACGAATACATCCCTCAACTCACCATAAACAACACACCCCTAACACATACACACACACCCAAAATCCTAGGAGTAACATATGATACTCATATGACATTCAAACAGCACACCACAAACATTAAAAAGAAACTGACACCCAGACTTAACGCCCTCAGGTCACTTGCTCACACAAAATTTGGACACAACAAAGAAACTACCACCACAGTATATAAACAATACATAAGATCAGTGATGGAATACGCAAGCCCAGCCTGGGCTTCTAACCTAGCTGAAACTCATCATAAGACCTTACAGACTATTCAAAACAAAGCCCTGAAGATCATTACAGGCTGCACAGCTACTTCACCCACAGATCACCTACATCAAGAAACCAAAATTCTCAAAGTCAAAGACCATCTGGACATGAGAGGAACTCAATTCCTGGCAGCAGCCTCCACGAACCAAGACCACCCACTAAACTACATGGCAACACACCCACAGACACCAAGAAATATCAAAACAACACCCAGCACACGGTATCACACACAATTATTGTCCTCTCTCCCTCCCTGCCCACCCCGAACCAACTTCCAGAAGCACATCCATACTCATATCTCTCACCGATCCATCCACTCACTCACAGACAACACGCAGCTGCATGCACGACCTCCCGAAATCCATCCTTCCGAATCCTCCCTTCCTCGCGAGGACAGAGTCCACCTGGCCAGGCTGAGATGCGGACACCATCCAGCTCTCCTGAGCTATCAGAAGAGACTGGATGACTCCGTTGTCGACGCCTGCCCGGGATGTAACACAGCACCCCATACCATTAAACACATCATAGAAGACTGCATTTCACACAACCACTTACGCCAACAACACAATCTACACTCAATGAGAGCTCTGTGGGAAAGCCCGATCGTGGCCATGGCCTTTCTCAGGGACTCAGGGCTGTTTGGCCAGGCAGCTTAGGGAACAACAACAACAACAACAACTACTACTCTTTGGAATTCACTTCCCTCGAGTTGCTTTCCACAAACTTACAATCTACAAAAGTTTAAATCCAGTTGTTACAAACATTTTATGAATGGAGGATGCCTTTAGGCACATGGACCTTTTTGTTTTATCTGTGTTTTTCCTTCCTCCGTTCATTGTCTCTTAAAAAAAAAAAAAAAAAAAATACAATTGCTTGGTCTGCACTGTACTATACGGGAGGTTTGGACTAAAAGTGACCTTCATTCCCTGCACATTTTCATGTATAAAAAAAAGCTAGAACGTAATTGAATTATATATCCCTGAAAGTAAAGGAATAGACCTTTTCAATGACACCTGAATAATGGCTGTATGACCACTGGTTGCTGTGCAACGACGTTGCATAGGTGGGGCTAAATCGGTAAAAATTAGTGGTTTTTGCGATTCCAAAGTTTGCAGAGAAGCGGGAGAATACCTCAGTCTTCGCCCAGACACGGTGGGCGGTAGATGGAGCGGTCCCGCACTGCTTAGACTCGCTTGCATGGCTGTCAGGCTACACATATTTTTGGAGATTATCATATGACAAGTGCCGCAGTTATGTCCTTAGTTTTTATATAATATGCCCGCAGTTATTGGGTTAAGAGCAATCAAGAGTTTTTATGAAGAGAGCAGATCATGTGTTAGAGTAGGAAATGAGTTGAGTGAATGGTTTGAGGTGAATGTAGATCTGCGACATGGTTGTGTAATGTCACCGTGTTTGTTTAATGTATACAGTGGAGCTCCCATCTTCGCCACAGCAGTCTTCGCTGTTTCAATTTTCGCGGTACACACCAAATATTTCCAAATTCCATGTTCGCGCAAAAATCCCAGTCGTAACCCGAAAAAAAGGAGCAAAAATAATGAAAAACTTCATAAAACTAGAAAACAATAACAAAAACAATATTTTTTTTTAACTGAACTAAAAGAATCTGCCATTGTCAAGGTGTTTGCCGCTTAGAAACAAAATCTGAGTGAATCCAAAATCCGAACGCCAATTGCGCAAGATGCTGCCGCCATCTTTTTAGGACGTCAACACTAACCAGATGCTAACAGTCCACCCGTCTTTGTGTTGAAAAACCAGCTGTTTGCAAGCCTTTTTGTGCCTGAACCTCTTATCTCTCACGTTCATTATAACCTTTAGTACATATGGTGATAAGGATGGTGGGCCTGGTGGTAGCAGGGAAGGAAATTCATGCTTAAAACACAGAGCAAAGGCCAGTCCATGTTGGACGAATGCGGCGGAAATAGACGATGTTAGACTAGGCTAAATATGACAAAAAACATGTTTTCATAGGCTAAAATTGGGAAAAAGTGCAACTTTTAGTATGAGCACAGAACCGATTATAATTTTCCCCATAAGAACAGTGCCCCGATCTTGGCGCGATTTCTGCAGAACCGATTAGGAGCGAAGATGGGGGCTCCACTATATTGATGGTGTTGTGTGAGGGAGGTGAAAATAAGAATTATGGGTAGAGGATTGGGTTTAGTAGGAAAGAATGGTAGAGATTGGGAGTTGTACAAGTTACTGTTTGCTGATGAAACAGCGTTGGTGACGGATTCTGAGGAGAAACTGCATCGAGTAGTCGAAGAGTTTGGTGTGGTATGTGGGAGGAGGAAGCTGAGGGTGAACATTATTAAAAGTAAAGTGATGTTGTGTAATAGAGGTGCTCGTAGGGTGAATCTAGATGTGCGGCTGAATGGGGAAATACTGGAGCAAGTGGAGTGTTTTAAATATCTAGGAGGAGCGATAAGCAGGGACGTAGGTATGAAAATGGAGGTAAAACAGAGAGTATGTGAAGGAAGGAAAGTTTTCAGAGCAATGGGAAGTATGTGGAAGGTGAGAAATCTTGGAATGAAAGCTAAAAGTGCAATGTATCAAGGGATAGTTGCACCAACAGTGATGTATGGGGCTGAGACATGTGGTCTGAATATACAAGAGAAAAGAAGTTTGGATGTTGTTGTTGCTGTTCCCCAGGCTGTCTGGCCGAGCAGCCCCAAGGTCCCGAGCAAGGCCAAGGCCATAACCGAGCACCCCCACAAAACCCTCTCTGCTTACCATTAATAAAGCCCAGGTGACCGAAGCCACTCCAAGGCGGGGAACTGAGAAGTGTGCGGAAATGCTCGTGAAACCAAAGCCCCACCCAGGCCCTCTGCCCCTCAACAATTATGAAGGGAAAGTTGAGAGGCAAAGGAAAAATGTGACACCATGGCTCCTAATCTGGTTGGCAGTAGGGAGGTCAATCCACGGAAGAGATGCCGTCACTTGAGATCTAAAAAATATATAAGTAAAAGGAACAGTCAGAGTAAGCAATGAACGAGAAGCAGAGAACGCTCAGCTCTCACTTTGATAGACCAACCCATCACCACTGTGTGTTTAATGTGATGGAGACGAGCTGCTTGAGGAGTATGTGTGGAGTGACGCGTAGAGACAGATTGAGGAATACATACATAACATTTTAAGACTGAGTGTTCCACACATAAGTGCAGTTTCAGTCTCTTCAGTCTCTTTCAATCTCTAATGGCGGCATTCCAGGCAACCCTGTTAAGGGCTGCTTCACTTGTCAAGTTCTT
Source organism: Paralithodes platypus (assembly GCA_032716605.1). NCBI lineage: Eukaryota > Metazoa > Arthropoda > Malacostraca > Decapoda > Lithodidae > Paralithodes > Paralithodes platypus. The sequence continues at coordinate 23,030,196 of CM064499.1, forward strand.
GGATTTGAGATCGGCACGTATAGTCCGATCCCAGGTCTTCCTCGGTCCACCCCTTGGTGCAGCTCCCTCCACAATCACAGACCTGCATTTTTTCACCCAATTTTGTTCATCCATTCTCTCCACATGTCCATACCATCCCAGTCTACTTGTACGCATCACCTCGCTAATACTCTTTATACCTAAACGTCTCCTCAGCTCAACATTTGTTATTCTATCCTGTAGCCTGGCCCCACACATCCATCTCACCATTCTCATCTCATTACGTTCCATTCTGTTGACATCCTCTACTCTAACGGCCCATGTTTCTGAGGCATACGTCATGAAGAAATATGTAGGAGAGTGGGATAATAGGAATCTTTGTCGGCCAAAGTGGACAAAAGGGTGCTGTGCTGGTATGGACACTAAAGTAGGAAAGCGTCCGACCAATTAGGGCGCTCCTTCGTGTCGAACTTTTTGGGCCACAAACGTCCAAATTCCCGGCATGACCACCTGTGACCCTCCTACATCTACCTCATTTGCTCCTTGTACCGGATCTTCTACTTGCCTTTTGTCAGACAACTTAGTGCCAGCATCAGACTCCCGTAAGCCACTAAATGACAAAGGCAATCAACTTCCTGGCACTTATCTTTTGAGAAGGAGAGCGAGAGAGGACTGAGTCTAAACTGCAAGTCACGCTTGCTAAAGCACAATTGGCAGCGCGAAGCGGGGCAGCCAATCAGCGCGCCGGCCCCCCCTATAAAGGGAAGGGGACGAGAGCCGCTCGGGGTCAGACGGGCACCACGCCTTGAGGAAGCAACACCTCTCCTCCCAGCCTTCCCCTCTCCTGCGGGCACACCAGGAACCAAGGCGATCACCACAGTAGCCTTCCAGCCCACACAACAGTTCTAGTAGCAGAGCACTCGAGTCCTGCATCACTCTCACCAACCCGGAGGATACACCATCAGTATCCCTGGGCCTGTCGCCATATTGCATGCCTGCACACCCGCAGCCAGCAACTTCATCCAGGACGACAGGAGATGGCTAAGAGTGACAACCTCCCAAGACCACTACTGGCCAGCTTTGAGGTGGTAGTGCAGCCAGAACACCCACCACGAGCAACAGTCTTTTAATCAGGACCCATATTGGGCCCGCAGAGGAACCAAGAAAAAGAGAGAGGGGAATTTGACTAGGGATCTTCAATAAAAATATGTGTTCTTATAGAACAAACGAAAAGAGAAATTGACTTGACTAAGAAATAGAATAAACGGATGATGTGTTATGTGTAACTAGTGTTTATTGATAGAAAGGGCTCCAAGCTATTAGCTACCAAGTATTTAGGATCTTATAGGAAGTTCTTTAATTAACGTAAGAGGGACAGAGATTAACCCTCCAGCCCCGGCTATGTATTATATATATATTCCTCGAAACCCGGGTGTTTTGGCCGAAAAACGTCTAGGCTAGGCTACCGTATATTCGTTAATCAGACTGCTTCCCGCATTCCCGCGCATCCCCAAGCGTAGCTGTGTTATTTACCTGTAGAATGGCATTAAGTAGAGCTCTCTAAGTCAACTGGTTGAGCTGTGATGATGATTTCATTGGAGATAACTTTATGGCCAAAACAGCCACTTTACACTACTTTTCGATACTTAACAACAACATACAGGCACACACGAACAAGCGACGCTCTCCTTCTTGTGGCCGGAGATGCGGGGCGTCGGTCCAGCCGGCTGTTGTTTACATGCGTCGGACCGACGCCTCGCACACGAAGCTCACAGGCTTTCAACCACTGGGCGTTCAAGAGGCCTTCCGGGTACCTGTTATATGCTTTTTTATGGGCGTTCAAGAGCCCTTCCGTGGTGAGAGGGTTAAATAACAACTATTGGGTTCAGGGAAAAATAGTGAATAAGTTGTTTTAGAGATGAGCTTCAGCTAGGGTTATAGGAATTATATTGTAAGGACACACGTCCGGATTAGATTGAAAGGACACACGTCCGAAATTATATTGCAAGGACACACGTCCGAATTATATTGAAGGGACACTAGTCCGAATATGTTTAACGTAACTCATCATCGATAAAGGAACTTCATGATTAGTCTTGCTACCTCCTAGCTCGGTTGAGTGACCGTTAAGATTGGGCCTGACTTTTGAAATAGAAAGTAACGTAAGGGCGTATCCGGCTCTTGAAGCTACCAGAAATATTGTCCGGGGAGCAATGTTGTATTCCGGTGTAATATTGTATTAACAAATAGTTTATGTTCATGTGTAACGGACTACGCGTTCGATGTTGTAAGAGAACTAAGAGTTAAAGATTATATCCTTTATAGAGAGTTAAACGGCCTATGAGCCAGTGTTGTATTCCGGTGTAATATTGTATTAACAAAGAGTTTATGTTCATGTGTAACGGACTACGCGTTCGATGTTATAAGAGAACTAAGAGTTAAAGATTATATCCTTTATAGAGAGTTAAACGGCCTACGAGCCAGTGTTGTATTCCGGTGTAATATTGTATTAACAAAGAGTTTATGTTCATGTGTAACGGACTACACGTTCGGTGTTGTAAGGGAACTAAGAGTTAAAGATTATATCCTTTATAGAGAATTAAACAGCCCACGGGCCAGTGTTGTATTCAGAGGGGCTATTGTATGAGCCGGGAGTGGTGTTCGTAACGCCCGGGAAAACGTTAGCAATTTGGGGGTTTCGGAAGCGGATATAGAAATATATATTATTTGTCCACTTGCATTTAGGATTAAGAAATTAGTAGTACAGTAGGGTCTCGTAAGATGCGAGATCAGACGATGCGATTCGCATAAGATGCGAGGACCCCCAAATAATAAAAATTAATTATTTTAATGCAGCATGTGAGGAGAAGAGGGAGGGGAGTGAAAGGTACAGCATGGTGGACAGAAGAGGTAAGAATAGCTGTGGAAGAAAAGAAGAAAGCATATAGAGAGTGGTTGGGTAGTAGAGGGAATGAAGATTCCGAGAGGCAGAAACGAGCGAGGTACGTGGAGAGTAAGAGGGTGGTGAAGAGAGTAGTGAAGGAAAGTAAGAGAAGAGTAGATGAGGAATTTGGAAGGAATCTGAGTGTAAAATGGAGGGAGAGTAAGAAACTGTTCTGGAAAGAAGTCAAGAAAGTTAGGGAAGGTAGCAAGGGAAACAGTAAGGGTGTGAAAGATAAGAATGGGAGAATGCTAGCCGAGAAGCAAGAGAGAGTCGAAAGATGGAGGGAGTACTTCAGTGAGTTGCTAAATGAAAGGAATGAAGAGCCAGCAAACATAGCTGGATATGGTATGGGAGGGAGAAGAAGAGAAGTAGTGGAGGAGGAGGTGGGGATCAGGAGGTCAGAAGTGTGGGAAGCCATGAAAGAGTGAAGTTGGGGAAAGCACCAGGAACAGATGGAGTGTGTGGGGAAATGTTGAGGTATGGTGGTGAGATAGTGATAGAATGGGTATGGAAAATGTGCAAACTAGCATGGGAGAAGGGGAGTGCACCCGATGACTGGAAGACTGGCATAATAGTCCCCCTATATAAGGGCAAAGGGGAAAGGAGTGTGTGGTAACCACCGAGGAATATGTCTTCTAAGCGTAGTAGGGAAGGTATACAGTAGGGTAGTGATTGAGAGAGTGAGAGTGAGAACGGAGAAATGGATAGGCGACGAGCAGGGAGGTTTTAGGAAGGGAAGAGGATGTGTAGATCAGATTTTTACCCTGAATTGTGTTGTGGAGAAGTATCTGGAGAAGAAACAAAAGGTGTATGTTGCCTTTATGGACTTAGAGAAGGCCTATGACAGAGTGGATAGAGAAGGTTTGTGGAAAGTACTTAGAATATACGGAGTAGAGGGCAAGTTGCTGAAAGCAGTGAAGAGCATGTATGAGGGTGCAAAGGCGGCAGTACGTGTGGAGAGTGAGCAGAGCGAGTTCTTTGACCTGAATGTTGGTTTGAAACAGGGGTGTGTGATGTCCCCGTGGTTGTTTACTGTATATATGGATGGAGTTATGAAAGAAATACTATCAAGAGCAGTGGATGTTGGTGTATCGCTGAAAAGGGAGGGAATTGAGTGGAAGCTACCTATACTGCTGTTTGCGGATGATACAGTTCTGATGAGTGATAATGAATGGGAGTTGCAGGGTCTGGTAAATGAGTTTGGAACAGTGTGCGAAAAACGGAATTTGAAGGTAAATACGGGGAAGAGCAAGGTTATGGTCTTCGAAAGGGGTGAAGTCACAGAGTGTGAGGTGAAGCTGAACGGTCAGGCTATGGAGATCGTCAACTCTTTTAAGTATCTGGGCAGTGTGTTGAGTAAAGATGGGACTATGGATGAAGAGGTGCGGGAGAGGGTACAACAGGGGAAGAGGGTTGTAGGAACGCTAAAAGCAGTAACAAGAAATAGGGTGGTCAGTATGGAAGTGAAGAAGTCCTTGCATGACAGTGTGGTAATCCCGACACTGACTTACGGAAGCGAAGCATGGACGTTGGTTGAGAGACTCAGACCAAGAGTGAGAGCAGTGGAAATGAATTACTTAAGGAGTGCGTGCGGAGTTACATGGAGGGATAGACAGACTAATGAGGAAGTAAGAAGGAGGTGTGGTGTGGAGGTAGATGTGCTGGAAAGTGTGAAAAGGAACAACTTGAGATGGTTCGGCCATATGGAACGTATGGAAAGCGAGAGAATGACTAAGAGGGTGTACGAGAGCGAGGTGGAGGGACAGAGGGGGAGAGGTAGACCGAATATGAGGTGGAAGGATGGAGTGAGGAACTACATGAACGAAGGCGGTGCTGGTTGGGGGGAGGGGCGTCGACTGACTGGGGACAGAGGTGCATGGGGGCGGTTCGTTCGTGGCCACCCCTTCGGGGATCACGGCGTCAGGCAATAGATAGATAGATAGAATTATTTTAAGATGCGAGACTGACCATAATTTGCGAATCGGAGGCTCAAAGTGGGCTAAATCCGATGAGAAACCTCAAGATGCGAATTTTTTTTTTAAATGCGAGCCTTAGGCGGGAGTTCGCATGCCATTGGCTGGCTCAGACCTGCGTAGTATGACGTCACAGCATTTTGAAAATGCTGCAATTTTTTATTGATAGTGTGTATTTTGTCTCATTTTCATTTATTAATTTATTATTTTCTGTTTGTATGTGACCGAAATGTATGGTATCATGCACCAATTACCTTTTTCAGGGATTATTACCAACAAAATTGGGACTTTGCATGAACAAATTGGATTTATAGGGTGACTACGGCATATTTTTTGGGGCGGATCGACCATAAGACGTTTTTCCCATAAGCTACGTGTATCGTAAGATGCGATCGCATCCATCGACCATAAACTCGCATCTTATGAGACCCTACTGTAGTTTGAGTCAGAGCAGCCCAGGTCTCTTAGAAGACATCGAAGGGCACGGCGATCATTATAAATTCAGTCTGGTAACCTACGATGTATCTAAGTCGAAGCGAGGCATTACCTGAATAGCGGGCATCCGAATAGTATGTGCGGGAGCTCTTGGGTTCCAACGTACCATCTATCACGGGACAACGTCTTATTCAATTCGCGTACTGAACTCATTTCGACCAGAACAGGAAGTAGGCTATTGGACTAGTAGTTAGATTTAGAGTTTGTTCTATTAAATAAAATATAAATGGGTCAGACCCATGGATCAACAATGACATACTACACCATCTGGAACACAGAGACAATCTGTTAAAAAGGCTAGCGAAACATAGACAGGATCAAGGTCTGAAACATGAGTTCAACAGGGCCAGGAATAAACTAAGTAGGAAAATAAAATCAGCGAAAACTAATTATTTTCACAATAAGGCAGAGGAATATCAGAATAACCCAAAGAAACTATGGAGGCACCTAAAAACAACAGGCTACAGCAACAAGACAAGGGATTCGTCTAACACTAATATTGCTCTCACCATTAATGATCAGGTTTGCCACGATAAACGACAAATTTCAACCTACTTCAACTCCTTCTTCACCTCCATAGCAAACACACTTGCACAGAACCTACCTCAACCTCTCAATAAATACACGACAACAACGGCCACCTTTCGAAATTTCTACAGAGATAAAGACATACACCCGAACACATTTGGATTGCAAAATGTTACACCAAAATACACTTTTGACGAGCTGTCTAACCTAAATGTACATAAAAGCACAGGACCAGACAAAATTCCTGCCAAATTTCTACGAGATGGAGCCATTGGTATAGCAGGCCCCCTAACCCACATCATCAACTTGTCAATTAACACCAACACTACCTGCTGAACTGAAGGAAGCTATTATAACCCCTCTATTCAAGAAAGGAAATAAACTAGAAGTTGGTAACTACAGACCAGTTAGCATATTATGTATTGTATCTAAAATCCTTGAAAGAGCGGTATACACCCAAATTGAACACTACCTCAAACAAAATGATCTATTCTATAAGTTTCAATCAGGTTTCAGATGCATGTACTCGACAGACTCCTGTCTCATCCACTTAACGGATCACATTCGTAAAGAAATGTCTAAAGGTAACTACACCGGTATGGTTCTTCTTGATCTACAAAAAGCGTTTGACACAGTAGACCATGATATCCTATGTAATAAACTACAAGCAATGGGCATAGGGTCTGTGAACTGGTTTAAATCTTATCTTAGTGGTAGAACCCAAAGAGTCAAAATTGATGATAATATATCTGATCCTATGCCAATTAACTGTGGGGTCCCGCAGGGAAGCATCCTTGGTCCCTTACTCTTTCTCTGTTATGTGAACGACATGGAACTGAGCGTCTCATGTAAATTATTACTGTATGCAGACGACAGCGTGCTTCTGGTTTCAGGAAAAGACCCAATAAGTATTGCCGCTTCACTTTCCAAAGAACTAGAATCATGTAGTGAATGGCTAGTGGACAATAGACTATCTCTTCACCTGGGCAAGACGGAAGCCATCTTATGTGGAACAAAACGCAAACTGAAAGACATTGTGGGCTTCTCGGTCAACTGTAATGATATTCCTATAACAACAGTGTCACAAGTGAAATATCTCGGACTAAAACTGGACTTGACTCAGTCAGGTGAAACAATTTTGGAATCTATCCTGAGTAAGTGTAGAGCACGTATAAAATACCTGTATAGACAGGTGGGATGCTTGCCCGCGGCGACCAAAAAGACCCTCTGCCAAGCGCTTGTTCAATGTCATTTTGACTATTCTGTGTCATCCTGGTACTCTGCATCATCTAAATCAGCACAGCACAAACTTCAGGTCACTCAAAATAAAATGGTTAGGTTCATGCTGAACCTAGGACCCAGATCACATGTTGGCCAGGAACAACTTCAGTCACTAGGTATGCTCAATGTCTCTGACAGGGCCAAACAAATCAGGCTCACTAATGCCTTCAAAAATTCTATGACAGAGCTCCAGAGTATCTAAAGAATTATTTTGTTAAAGCAAATGAGAGGAGTGGACATAATACAAGAAACAGGATGTTTAATTTTAAGGTCCCGAGAATCCAAGGACAGGGTAAGCAAACATTCTTCTTCACCGCCATCAAAGACTGGAACGACCTACCCCAGTCAGTCCGTGAAAAGAGAACACTGTATTCCTTCAGACGTAGCCTGAAGGAACACCTGAACCGGACAGCTGCGAGAAGGGAGCACCAAGCTTATGTCTACTACTAAATGCGACATAAGAGATAGACAAACCAAACTGAAATGATTACTGATTACGGATTACTGATATTTACTATAGGATGTAAGGTATCTTAAAATAACCCCCTAGAAATACTTTCTCTAAAGTATCTATTTCTTTATCCTCCCCATTTTCCCCAGCTAACCTAATCCCACAAGGACCCCAATGGAAATACGCCTAACGGCCTTATTGGGCTATCCTTAGTTGGAATTATGCAAGGCTGGTACATGTCATATTTGTAACATACTATGTGGTACCAACTCTGTAAATTGCTAACTGAATAAATATTATTATTATTATTATTATTATTATTATTATTATTATTATTATTATTATTACAAACTCTAGCAACTGTCAAATTATTCCCCCACCTCAGTAGTGTGCTTGAACTTAGAAATTTAAGTACAACAGACACATTGAGCGAATGGGAAATGAAAGGCTTACAAAGAGAGTATACGAGTCGGATACAAGGGGAGGTAAAGGAGTAGGAAGACCTCCGTTGAGATGGAGATATTGTGTAGTACAAGCGTTGGAAGATCGAGAGATGACTGTAGAACAGGCAAGAGAAGTGGTAATAAATAGGAATGAATGGAAAATGCTTGTGAATAGAAGAGTGATAACGCGGTCGTAAGGAGTTGGGGTCGGGCGCCAAACAATAGTCTGTCAGGCGCCCGGCCAGGAAAGCCGGTGTATATATAAGGGGCCATGCCTGGAAGTGATGTGGGCGGGCATTGTGGTGCGCTCCGCTGCGTGTCTGCCTGCTGAGACTTGAACCTCTCCAGGTCTGTGAACTGCGAATCTTTTACTTGGGACCCCAAATGGGCATGGGTCTCTGGGTTTTCTCCTGGACGACCTAGATGTGTGTGATTTTGTTATATATATTTTATTTCTGTTCGAGCTCTGTCTCGAGTCGGCCACCCCCAGCTAATAGTGAGGCAGTTAGGTAGAGAAATTGTGCATTTCGTGATAAAAGTAAAACATTTGGCACACATATTCAAATAGTCAATATAATCAAAATTAGATATTGGGCCATCATAGGTTTACTCTACATTGGCTTTGGCAGTCCCCTTTCAATTACTTTCCATAAGAGTTCTTCAGCACTGATTTTTGTCCCAAACTGTATACCATGGTAGAGATGTCAAACTAGTCTCATATGACTCGTTTGGACATGGGTAACAACACATATTCAGACAATGTTTGGCTAATGTTGACCGTTTGACTTGTTCTGGTCCCTGTAGTTCAACAAATTAGTGGCAAATGGCAACATTACTTACCAATTTGTGACATGATGATAAACTACCGCAGACTGTACTAATCAAACGGTCAACATTAGCTAAACAATGTCTGAATATATGTTGTTACTCATGTCCAGACGAGTCATTTGAGACTAGTTTGACATCTCTACCATGGTATATACTTTGGGGCAAATATCAGTGCTTAAGAACTCTTATGGAAAGTAATTGAAAGGGGGCTGCCAAAGCCAATGTAGAGTAAACCTATGATGGCCCAATATCTAATTTTGATTATATTGACTATTTGATTGTGTGTGCCAATTTTGATACTTTTATCACAAAATGCACAATTCCCACAAATTCTGCCACTAAGCCACTACACTATAAGGGGTATGTGCCTGATTTTACTGTATACATACATCATACATGATGTTGGTGGTATGTAATATAAGTCGGCTGAAGGTAGGCAAAAACGGCCAAAAGGGTGATTTTGGGAAAGTGGCTGGAACGAATTAGTTAATTCCCATAAGACCTGTTATTTCTAAAACACGGTTTTGATATAAACAGTACGAATTAACCGTGTATATCGAGACCTGACTGTATTTTTAATATTTTAATATAATAGCACAAACAGTACAGTAGTTTATATGGAACAATAAGTATTGTACAGTACATTATAGTGCTGCACTGTAATGTACTGTACACGGACACTCACCCTTCATTGAAAACAGGTCCATTCACTGCCTTTCTCCACCTCGCTGTCCTTGACCACCTCACTCTCCTTGACCACCTCACTGTCCCTCTCCATCTCACTGTCCTTCTCCACCTCACTGTCCTTCTCCACCTCACTCCCCTTCTCCATCTCACTGTCCTTCTCCACTTCACTGTCCTTCTCCACCTCACTCTCCTTAACCACCTCACTTCCCTTCTCCATCTCAAGTGATATCGAGGTCACCTTACGCTTAAGCTTTTCTTTGGGAGGCATGATAAACGGGAAAATGCATGGAGTAGATGTGTAACATTACAGCTTCTAGTGTGTATTGACGCGTGTCGGTCCTAACGGGTGATTTCGGGTACCGGAATCAAAATGACGTCTCCCCGTTTTGACGGACATTGACCCTTATTTTCCGGGGACGGGAGTGCGTCATCCGACACTTTCGAGACTGTCGGACACATCTCGGGAACATATGAGGTATTAGACCACGTACATTGGATGGTAATGACGGACATTTGCCCTTATTTTTCCGAAAACTGAGAGCATCTTCCGACACTGTTAGAGACTGTTGGAACAATATCGGAAAGGTCCGGCAACTGGGAGGACTTGTCTCACAGGCCGATGCCGATACGGCAAGTACAAGTTTCCGACATTAAGAGGTCCGACGCCTGGTCCTCCTCTCTAACCTTGACACGTCAATTGGAGAGAGTGCAGCGGAGGGCATGCAGGATCATCCTGGGTGGCACATATCCAGGGTACGAGGAAGCTCTCACCACCCTTAGCATACCTGCACTTTCAACCCACCACTACAACACACTCAAGCAGTTTGCATCTAAGCTGCTTGTTCACCCACGACACAGAAACTTACTTCCACTAGACCAACACGTGCAGCTCGTCACTTCAACACACTCCAACCAATAAGGGCAAGAACTGGTGGGTGCCCAACCCCGAAAGGGGTTGAAATAGGGGAGCTATCCCCCCGCCAAAGGCGGCTTTCTAGGGCCTTTCCTAGCTGATGCTGAGAGGATTGGGTTCTAGTCATGTGGTGATGGGCTGGTCTATCAGAGTGAGAACTGAGCAATCTCTGCCATACCCATAGCTTACTCTGACTGTTCCTTTTACTTATATATTTTCTAGATCTCAAGTGACGGCATCTCTAACGTGGATTGACCTCCCAATCTACCAAGATTGGAAGCCAAAGCGTCACATTTTTCCTTTGCCCCTCAACTTTCTCTTCATAATTGCTGAGGGGCACATGGCCCTGGGTGGGGCTTTGGTTTCCCGGGCGTTTCCGCACCCTCCTCAGCTCCCCGCCATGGAGTGGCTTCGGTCACCCAGGCTTTATTGTGGTCGGCAGGGAGGGTTCTGTGGGGGCGCTCAGTTATGGCCTTGGCCTTGCTCAGGGCCTTGGGGCTGTTCGGCCAGGCAGCTTGGGGAACAACAACAACAAGAACTGACAGATATAAAAATAGTCCTATCCCAACCATTGTAAATATTATTAATATGTAATAACTGCCTGTCACACCATATATACGCGCCCAACTTTAGTAATTTATGCATAAGTGTGTGTGCGTGTGTGTATTAGTATATATGTATGTATATGTTTGAGTTTGTTTATGTATATATGTGTATGTATGTACATGTATATACAGTATGTGTATTTATGTATGTACAGTATATGTGTATGTATGTGTACATTAATTATGTATATAATTATGTATTATGTATATGTACCTAGGAGATACCATCTCTGCCGGTGGTGGGGCCTATGTATGTGTCTATAGTATATACTGTCTGTGGTTCGAGCCCGGCTGAGAGTATCAGGTGGATAAGAGCATATATGCATGTAAATGTGCATATATTTATTTATGTACAGTAGGGTCCCGCATAAAACGTGTTCGCATAAAACGAGTCTCGATTAAAACGACCGACCTAAAATATTAATATTTAATTTTCGATCAGAACGAATGTGATCACATAAAACGAGTCCGCCGCCAAAGTGGGGCAAATACAAGGAGTTTTCATATAGAGCGCCGAAATATCGTACAAAACGTACAAAATATCGTACGCTTTCATATAAAACGCCGAAATATCGTACAAAACGTACGAAATATCGTTCGCTTTGTACGAAAATTTTCGCTTACAGTGAACATTGACGATATTGCGCCACCAAAATGCTGTGTTCACATAAAACGAATTCGCATAAAACGCCCTCGTTTATCGACCATAAACTCGTTTTATGTGAGACCCTACTGTATATGTATGTCTGTGTAATGTGCTGTCAATGGTTCGAGCCCGGTTGAGAGTATAAGGTTTATAATATGTACAGTATATGTACTGTACGTGTATTTGTATAATCATGTGTACATGTGTATGTAAATATACGTACATATGAGCGAGAACATTTTGCTCACTAGCCCAACTTCTTATTATAAATTTATGTATAATTAGTATATATTATTAAGTGTTCGTGTACTTACACTAGTTGTATTTGCGGGAGTGAGCATGCTCGTTAATTCCCGCCTCCTAAGATATGTTTGTCATACCGTGCTTTGAAACTATGCACTAATGGTGCAGACACTACTTCGGCTGGCAATTTGTTCCACCTACTAATCGAGTTGGTAGGAAATCTTTTACTTTTCAGATCAGATTTACTATTAGGCACTTTCAGTTTGTAGTTGTGACCTCTTGTTCTCTCACCTCCATCCCTCTCTATGAAGTTTTCTTGGTCGATTTTGTCAATACCTCTAACACATTTGTATATCTAAGTTATATCTAAGAATTTAAGTTGTGTTTGGTGACTTTTAAGGTTCTCAAATTTGGTGAGCCTAGGTACCTTGCGGAGCTTCTCAGGCGCCCACCGGCACACCATGGTGTAGTTGTGCGTCATGACAATGACCCTTTTCGTCTTGATGAACCAAGGGCTTTCCAGCAGTCTTCTTTCTTTGAGAGGTCATTCTCCTACATGGCTCCGAGGTTGTATAACAGGTTGCCGCTGTCCATGAGACAACTGAGTTCTGTTGAATGCTTCAAGAGACAACTTAAGACTTTTCTCTTTGAGAGAAGCTATGATCTTGAGAGAGGTGTCATGACAGATGGCTATAGAGTTTAGGCTATTTTGCCACTGCTAGTGATTGTTAAATGTGTGTTGTATATAAGCCTTCTTTTGATGCATTGATTTTTGTTCTTTTTTCTTTCTCTTTTCGAGCGCTAGTGAATTCTTCGGAAAAATTGGCGCTTATGAGAAATAAGTAACATGCTTATTATTATTATTATTATTATCTGAATTTGCTGTCCTCGTTTCCTTCTCTGTGTATCTTCATCCATGTGTTTCTACCCTTAACAATAATGCCCAGCTTTTCCACATTTCGCCTTCTCTCTCTCTCACACACACACACACACACCTATACTAAAGAATGTCCTATATGCTATAATTCCCCCAAGCTGTCTCCACTTATTTTATATCCTTTTTTTTTTTTTTCTCTACCGAGGATTAACCTCCCTTTCTAATAAGCTTTACCTGACCCCACCTGTATGGACCCACAGGCCGTTTCCCCTTTGCCCTTTTCAAATTCCCCACTTGATCTCTTCCGAAGTTTGACATTCCATTCTAATTGGCTTTACCTGACCACAGTCCTTTGACTCCTTAACCCTTTTCCAATTCCTTCATTTAATCTCTCCCGAGGATTTATCTCCTATTATTAGTCTCACCTGACTCTACCAGCACAGTTTTTGTATGTATGTATGTTTGTTTGCATACATGAGCATTTATGTATACAGGCATTTGCGCACTTACTGCATGTTCTTATATTCTTATGTATGTATATATACTGTACTGTATATGTATGCATACATATGTGTGTACGTATGTGTATATATGTATGTTCTGTATATATATATATATGTAAAACAAATGTGTATATGTACTGTATATCACTTACTCTCATGGTTAATTTATGATCATTTGTATTTTACACTAGCATCATTATTGTATTTTTATTTTTTTTTATTTTAAGTATATTATACTCACACATTGTAAACTGAGCTTACCATTTTCATATCTGTATATCTCATGGCCATCCACTAAATTGTAAAATGTGTATTTTCAGCTCATCAGGCTGCCATTCTTTAATAAACCGTTTATTATTATTATTATTATTATTATTATTACTGTACGTTCTAAATTGATAAGTTATGATTGGTTGAAGTACGCATGTCTTAGCCTATACCCCCGAGTGGAGTGACAGTTGGGAATATTTGAAACCCGAGTTCTGGGAGTTGATAGCCCTTTAACAGTATGCCTTGGCCCCATAGCACGATCTCAAAGCGTACTTTTAAAAGTACGCCTGGGCTCTGTGGGTTAATTTACAAGCAAATGTTTTAAATGCAGGTTGGCAGTAGGAAAGGATTTGTCATTTGTACTCGTGTGTTACAAACTTATGATATACTCGTAATTATCCCCCCACACATCATGATGCCCGGAACAGTCCTCTATGGTTCCCCCCCATTAACTGACCTGTAAGTTATCAGGTTGTACAAATCCTTCACATTACTGCGGCATTATGGCCATTCTAGCCAGCCTACCGACTGTCTCTACAGCAGTGACTGCCTATTGGAGATCTGTCATGAGGTACATACACACTGACTTATGCTTGCATGAATGTTAGACTTTTAAATGACAAACAAAATCCTAGTCATGAGTTTATTTATGTTTTCCAACAGTTCCAAAAGTAGTGAGTTGGATGGACTACTGTACTGTTTAACCCTCTCACGTTCTTGACGCAATTTTGAGCCTATTAGGGATACTATAAAGCCTTTGTTACCATCAGGGGTATTTAGAAACCTTTAGTTTAGTTACTTCAACCTCTGCAGTTGTCTTTGAGTTAGCTGTGGGCAGAAAACTAATTTTGGAGAGGTAATTAGAAGAGTGAGAGAACTCTATTTATTATTGCTAATCTGGCAACCTCTGCGTCATATGGTCGTGAGAGGGTTAATGTGAGAGACCAATTAACCAATAGTACTGTAGTTATCAGGATGAATAGCCTCCCACAATTCTGATCTTGTCTACACAGGAGACAGGACCTATATCACCAAGACATAGAATTACATACAGTATTCGCTATAGGTCATTCCGCCTTCTCATTATTTTTCGGTTGTCCTGAGTACCTTTTCTTTTCTTGAAGCCCACACTGCTGCCTACGTCTTGCTCAGCGGACCCCAGCGTCACAGTCTTAACCTTGAAGGAGGATTCAGGGTTCTTTAGCACTAGCTCCGGGCCATAGTATTCCTCCTCCTCCAGCTGGGGAAGTTGAAGGTCCACTTTTGGCTGTTCTGGCTCTCTGCAAGGTGTATTGGAAGTTATTGATAAATTGTATACTACTAATAACTAAATAGTCTTTTGATATACTGTATGTACTATAAAATTGTACAGGGTGGCACTTGATTCGGTTACCCAGTAACCAGAGAATTCTGCATCACCCTGTATATGCTTACTAAAAAGTAAAACTTTCAAAACAAACAAACCAAAACAGGAACGCACAGTATAAAGACAAAAGAACTCATCAAAATAACTAAACAGAAATAACAATTAAACTATAAAATGTTGAAATAACAAAACACAAAACCACCACATAGAATGTTACTTACTTTTTTTACTTTTGTTGAGTTTGCCACTGCTAGTGGCACCGAGAAGCGGGCCGCCCCTCGTTCTGGGTGGTGATTTGGTGCAGCAGACTGTTCATAGGGGCAGCACGCTCCCCTGCAAAAATGGGCTCGTCTGGCACTTTTTGCAGTTTGACATCAAGGGTTCTCTTGAAGTTGTCTAACGAGACGCCCCTCATGTCTCTTACACGCCGCGGGAGTTTGTTGAAGAGACGTGAGCCTCTATGTGATAACTAGCCCTCTTACAGAGAGCCCATAGCACCCCTGTTATTCATCCGGGGGATATCACATTCCCAGCCTCTCCTATCACTGAATTTCATGGCTATCAGGGTATGTGATTTTCCATGTGTATATTATTAGGTAACGTTCTCTTCTACGCTCCAACGAGTACAGTTTCAGTGTTTTTAAACGCTCCCAATAGTGTAGCTGTTTTACCGAACTTATATGCGAAGTGAAATTCTTTTGTACACTCTCTAAGTCATTTATTTCACATGCTTTGTATGGGGATGTTAATACGCTACAGTATTCAAGCCGCGGTAGCACTAGCGATTTGATGAGCGTTATCATAGGTAATTCACCGCGTGTTTTAAATGTAAGCAGAATCCAACCCGTTACACGTTTCGCAGCCGCAACTTTGACCTGGTTATGTTCTTTGAAACCCATATTTTCAGACATTAACACCCCAAGGTGTTTCACACTGTCTTTCCTTTCTATTATGTGGTTAGATTCTGTTACGTAGTTCGTATTCTCTTTAACCCTTCTTGCCCGGGCTCGCCTTCCTAAGGATAGCATTCAGATCCGGGCGATCTGGCCGAAAAACGTTGTACAGTAATAGGCCTAGCCCTTTCTTTGTTATTTTAACTGCTAGATAATTCACACACATCTCAAAACATAGCCCTGTTTCGTATCTGTAGACTGGCGTTGAGTAAAGCTCTCTAGGTCAACTGGTTCAGTTGTGATGCCGATTTCCGTGGAGAGAGTTTTGAGGCGATGTTAGCAATATCGGACATTTACAGACACTAATCTCGTCATAGCAGACAACAACAACATTGATCCGACGTCTCCTTCTTGTTTTCGGAGGTGCGATGTCGCAAAGACCAGCTTTGTTTACATATGGTCGACGCACGGCTTTCAAACCACGCTTAATAGGCTTTCAAGCTTACGGATTTTAAAAGGACACCCGGGTTCCTGCCCATCTGCCGCGGTGTCATTTTAAAATGCTGCCCAGGCGGGAGGGGTTAACGACATTATTATCTCCATATCTTATTAATTGGAATTTTTCTTCATTGAATTGCATGTTGTTTTCCCTGGTCCACTGGAACACTACATTTATGTCTTCTTGCAGCCGGCCTGTGTCCTCTTGTGTGTTTACTATCTTGCTTAGTTTTGAGTCATCAGCAAAAGAAGACACCGTACTGTGTCTTGTGTTGGCATCTATGTCGTAAATTAGAATGAGGAAAAGAAGGGGTGCTAGCACTGTTCCTTGGGGAACTGAGCTTTTGACATCCGAAGGCTCCGATGTGACTTGGTTTACTGCACATGATCTTCCCGCTCTGAACCCATGTTGACCGGTGTTGTGTAGTTCATTTGCCTCCATGAATGCTGTGATTTTGCTTCGCAGGACTCGTTTGAAAACTTTAATGATGTGGGAGGTTAGAGCAACCGGGCGGTAATTTTTTGGTAGTGCTTTACTCCCTCCTTTATGCAGTGGGGCAATTATTGCGTTTTTCAAGCTATCTGGTATTTCACCAGTGTCTAGACTCCTTCTCCACATTATAGCCAGGGGTTTTGAGAGGTTTTCCTTACATTTCTTCATTAGGATCGAGTTCCATGAGTCCGGGCCTGGTGCCGAGTGGGATGGCAAGTTGGAAATGGCCTCTTCTATGTCTTTGGGACTGAAATCAATATCCAGCATCTGCGGGGTTTCTGTGGGGGAGGTTTCCATGAAAAATATATTTTGGTCTCTGATGGCTTTTGTTTCATCAGGCTCACTGAAGGCCATTTCATACTGCCGACGTAAGAGTTCGCTCATTTCCTTTTTGTCCCCTGTGAATGACCCATCCCCTTTGCTTAGTGGGCTGATGTTTGATGCTGATTTAGCCTTTAGTTTGGCATATGAAAAGAAGTACAGTACTTGGAATTTTCCTTTATACCTGCAATAGTTTCCCTCTCCTCATATGATATTCTTAGTCTTTGTTCAATTTCCACAATTTCTCTATCTATTTTGGCCTTTTGCCTATCCTGTAGATTTTGATGTGTGGGTCGTTGTGTGAGTAATTTTCTTCTTCTGTACAGCTTCCTTCTTTCCCGATCTTGTCTGCTTCTTCGTCTTGTTTGTCTTTCAGGTATGTGGTGGCTACAGATTTGGGTCATGGTTTCTGTTATTAGGACAAGACATTCTGCAGGTGTCAGGTTATTCATTAAATCTTCCCAGTCTATTTCCTCCATTTCTTGATTTACCTCTTCCCACCTAATATTTTTGTTATTGAAGTTAAATTTACTGAAAGGGCCGGTTTTTGGTCTCGATTCTGAGGTTGTCTGAACACTTGCTAAGGTTGTTTTGATCTCAATTAATTTATGATCTGAGTATGTTGTGTCCGATATGTTAATGCTGTGTACCAGAGCCATTGTTAGTGAAGGCAAGGTCTAAGATTATAGGTTTGAGTCCCGAAGGGAAGAATGAAAACCTAATATTTAGTAGTGGCCCCGGAATAATTGACGATGCGCCTTACGTAGGTAATGGCCAATCTTTGAACTCCAGCTTGCTTGTTCAAACTTCCCGCCCGGGGAGACTCCAAATACGATTGCCTTACATCGTGAGCGAAACGCTCTTAATAACCACTCACGGACTCGTCCTTATGATGTGGGTACGACTACTAGAAAAACTAGTCAAATAAATAAAGAATAAAAATAAAAATTAAACTTGACCTAGCTTTGCGCTTCCCGTGCGTCTGTTTTTGGGTATAGCTCGCCATCTTGTTCACAGCGAGTGCTCCTTCTTAATCTGACATATTGAGACTTCTCAAAAATGTAGCAGATGAATGGGAAGGGGATGGAAGGGAGGGCCAAAATCGTCAATGATTCCGGGGCCACTACTAAATATTAGGTTTTCATTCTTCCCTTCGGGACTCAAACCTATAATTTATTAGTGGCCCCTTCATCATTGACGATGCGCCTGAATTCTCAAGACTGGAGTGGGGACATTCATCATAAACATCACATACCACTACTAAGCCCGTTAAGGTCCCCGTAAACATGTACTAATCAGGTCAGTTTAATATCAAAGAAAATATAAAAGGGGGTTACAGGCGGCATTTGTTAAAGGAAGCCTGTGGTGTTAGCACATTTAAGTTTGATAGAACAGTTGGTGTAACACAAGAATAAACTATACATTTAGCTTATATATCCCAGGGTAAATGAAACATTCATTATCACCCAAATTTATTAATATGTAGGCCTGCATATTCATGGCCTCAGGTACTGTATTACCAAAATATTTGTACTCTTACTCTAAATCTAATCCCTGAGATTATTGAGTATAATTGTTAACCCTATTGCATCCATAGTGTTTCCCTTAAAAATTAATAGATGTTCCTGAGTAGGCTTACTTTAGTCTAAGGAATGGATTATCACATGACCTTAGTGTTCGTACATTTTATCTCACTTCAGAGGCAGGTAGAGTCCTTAGCTAGGATACTCTCCCCCCCCCCTTTTTTTACATCACAAAATCAGCTTAGAACTAGACTTTCTGCCTTAATGCTACACATGTACGAGAAGGTTTCTTGAGATTGAAGGACAGGTAACGTGTGAGAAAAGTATGATTTGATGACCACAATTGGGTCTGCTGAATATCTTCTAGGGAGTAATTATGGAGGAATCTAAGTGATGCCGCCCATTTACGGATATCGTGTGATCTTGCCAACACGCCCTGATTACTCTCTCGAATGACTTCCACTAACAATGCAGCTAGCCGGCGTTTTTGTAATCGAACACCTGTCCATGAAACCCAGAGGGCTCCCGCCTGTGATGGCCGGGAAGCCCGCATAAATAACCTAAGTGACTGCACTGGACACAGTAAATGGTGCCTGTCACCCTGTTTCAGAGCCGGAATTTCGAACTCTGTAAATACATGATTAGAATGTTCATTCTTAGCAATGAAGTTAGGAGTAGGAGCAATATGTACACCCATGTTGCGCCTTGAAAATCTTAGACAGTTTGGCTCCGAACTCATCGCCGCCAACTCAGACACCGTCACCCGTAGCCAGTGCCATTAGAAAAATGGCCTTTTTAAGTATTAGGTCAAAGGGAGGATCCTTACAATATTTACAGGACTGAAGCATCTCAAGGGCCAGATCAAGAGACCAGGTGGGCGTGAGTTGACGAGGAGGAGGGCGAAGCTTGAAACACGACCTCATGAAACCCTTTTCCTCCGCCTCCGGTACAGACAGACCCGTTAAATCTAAAAATGGTGTCCTAATTGCCGTGAGGTGATTCCTTAACCCTCCAGCCCCGGGGGCTATAGCTCGCGACTGTGCTGTGGTACCGGGTGTTTTGACGATCTTTGGGCTATGTTAACTCCTCTGTAATTCAATGAATATGGCATGTAATGTTATGAATAAAAAAGAATAATGTTCCACAAACCTTCCTCTGTCGAATGGCGTTGAGTAGAGATCTCTAGCCCCTCTGGTTGCATAATGGTGAGCGCGGGAAGACGAGTGCTTTTCGGCGGCAAATTATTCCCGCGTTTGGACGCGTCGCCCCGGCCATGGCTACGACGCACCTAGCCGCTCGTCGCGCCAAAGTATTTATCTCCCTTAGACGATTTTAGTGTTTGATATTGAGAATGTGATGTTTATTTGATATTTTTATAGTTATTTTGAGGCCAATTATATAAAGTATGTTTATTAGGGTATCACTGTCACTGATATTGCTAATTTTCACTCGATACCGTACATTTTATTAGTAATTGAGGTAGGTTATTGTTATATTAGGCACTGATTATTCGTTATTACATGTTTATTATACTTTGGCCATCAAGTATTGTGTCTTGTGTCACTTTCACTTTGATAAATATGCTTTAGAGAGTGTCACTGTCACTGATAATGCTCATTTTCACTCGATACCGTACATTTTATTAGTAATTGAGGTAGGTTATTGTTGTATTAGGCACTGATTATTCGTTATCACAGGTGTTTATTATACTTTGGCCATCAAATATTAGGTCTTGTGTCACTTTCACTTAGTTATATGATTTGTAAACGTTTTATATACAATTTATTTTGTCTTTTTTCACTGATTTATATATTTCTATAGGTTCTAATCATATGAATGTCACTTGGTATATACATATGTGTCACTTTCACATATTATTATGGTGTAATTGTATTTGTATCAATTTTCTCATAATACATGACTTTTGTATTACAATAAATTGGTTTTCTTCCACTTTTTGCCTATATATATAGTGTACATATTGTAATTTTATTTGGCACTTTCAGTATGATTATTAGAACTCCAGCTTGGAGTGGTAATCAAAGAAGCACTCTAAAGCACAGAGTGCCACCTTGCACTCCACACACTCCATGGTTGACTTTTTACCTGACCTCGGCCTCACCCTGCTGTTGTAGCAGACATGGCATCGCTTCTGCTGCGTTCTTCCTGATTCATTCTGAGGCAGGGAACCAAGCCTATGCCTAATCAAGTATTGAGCACACTGCAAGCGGTCAATAACGGCGGGCCCAGGATGTGCCACTGCCCTCTGTGGCGTAGCATACTTCTCCAGGAGCTCCGTCAACACCTGCTTTTGGAACCTCCGCAGGCTATTGAACTTCATGGGTGTGTTAACATTCCGAAGCTTGTATATATTGTAGGCATTCAGAACTGACATGTCCACCATATGCAGAAAGAACTTTTTGTACCATCTGCACGAGGTACGCAGGCAGTCAATGAAGCCTATCTGCATGTCGGACTTGTCCACCAGCCTCATGTTGATGTTGTAGTCCAGGACAGCATCGGGCTTGGTCACCCTGGCCTGGGTGCGGCGCTTCACCTTGCCAGTCTCCACCATTTCCCCATTGTGGATGGTGCTCAGGAGGTTGACCTTCCGCTGGTCGTGCCAGTGGATAGCCAGAATGGGCCCCGACTTCTTCTTGAACACATCACCTTTTTTGGTCTTTGGAGGGAAAGGTGGCATGCCCTTCCTTTTCCCTCGTACTGTGCCTACAGTCCCCGTCTTGCGCTCATGCAGGTACTGTGAGAGAGTGGGGGACGTGTAATAATTGTCAGTGTAGAGGACGTGATTCTTATGAAAGTAGCGGTCCATCATGGCTTGCACCACTGCTCGGCCAAAGCCAATGAGGGGGTCCACAAGCAAGTCCCCTTCCTTCCCGCTGTAGACCAGGAAGTCCAGGACATAGCCAGTTTGGCAGTCGCACAGCACAAAGAATTTTATGCCAAAGCGATGTCTTTTTGAGGGGATGTACTGCCGGAAGCTGAGTTTTCCCCGGAACAGCACAAGAGACTCGTCAATGACGACCTTGCGGAAGGGCTTGAAGTAGGAGGTGAAGCGTTCTCGCATCATCTCGTACAACGTCCTAATCTTCCACAGCTTGTCACCGAGGTGGACGTCGGTGTTGGTGACAAGATGGAGCGCTGCGAGGATATCAAGGTACCGGTCGCGAGACATATATTTCCCGAAGGCAGGGGTGGATATGAGATCATTGGTGATCCAATAGTCAGGCAACCTATGCTTCTTGACATGAGGCATTAGCATGGTGAGTGCCAGGAACACCATGAACTCTTTATGAGTCACTGGGGTTCACTGCCTCATGTGGCCCTTGGTCACCTTGCCCAAAATGTGGACCTGGAATTGGTGCTGCTTATTTGTCTCTTTGACAACATAGCCTACCACCTCCTCATCAAAGAAGGCCTCAAATAGTTCGTGTGGTGGAGCATTGGGGCCTGCAGGAAAATTGGGGGTAATGCCTGAACCCTCCAGTACCTCATCAAAAGCTGGCACATCAGGGTTGTATCCATCCCCATCAACTACGTCTTGCCACTGAAAAACGTAGAATGGGTCTTGTCTACACTGACGAGGAGCTCCAGCTGGTGGCCCAGCCACGCCCACGGCCAACTCGGGAGGCGCGCGCCCTAGGGCGGCGAGGGCGTCGGCCAGGGCGGCGGCCAGCACGACGGGCAGCACGACGCAGGGCCAAGCGGATGGGTCGAGGGTCGTCGATGTCCATATAGTCATCGTCAGAGTGGTCATCTTGCCCTGACGGTGGACCTATGTAATCATGGCCAGAGTCTTCAGAGAGGTGCCCTTCATCATCAGTGGCCCCCTCATAATCTGGCGGGGAACGAGTGATGCGTGGGCGGCGTGCGGGTGGGCGAGGTGGGGAAGGAGTGGCAAGTGAGGCCAGGTGAGGCCCCGAGGTCCTGGGCTCCTTGGCCTGCGACGAGTGACAGAAAGCAATGTTTCACT
Organism: Paralithodes platypus; assembly: GCA_032716605.1. Classification (NCBI taxonomy): domain Eukaryota; kingdom Metazoa; phylum Arthropoda; class Malacostraca; order Decapoda; family Lithodidae; genus Paralithodes; species Paralithodes platypus. The sequence continues at coordinate 23,052,947 of CM064499.1, forward strand.
GTCACTAGGCCTAGGTATTGGTGATGCGAGCTCAGACTTCTTCAGGAAGACATGTTGAAGGCGGGAGAGGGGGGGAAAGTTGTGGGGACGTATGGCTGGGGCCGGCCGGGGTGGACGCCGCGGGAGCCTCGAACAAAACTCTCTTACTTTTCTTAATTTTTTTGGTATATTTCCTACCTTTCCCCTTTTCGGCAGCAGTATGTCTCCTGTCGGGGGACCTAGGAGGCAAATAGGCCGAAAGTGGGAGGTCCTCAACCCTTGGCAATGGTGGGGGTGGTGGGGAAGAATGCGGGGCATCCGGGTCATCTTGGGTGGCGTGGGTAGATAAGGGAGACCATGGCGGACGAGAAGGGTCACCACGCTGACCCTCACTCACAGCCTCATCCTCACCAAGTATTTTTGCTTGTTCCCTAGCTGCCGCGGCCGCCTTCTCAAGTATTTTCTGCTTATACAAGTGTAGCTTGAAAGGCGATTTACCTGGGAAGGGCTTGGAGTCGTGTCACTTATGCGAAATTTGGTGAGTCACCTTGAACTCTCCCACTCACTCACTCTCTCAAGTTCACTGTCTTTAGGTAAACCAGCTTCCTCAACAACTGGTACATCACCTTCATAAAGTTTATTTCCACCGACAGTGGTTATTCTTCTTACATAATATTTACAAATATAATTATATACAGTTGGGGGTTTAGTGTTTTCAAAGTAGTTACAATACTAATACATAATACATAATTTAGTGTTACATACAGTAGACATACAGTTGTTAGTTGTGTATTCAGACCAGGTGTGACAGACCACAATTCCTAAGCTGTATTTACAAATACACCAAGTAGGTCAGCTCAGATCTATGTAGATTAAGAGGGCAGATAAGCCTGTGGATTATTAGGTTAGCCCTTGCACCTGGCTCAGGGTAGGACACCTTCATAATTATAGCCTATCTAAATACAGTAACATTCTCTTTAATACAGTATTATATTTTTACATAAGAACATAACAGTGTATACAATTAAAATAAAGTAGACGTGCCGTTTTGCCCAAAATCAAAACGGCATACCCAACTCTGCGATGGGTTACCATCATCACTACTAATACCATCATCAATCACAATCAACATAATCACTACTACTGCCATCATCACTACAACTGCCATCATCACTACAACTGCCACAATCATCACAAGTACTGTCATCATCACCATTACTATGATCATCATCACTACTACAATTACAATTATCACTACTACTCTCACCATAATCACTGTCCATTGTCACTAGCATCTTAATCACTACTATCATCATTGATACTACAACTATCAACCATCATTACTAATATCATCACCACCATCTTACAATCATCATTACTACTGTTAACATCATCACTACTACTATAACCATCATCATTACTACTGTCACAAATATTACCATAATTTATTCTACTGTCACCATAATAACTACTACTGCCATCATCACCATTACTATGAACTTCATCACCACAACTATCATCATCATCACTACAAATTTCACCATCCTCACTACTACTCACCATCATCACTAATACTCACACCATTATCACTACTGTCATTATTATCACTACAACTATCATCACTACTTGTCACCATCATCACTACTATTATGACCATCATTACTACTACTGTCACCATCATATCTACTACTGTCATCATCATCAATACAACTACAACCATCATCACTACAATTATCACCATTATCACTACTATCACCATAAATCCAAATATTACTACCATCACTTCTAATGCCAACTAAACTAACTTAACTTAGCAAATGCGTAGCGAGATGTTTTCGCTCCCAGAACGAATGCGTTCTTAGGGGGGGTTCCCCGGAGGGTTGGGGGGGAGGGGGGGGGTCCGGGAGGTGGGGGGGCAAAACCATATTTTGGACCTAAAAACATAACTATTGCATAAATTCAAAACATATTTTTTTACTGACTTTTGCATTCACGCAACAAATGTTCGTGTGAAATTTGGTGAAAATCCGTCCAACGGTCTAGGAGGAGTTCCGAGACAGACGGACAACGACGACGACGACAGAATTTGTTTTCGTGTGGTACCCACTATACGGGGGGGGGGGGGGGGGGGCGATACCAAACTCTGCTTACGCAGAGTTGATTAAAATTTAAAGATCTGCTGTTTAACTAAAGGCCGCGTCATACAGAGGTCGTCCGCGACCCGCCAGTAACCCGAAGGCAATGACTTGCACTTTTCACCCGAATTCACCCGAAGTCCCCGAATGAGACTCGTACCCCGACTATGACTAGATAGCAATTCGAATGCAACCCGAGGGACTCGAATGCGTCTCGAATAAGAGTCTATGTTATCCCGTATATTACTCGAAACTAACCAGAAGTAGAACGGAATTGAATCGACCATGAGTCGAAAGCTAATCGACGGTGACCCGAGTAGCAGATACCAACCCGAGTTAAAACCGAATCACACCTGAAGTAACCCGACTTAAAACCGAATGAAAACCGAACCCCACCCGAAGTCAGGAACCCAACCGGAATGAAACCAGAATATATATGTTAAATTTTTATATTGTTTTCTGATTAATATTCACGAACATGTTGCTCAAGGATGTTGATTTGGTTAAAGTAATAACATGTTCACTTTTAATTATGGTCAGATTTTTTCAATGTCAATATTATTTATATCATATTGGGATGTGTTAAATTTCTCAGGTTTTTTCTTATTTGTTGATGTTGATCTTGGCTGTTGATTTGTTTAAAGTAATAATATGTTAACATGGTCAAAAAATTTCAATGTCAATTTAATATATATCATTATAGGTTTGACTCCTGTAAGGAGATAAAGAAAACCTAATATTTAGTAGTGGCCCCGTAATCATTGACGAACATGCCTATTACATAAGGCATCCTCTTCAAACACTAATCCGCCGTAGTTTTGAATCTACCGCGCAGAGCATTTAAAAACTGAGGAGCCTTCATCATGAGCGCACGCAACCTCACTCATGGCTTCAGTCATTATGAATTGGGTTCTCACTACGAAAAAACTTCGTAAAAAATAAAAATAAAAACAAAAAGAAAATAAGAATAACTATCCAATAAGCTTTCCATCATATCGTGGATGTACTTGTGTGGATTTCTGACCAGACGCTGATTCAGGCGTCATTCTTCCTTCACTGACATATCAAGTAAACCAAAATCCTTAATACATCAACGAATGGGAAGGGGACGGTCGGGAGGGCCCCAGTCGTCAATGATTACGGGGCCACTACTAAATATTAGGTTTTCTTTATCTCCTTACAGGAGTCAAACCTATAATTTATTAGTGGCCCCTCCATCATTGACGAACATGCCTGATTTCTAAGACTGGAGGGGGACATTCGTAATCATATCATAACTCTAGAAAAGCAGATAATAAAAACAACCACATAGTATTCTTACTTTGAAAATATATTTAAATACGGCGTAGCCGAACAAATACAAGAAAAAGGGGGTTCAGGCAGGTGCGTGCTTCAAAGAAGCCTGCTTGACAAAAATGGGTAACTCTGAAGATTCTGAACACAGATCTGTAGTTACAAAGGCACCCCACTCAACGAGTGGTGACAAAAAAATAACAAGTTATAAGTTTACATGTGCACATAATAAACCCCAACATAAACTTGGAGATAAATTGCAAACGAACTCCATTATTCTAAAAATAAATTGCTTTCGCAGCTAAACTACTCTAACAACACCGTTGTTTTGTACTTAACATTGTACTAGCACAATTTCTCACTGAGAAATTTTCATAACACATTTTAACCTTAAATTGTATCACAGCTCTCATACTCCGGCGGGGTCTAGGGTGTCCTGTGTCAACTGACTGCACCCCCCCCCCCCCCCCCCTTTCCCGTGAAAGTAAACAAAAGTGACTGCAGGGCCACCTAGACCCTCTGCCTTAAAGCTATACATGGTAAGGAAGGTTTGTCTAGAGCAACTGACAAGTATCTAGACAGAAACGTATGATTAGACGCCCACAACTGCGTGGACGCTATGTCTTCAACTGAAAAAAATTTCAGGAAACGTAAAGAGGCTGCCCATTTGCGTAAATCGTGGGCCCGACCCACAACGCCGGGATTACTTTCTTTAATGACTTCTACCAGAAGAGAGGCTAATCGCCGTTTAAGTAAGCGTTTACCCGTACTTGCTACCCATAAAGCACCTTGGGGGTTGTGAGGAGCTACTCTCAAATATTTGGTTAGAGCTTGTACTGGACATAAATTATGATGCACCTTTCCCCTTTTTAACGCCGGCACCGTGAACTCAGAAAACACGTGTGCACTATGCTCATTCTTGGCTACAAAACCTGGGGAGGGTGCAATGGAAATACATTCATTAAGTCTACCAAACCTAAGACAATTAGGTGTGTTGCTCATCGCCGCCAGCTCAGACACTCTGTTTCCGGTGGCTAAAGCCAAAAGGAAAACCGCCTTTTTTAAGAGTAATGCAAAGTCTGCAGTATTTTGGTACAGACGAGAGTGAAGCAAAGACAAAGCTTTGTCCAGAGACCAAGTAGGCATGAGCTGACGGGGAGGTGGACGGAGTTTAAAACATGCTCTCATAAAACCTGTTTCCTCCGCTACCGGTATGGAAAGACCTGTAAGGTCTAAAAAGGGCACTCTAATCGCAGTTAAGTGATTTTTTAATGTTACCACAGATAAACGTTTCTGCTCAAACAGATAATTTAAATAATTAAAAACTAATGCCACTGAGGGTACTGTTTGTTCTGTCCTAACGATCCAAGAAGTAAAGGCTTGCCAATGTGATTGATACTGTCGTTTTGTAGACTGAGTATATTGATTAAGTAATTTATTTGTCACATCTCTACCGTATGGTGCTAGCCACTTGGCCTCCTGAATGTCCATAATGCAAAAGTCAGCGAGGTCGCGAGGTTGCCAATCGCGTCTAAGTGGAAATACCCGACCGGGAGCGATACCGGGTCCGGGCACCACATTTTCAATTGCTGGTACCACAACTGCGCCGGCCACAGCGGCGCGATTAGCGAGACTAAGCCCCGATAATCTCGTAGTTTGTTCACTACGTGGCACATTAGTGACGCATCTGGCGGCGGAAACAGATAGATGGAGCTCCATCTGTTCCAGTCTGTCACTAGGGCGTCTGGCCCCCCTGCCGGCGTTTTCGCCCGGCGGGTGAGGTATAGAGGGAGTTTGTGAGTCTCCTCGGACGCAAAAAGATCCACTTGTGGATGGGAGAGCTCTGCAATCATTAGGTTGAAAATGGGTTGCTTGAGCTCCCATTCTACTGTCGTGCTCTGTCGCCGGGATAGAGCGTCTGCCCAGACGTTCGCTACGCCTGGGAGATAAGAAGCGTGTAGATAAATATCTAGACTGTTGGCTAGAGCAAAAATCTCTTCTGACACGTTTAGCAACTTCCTTGACCTCGTTGACCCTTGTTTCTGAATACAGTGGACTGCATTCAGATTGTCCATTCTGAAGGCCACAGACTTGTCCCGTAACGCCGGGCCGTGAGCCTGAAGGAAATATAAGGGGACTAGGAATTCTTTGACATTGATGTGCGAGATTTCTAAGTGGGACCAAAGCCCCTGACCCTGGTGCCCCTGATTTGACTGAAATCCCCAACCTATTGTGCCTGACGCATCCGTGTCTACCCATACCGTTGGTGGAGGAGAGGTCCATGACATTATTGAGTGCAATGTTTCCCTCTTCGCCCAGACCGCTAGTAAGGTGTGGATTAATTTCGGGATGGGCCATAATTTTCCCGCCGGTAAGAGCGGGAAATATTTGTTGCCTTCCAATATTAATCGTTTTACTTTCAACCGGCCCAACTTGACAGTTAGTTGAATCCAGTTGAGAGAGCCGACCAGAGACTCCCAGACCCTTCGAGTCGTAGTCAGACTGTGAAGAAACCTGAACAGTTTCCTGCGAAACCTGTTGCGATTGTCCACACTCTGATTCAGAGTGAGAGCGGCGGTGTCCCAGACCAGCCCTATCCACTGAATTACTCGTGAGGGAACAAGGTTTGACTTTACCAGATTTACCTTTAAGCCTAGAGTTTTGACATGATTTAAAATGATATTGACATGTTTTATGCATAATTGTTGTGTCTCTGCCACCACCAGCCAGTCGTCCAGATACCACAACACTCTGATCCCTTGTTTTAACAATGGCATCAGGGCTTGCCGGACTAGTTTTGTGAATAATCGAGGTGCCAGGTTCAAACCGAACGGCATCCTCTGAAAAACAAAATTTTGGTGCCTGATTCGTAAGGCCAAAAACCTTTGAAATCTTTTGTTGACCGATACGTGCCAATAGGCGTCTGTCAGGTCTAGTGAACACATCCAACCCCCCGGCGGAAGTGTTAGCCTGATTTGGTGTACTGTTAACATTCTGAAAGATTCGTTGTGAATGTGAAGATTCAGATAAGACAGGTCTACGACCGGCCTCATCTGAACACTGTCCCTTTTGGGAACCAAAAATAGTTTGGACGTGAATACAGGGTAATTTGGGGGGACCGGGATGATGACATTCTTGGCAATCATTTCCTGGGCTAGTGACTCCACCTCTAAAGAAACAAAATTCGCCGTTGTCGGCTGACGTAATCGAGGTCGCCGGAGCCACTGCCAAGTGATGCCTTTGCGTGCCACCATCCGTGCCCAAGTGTTTAACGGCCATGCTTGGTGACACGTTCGGAACGACCCAGTTAGCAGACAAGGGTTCGCCGGCTGTACTACCCTCGGTTCCTCCGGCCTTAAGGTAGGCGCCGGGAGTGAGAGAGACTTTAGTTTTTTGATGGTGGGGTTGGTGCTGGTCGTTTCGCCGGCTGGCTGGTGTTGGCCGAAGACTGGCCCTGACCTGGTTTGTTTTGGCCACGTCCTCTCTGACCTGAAAACCTATTCTGTCTATGTCTGTACTGACCCTGGGGGGAGTGGGAGGACTTAGGCGGAAGAAAAGGTTTAGATCCCCCTGGCTGGGCTTTAGTAGTAGGCCTGGGTTTGGGGAAGTTAAAAGCAGGTTTCTTAGAAGGGGCGGGACTGTGCTTAATGGCCTGTGCCATATTGAACACCGTTCGCCATACGTCAGGGGACATTAAAGATGGAGTAAGTACTGGTGACATCACCACCTGGTTAGCAATGCGATCAGGTAGCTTGCGAACTAACGACATCCTAAGATCTTGTCGTGCTCGCACCGCCTCAAGCAAGGCGGTGCGTATGTCACCTAAGGATTGGATTGACGACTGAAGAATCAGTCGCCGGGATAACTCAACCGATCTTCGAGCATCCGCGTCTGCGATTGCCTGAGTAGATCGTAGTAAAGACTTAGCCACCTGCTGAGATACTATGTACTGTGAAAACAGGCGAAAAGCTTTGCCTCGTAGCCTAAATTCTCTGTCTAGGTGAGTAGGGGTAGGAGTAGTGAACGGGTCCTTCAGTTCACAAAGATTAATCTTAGGGGCAGCTAGGAATGCAAACAAAGCCGCCGGGACTCCGCCGGCAGAACCCACCGGCATGGAAAACCATGAATGTGTGTCCTGAGGGATCTGGTGGGAAGATTTAGAAGTGAAAGTGGTTGCAAAGTTTTGAGCCTCTACCTCCCAATCCACCCAAGGTCCTGGACCCAACTGTCCCACCTTCAAAACTGGATTAGCTGCGTCGTCTGTGACGGTCTGTAAATCTAGTTCAGGAGTAAGAGCTGACAGAGTCTTAATATCATTAAACCCATCCAGCTTAGACCAGTCTGAAAATAGTTTTAAAGCTGAGGCAGGGGGTAAAGCAGGCTTAGAAGCATACACAAAATAATCCTGGTGATAATAACTAGGTATAGCCTTAATGTTTACGTCCAGAATATTACCCAAGGCATCCATGGCCCTTAATTTCTTTGACTTGTTGCCCTGGATAAACCACTCACGCGGTACCGGGAGTTCCCCTGACAAGGTAGGTTGGGCAAGCTCTGGTTTAGAGGGGTTCAAAAGAACCCATGAATCGTCTGGCCCATAAAGCAGGGGCATAGCTACCTTTCTAAGAGGCGCTTTGTCTAGAGGGGGTGGATTAACATCCGTTATGACCCTGACATTTGAAGTTGTCAATGCCGCCGTGGCAGGCTTAGTGCTCCTTGCAGGTGACATAGTAGGAGGGTTAGGAATCTTAGATAAATCAATTGACGTCATCAGAGGCCGTACCGTAGAGCTTGTCGAGGGAGCCCCCAAGTCCATTGTGGGGTTTTCTTGTTGTTGACCAAAAAATTTAGATAAAGCATGGGTAAGCAACCCATCAATTTCTTGTGCCGTAACAAACTGATTTGATGAAGAACTAACAGGAGAATCATTATTATCTCGAGCGGCGTCCAAGCCTGAGCCTGACCCCTGTCCTTCCGAAATCATTGAAACTTCGTCTTTTTCTTCCCTATCCTCCTGAGAAGACCCCGCCGAGGCAGGGGTACCTTGTTTCCAAGATAAGTCTGGGATAGAGGATGGGATCGCCGCGTCCCTGTGGACGTCGGCTACTGTGTGACTCGTATGAGTCGGACGTGGGTGGTCAGACCCTGGTTGGGCAAACCGCCAAACACCGAGGCCCTGGCCTACGCTCTCTTGAGAGTCTGAAACATTCTCAATTATTGACCCTCCTGAACTTTCCATTTCCAGGGTTAAAATATTAATTGGCAAATCCTCTTTAGGGACAGGCGCTGCACTGGACTCAGAGGCCCTAACACAAACTCTGTCAGGTGTAGAGGTACGATAAGATGCACTAGACTTTGGGGAATGTCGAGAGGACTTCCGATGTGAATCCTTTTTTGAGGATTTATGGCTGCGGTGTGACCGCGAACTAGTCTTAGATCTGGAAGAATCTCCGCCGTGACCACTGGTGGAACCTTCCGTCTTACTCTTCTTACTCTCCGGCGAAGAGTCACGACTAGAAGACTGTTGTCTGAGAGGTGACCTTGACCTAGATCTCGCCCGCGACGAGGAGGCGGATGCCGGGGGTGTACTTACACTAGTTGTACTTACACTAGTTGTATTTGCGGGAGTGAGCATGCTCGTTAATTCCCGCCTCCTAAGATATGTTTGTCATACCGTGCTTTGAAACTATGCACTGATGGTGCAGACACTACTTCGGCTGGCAATTTGTTCCACCCACTAATCGAGTTGGTAGGAAATCTTTTACTTTTCAGATCAGATTTACTATTTAGCACTTTTAGTTTGTAGCTGTGACCTCTTGTCCTCTCACCTCCATCCCTCTCTATGAAGTTTTTGGTCGATTTTGTCAATACCTCTAACACATTTATATATCTGAATTTGCTGTCCTCGTTTCCTTCTCTGTTCCAGTGTAGGTAGATTCAATCTCTCGAGCCTCTCTTGGTACTCCAAATTTTCCAAACCTGGGATCATCCTCGTAGCTGCTCTCTGTACCCTCTCAATTTTGTGGATATGTTTCTTCAAGTGAGGGGACCACACTACAGATGCATATTCCATCCTGGGTCTTATTATTGCCGTTATTATTTGTTTCATGGTGTTTTCATTAAGATAATTGAAAGACATCCTAATATTTGCCAATAATGCCAGTGATTCTCTCACTATCTTATTTACGTGGCTTTCTGGAGACATGTTATCCCTAAATTCTATCCCCAAGTCTTTTCTTTTTCTGCTTTGGGAATCACTTCGTTTCCTAGTTTATAATCTTTTCTAGGTCTGTACTTGCTTTTACCCATTTCTAGAGTCTTACATTTCCCTGCATTGAACTCCATATTCCATTTGATGCTCCATTCATGGATCTTTTGCAAATCTGCTTGGAGCTCAAGGCAATCCTCCTGGGTTCTGATCGTTTTAAGCAGCTTAGCATCGTCCGCAAACATACTCATGTAGCTTGTTAGTCCCTCAGGCAAGTCATTTACAAATATTAGAAACATGATTGGGGCTAGAACAGATCCTTGTGGTACCCCACTCGTAATTTGAGTCCAGTTTGACGATTTCCCCCTTACTGTTGTTCTCATCTGTCTTCCGCTAAGGTAGCTCTCCATCCATTTCAGAAGTTTGTCTCCTACTTTTCCCTCATGTTTTAATTTCCATAGCAATCTCTTGTGTGGAACTTTGTCAAATGCCTTTTTAAAGTCTAGGTAGGCACAGTCTACCCATCCTTCCCTCTTGTCCACTGTGTCTATTACTCTAGAGTAAAAACTCAACAAGTTGCTTATACATGATCTGCCACCTCTGAATCCAAATTGTCGGTCAGTAATTAATCTTTTGGATTCCAGGTATTTCACCCATTTGTCCCTTATTAATCCTTCCAGAATCTTCATGAGGATGCTCAATAATGATACAGGTCTATAGTTCAGTGGTTTATCTCTGCTTCCTCCCTTAAATATAGGAATAATGTTTGCTCTTTTCCATTCTGTAGGTACTATCCCTGTGTCCAATGATTTGGTCATTATGTCATATAACGGTATACTCAGTTCCATAGCATTTTCTTTAATAATCCAGCCTGATACTCCGTCCGGTCCAGCGGCTTTGATTGGATCCACCTTACTCATTTTGTCTATGAGCTCTGGTCTGTTAAATGTTACTTCCGGCATTTCCTCTGTACCTATCTCATTGGTTTCTGGTGCAATGAATTCTCCTTCTTTTGTAAATACTGATGCAAAATTTCTATTTAGTTCTTCCGCAATCTCCGTATCCTCTTCTATGATTCTGTTTCCACTTTTAATCTTAACGATCGTGGCTTTTATCTTCCTTTTGCCGTTTACAAACTTGAAAAACATTTTTGGATTCTTTTCATAGTTCTCCACTCATGGTTTGCCTCTGACCTCCTCCTCATTTCTGTGTATTTGTTTCTCTCCTCTTTATACTTTTGCCTGTTATCTTCCGAATCCCAGTTTCTCATCTTTTTCCAGGCTTTGTTTTTTGCTTCCTGTGCTTGCCTACATTCGCGGTTAAACCATACTTTGCGATTACTTTTTTTCCTTTTATTAATGTACTTAGGGACAAAAGTTTTTATACCAGTATCATAGATCTCCATGAATGCCTTGAGTTTTTTGTCTACCTCACTTTCAGATAACACCTGATCCCAATTTTGTGATTTGAAAAAATCCCGTAGTCCTACGAAATCGGTTCTGGAATACATCCAGTGATTTTCCTTGTGTTTTTCCCTTCCCTTGGGTAGATTATACTTCAATAGTAAGTCTATGTCTAGAACTGCATGGTCGCTTTTTCCTAGTGGGCATAGGTACTGAATACTTTGAACGTCCTCTCTCTCGGGCGTTTAGTTGTAGTCGCAGACGATACAGAACCCTGACTAGTCTCCGTCGGCTTAACACTCGTGACTCTAGAGGAACGTTTAGGGGGAGGGTGTTCTGACAGCAATCTATCCCAAAGTGGGACGTTGTCACATTGAAGTGACTTATGCGCAACAATGGTAGTGTAGGCCGACATTTGTTGTCGAACCTCTCTCAACGCTACCGCCGCGGTCTTATCATTATCACAAAGGACTTTAACAGCTAATTGAGAGCAAAAGGAACAATTATGCATAACCCAGAGACCCCTTGAACGGTCTAGACATTTAACACACCTTATGCAAAGGGTGTGTGCAAAAATAGGGATACCAGCACAAGTAGGGGTAATGCACAGGGCAAAAACTGGGGCCACGGTAGCCATGACAGAGACTGGTGGGTGAAAACTACCGCCGGGTCTGTATTGGTCCGCCGGAGCTCAGCTCTGGAAAAAACAAGAAAATTTCCAGGAATTAATGCTCATAAGGTTAATCCAACATGGTCGCACACCAGTGTTAATAACCCGCCGGGTAACGAGATGCAAAGACACAACTAACACATCTCGCCACGCGGCGGGGTGTAAAGTCTAAACAAATCTTTTGCTAAAGAAAGTGAAGAATACCCTCTGATATAATGGTCCAGCATGGCACTTATAGTCTCTCGGAGGAGGTGACTGTCTCAAGATTCAATTTTGTAACAAAGCAACCCCCCAAAAAGACGCCGGCCCTTGAATTATTTTAGTAGAATAGCCCAGGGCAGGATGATACGAGATCTGATGTTTAACGAATTGTCCCAAAAGATCGCCGTAAGTTAGAAGGCGGCGATACCTAATTGTATCACTAAATTAATAGGTTAAATTGAATTTTGTAAATTCCTTAGTTCCTCCACCTAGGAGCACCCGCCGGGTGTGATAATCTATATTTAACCTAATTGAACCTTCAATCGCCGTAATAGTAAAGGTAGCGATACACAGAGTATCACTATAATGGATCGGTTAACTAAACTGAAAGACCTAAGTCGTTCATCTCACCCTACCCAGGTGCACCCGCCGGGTGAGAAGTTTAAAAGTTAACCCCATAAGTTCCTGTCCCCACTTCTTTGTAAAAGATCGCCGGGGAGGAAAGCCTAAACAACAGCTAGGTTTTTCATGTGGTTGTCGTAAAACCAGGTAGAAAAACTCCTAAAACGTATGTCCACAAGAACGCCGTTTTAAATGGATGGGTACAGCCATCCCGCCGGGAATCAAAGGAGGCCTGAAACCAGGCACCCACAGACGCAGTCCTGGAGAGCCACAGACACCCCCCCCCGCCGGAGATATAAGCCAGTGTTAACAACCACGTGTGGCCCAACACAGCTCTCGGCCAGGATTTTTTCACGGTGAAACCGAGAAAAAACCCGCCGGAATGAAACCCACCCTGAACAGATACCATCTGAACAACACACGACACGAGGATAGCCACGCACGACTAACCCAAGGTCACACCATAATCCGTGGAATTAGCCAATACACAACTAAACCAGGAAACAATTATAGTCCGAGGAATTAGCCAATACACAACTAAAACCCGGATACACATGACACAGTAGGGCATATTTATAAATAATAAATAATAACACTAGTACATGTGGCAAAGCTACGAGCGGCTGGCTAGGCCTAGGCAGACGGCATAATAACAGTTGAAATAAACACACACATTGGAAATATCACAACAGGAACCACCGCCAACACACCACCGTAGCAATAACTTCCAACCCAGGGAAGACTGACTCGGGACCCAGAAAAAACTTCACTAAGTGAAGAAAAATACGCTGGGAACGTCAGAAAACAAAGCTTACCTCATCAGAAAGATAAAAGGCAGCAATAATTAACGCGTAGTGAAAGCCGCCTGCATCACAAACTAACTCGACTGTGAAAAAGTTCACATGTCCACAACGTGACCACGAGGGTACATCCGAAATAGATGCCCCATACACTCGACCCAAAATACACTGCACTGCGGGCAACCAGCCCAGGACACTCCTGCTACGCCTATCCTAACCTTACTCGATACATCCTGGAGTAAACAAATGAGAAAAAACTCACTAGGGACGCAGCGAATGCGGAACCAGCGGAGCGTGGGGAGGCACGTCCAGGCGGGCTGAACGCAGAGCAGAGAAGGAAGAATGACGCCTGAATCAGCGTCTGGTCAGAAATCCACACCAGTACATCCACGATATGATGGAAAGCTTATTGGATAGTTATTCTTATTTTCTTTTTGTTTTTATTTTTTACGAAGTTTTTTCGTAGTGAGAACCCAATTCATAATGACTGAAGCCATGAGTGAGGTCGCGTGCGCTCATGATGAAGGCTCCTCAGTTTTTAAATGCTCTGCGCGGTAGATTCAAAACTACGGCGGATTAGTGTTTGAAGAGGATGCCTTATGTAATAGGCATGTTCGTCAATGATGGAGGGGCCACTAATAAATAATGGGATGTGACACATTTCTCTGTTTTTGTTCGTTTTTTTTTTCAATTTAATTTTCTTTTATATCCTATTGCCATGTGATCTACTCGATCATATATTTTAACTTTATATTCCCTTTAATTATTATTAAGCAAGCAAATTAACCTTAGGAACAAGTAAAACATAGAAAATAATTTTTAGGAGTAAGCACAACACAAGTCAAACATAGAAAATAAATGTTTATTATAATTAATGAGGTACAGAGGTAGAGGTATTAGTTTGTAATGAGGTAGATCCAGCATGGTCTCCAAGAAGGCAGGGTCCAGGGCTGATTGTTGTACGGGCGTGGCACAAGGACGTGAAGGCCCATAGGCCTTCCACTGAGAGGGTGTGTCTGGCTGCTGGATTGGAGACTGTTGAATTGTTTTCCCTATATGGTGGTAGGACGTGCTAGTGGTAGGGACATTGAGAGTTTCATAATACAGTAGGGTCCCGCATAAAACGTGTTCGCATAAAACGAGTCTCGATTAAAACGACCGACCTAAAATATTAATATTTAATTTTCGATCAGAACGAATGTGATCACATAAAACGAGTCCGCCGCCAAAGTGGGGCAAATACAAGGAGTTTTCATATAGAGCGCCGAAATATCGTACAAAACGTACAAAATATCGTACGCTTTCATATAAAACGCCGAAATATCGTACAAAACGTACGAAATATCGTTCGCTTTGTACGAAAATTTTCGCTTACAGTGAACATTGACGATATTGCGCCACCAAAATGCTGTGTTCACATAAAACGAATTCACATAAAACGCCCTCGTTTATCGACCATAAACTCGTTTTATGTGAGACCCTACTGTACTGTTGACGTTGGGGATGATGTTGGGAAGGGTTTGGGGACAGGGGGTGGGAGAGGGGTCCGAAGGAGACTGTTGAATTGTTTTCCCTATATGGTGGTAGGACGTGCTAGTGGTAGGGACATTGAGAGTTTCATAATACTGTTGACGTTGGGGATGATGTTGGGAAGGGTTTGGGGACAGGGGGTGGGAGAGGCGTCCGAAGTGTGGGAGGGGTTACGGTCTACATCATCGGGTCTAAGTCCACTTAGGTTCGATTAAAGGTTCGATCAATTCTGGTATGAATCGAGTTAAATTTTTTGACTCGAAAGTGACTCGCATAGGTCGAATGCGATCAGAATATGGTAGAATGTAAGTCGAATACGAATCGAATGTAAATCGAAGGTGACTCGAGGATTTTGTAACGTTTTTTTTTACCCGAACGCACTCGAGAATTTCCCAAAAGTTAACGCATGCACTAACTTTTGGCCGACTCATCCGAACTTTCGGGTGATGACCAGAGCATGACCAGAGCATGACTAGAATGACTCGACCATACCAGAATCATACTCGATGTCGCCCGATTTTTGGGCCGAATACACTCGAACCGCAAACATTTTTTTTTGCAAGTCATTGCCTTCGAGTTTCTGTCGGGTCGCGGTCGACCTCTGTATGACGCGGCCTTTAGACATACCCGGTACTGGAGGGAGAGAGAGAGAGAGAGAGAGAGAGAGAGAGAGAGAGAGAGAGAGAGAGAGAGAGAGATGACAGCGCGGGGATTATGAGGGATTAAAATTTGGGTGGGAATCAGACAGAGAGAGATTTAGGGTTTAGAGAGAGAGATACAGTATATACATAAACAGTAGTCCCTCGAATTTTGCGTCTTTCAAATTTACGAAATTTCGATTTTGCGAACGGGACCCAAGATTTGACCTTTTTTCCGGGAGTTGATATGTGCGATATTACTTGAGTTTTGCGGGTGGCGCCAAATGATACGGGGTTTCCGCACTAGTTTTCGGGGGGGAGGGGTAGCAGGGTCGTGACATCGGGCCGCCCTGCGGCCCATTGTTTACTGTTTACAGATTCTCCCACGCTCCTATAATATGTTCTCACGCTCTCGCATAATCGACTTCCTTGGGCAAAATTGAAGTGTTACCTGTGCCCTGGGTCCCCTGAATCTGTATTTCTGTGTTTTTCTTTATTGTAGGATGTATAATTAAGTGTATGTGTCATAATGTGTGTACAAACAAGGACGAAAATCACCAAAAAATAGGCCCTCGATGATGAGAATCATGAGATGTCGACCATATTCAATTAATCCCATAAGGTTAGTTATTTGAAATTTGCGATTTTGAATTTTGCGGGCTGCAATGTCGACCATATTCTCGCAAAATTCGAGGGAGTACTGTACATACACACATATACATGTACACATACACACACACATACATATATATAGAGAGAGGGTCATGTCTACAAATTTGTTATGAACATTAATTTAATCATAAGCAGAGTTTAGCAGCAAGGTTTTAACATTAGTCTTAAAGGTTCCTAGGCTACTGGAAGTTTGTACATTAACTGGGAGTTTGTTCCAAAGTACAGGTCCTCTTACCGTTAATTTTTATTGCCCGATGTCAGTTTGAACATTCGGAATAAAAAGCATATTTTGTTGTCTCGTTGTGCTAGCTGTTACATTGAATACTGTGGGTAGACTTAGTAGATACTCTGGGTAAAGCTTATTTAAGTATTTGAAAATAACTATTAGTGTGTCATGCGTTATTTTATCTTTAATATTTAACCATCTTAGTTCCTTTAATATAGAAGTGACATGATCAAACTTTTTTGACTTACCGTTAGCCACTTTAGCAGCAAAATTCTGAAGTTTTTGCACTCTGGATATTTGGGTAGCATTTGATGAACCCCAAATTACACTACAATAATTGATTATACTTAGCACTAGTGTTTGTACAATGAATGTTCTAGTTGATTTGTCAAAGTGATCTTTTATTCTATTGATATACATAAGTGTCCCTACTACTTTTTTACTCATTTCACTAATGTGGACATCAAAGTTCATATGTCTATCAAAATATATGCCTAGATTTTTTACATGAGTGGTAGGTTCAATAGTGCTGTCATTAAGGCGTATGGTGGCATTACTGGGTATTTTTGAAAGTACCTGACGAGTGCCTATGATTATGCATTGGGTTTTATCAGCGTTCATCATTAATCCATTTTGTATAAAATATAGTCTCAGTTTTTGTAGTACAGTATTTCTTCCGTTTTAGTAATTAGATTGCCAAAATTATTTACCGAGTCACTGAGTAGAAGTTGTGTGTCATCGGCATATTGTACTAGTGTACAGTCTTTGATATATTTAATATAAGAATATAAGAACATAAGCATGTCATTTATGAATATAATAAACAATAATGGACCTAAAATTGATCCTTGAAGAACACCGTATGTTACTGGTAATTTTGAAGATAGTATGTTATTCATAAGAACTGATTGCGATCTTTCATTTAGATAACTTCTAAACCAGAATGGGTTAACTTTGAATTTAATTAGTTTATTTATAAGGGTGTTATGATGGACACTGTCAAATGCTTTAGAGAGGTCACACAAGGTTAGCAAAGATACTTGTTTCTTATCCATAGTATTATATATTGCATTAGTGACAACTGTAAGGGCCGTTTCCGTGGATAATTTTGGTCGGAATCCATGTTGGCATATTGAGAGTAGTTTATTAGTTTCTAGGAAATTTTATAGTTGATTAGCGACAATCTTTTTGAGTATTTTTGAAAAAATGGGGAGTAATGAGATTGGTCGGTAATTAGTTGCGTCATTATTATCTCCGCTTTTAAAAAGGGGGTTGACGATAGCGTGCTTCCATACCGTAGGAAAAATACCAGTGACAATGGAGGTGTTAACCCCTCCAACCCGGAAGGGCTCTTGAACACCCATAACAAACTCGGCCCGCGCAACCCGGAAGGGCTCTTGAATGCCCATTGCTTGCGTGAGTGCTTTCGAATGCTGCGCGTAAATTTTTGGTATCGTGGGAGGGTAGGTGGCGCCACCAGACGTAAACTACGCCACAGCATCAGTATCTACCCCGACGCCATCATGGATAGTACGCCAAATAGTGATTCCGCTGTGTCCGATACCGTGCTTCCTACGACGCCCGTGCTAGTTCGTCGCGCCTTTCCCCGACGCCATCGCCTAAATGTGTTATCTCCCGGAGGTATTGAGACGACATTGAGACTTTATGAGCGAGCTGATGCCAAGCATAGTGTTGATGATGAAGTAAGTGACGACTCCAGTAATTGTAAGTCGAGTGATTATGGCCATGAGAGTGACAAAGAAGAGCAATTCCTGGGATTTGCGAGAGAACATGAGAGTGATGAAGGTGATGTACCAGTTTTTGAGGAAGCTGGTTTACCTACAGACGGTGAACTTGAGAGAGTGAGTGAGTGGGAGAGTTCAAGGTCACTCACCAAATTTTGCATAAGTGACACGACCCCAAGCCCTTCGCCAGCTAAATCGCCTTTCAAGCAACACTTATATAAGAAGAAAATACTTGAAAAGGCGGCCGCGGCAGCTAGGGAACAAGCCAAAATACTTGGTGAGGATGAGGCTGTGAGTGAGGGTGAGTGTGGCGACTCTTCTCGCCCGCCATTGTCTCCCTTATCTACCCACGCCACCCAAGATGACCCGGGTGCCCCGCATTCTTCCCCACCACTGCCAAGGGTTGAGGACCCCCCACTTTCGGCCTATTTGCCTCCTAGGTCCCCCGACAGGAGACATACTGCTGCCGAAAAGGGGAAAGGCAGCAAATATGCCAAAAAAAAGCAAGACAAGTAAGCGAGTTTTGTTCGAGGCTCCCGCGGCGTCCACCCCTGCCCGCCCCAGCCATACGCCCCCGCAACTTTCCCCACGGTCCTCCCCACCTCTCCAGCCGTCAACATATGTTCCTGACGAAGTCTTTGAGCTCGCATCACCAATACCTGGGCCTAATGACAGTGAAGCATTGCTTTCTGTCACTCGTCGCAGGCCAAGGAGCCCAGGACCTCGGGGGGACACAGCCTCACCTGCCACTCCTTCCCCACCTCGCCCACGCATCACTCGTTCCCCGCCAGAATATGTGGGGGCCACTGATGATGAAGGGCACCTCTCTGAAGACTCTGGCCATGATTACATAGGTCCACCGTCAGGGCAAGATGACCACTCTGACGATGACTATATGGACATCGACGACCCTCGACCCATCCGCTTGGCCCGGCGTCGTGCTGCCCGCCACCCTGGCCGCCGCCCTGGCCGCCCTAGGGCGCGCGCCTCCCGAGTTGGCCGTGGGCGTGCTGGGCCACCAGCTGGAGCTCCTCGTCAGTGTAGACAAGACCCATTCTACGTTTTTCAGTGGCAAGACGTAGTTGATGGGGATGGATACAACCCTGATGTGCCAGCTTTTTATGAGGTACTGGAGGGTTCAGGCATTACCCCCAATTTTCCTGCAGGCCCCAATGCTCCACCACACAAACTATTTGAAGCCTTCTTTGATGAGGAGGTGGTAGGCTATGTTGTCAAAGAGACAAATAAGCAGCATCAATTCCAGGTCCACATTTTGGGCAAGGTGACCAAGGGCCACATGAGGCAGTGGACCCCAGTGACTCATAAAGAGTTCATGGTGTTCCTGGCACTCACCATGCTAATGCCTCATGTCAAGAAGCATAGGTTGCCTGACTATTGGATCACCAATGATCTCATATCCACCCCTGCCTTCGGGAAATATATGTCTCGCGACCGGTACCTTGATATACTCGCAGCGCTCCATCTTGTCACCAACCTTGACGTCCACCTCCCAGACAAGCTGTGGAAGATTAGGACGTTGTACGAGATGATGAGAGAACACTTCACCTCCTACTTCAAGCCCTTCCGCAAGGTCATCATTGATGAGTCTCTTGTGCTGTTCCGGGGAAAACTCAGCTTCCGGCAGTACATCCCCTCAAAAAGACATCGCTTTGGCATAAAATTCTTTGTGCTGTGCGACTGCCAAACTGGCTATGTCCTGGACTTCCTGGTCTACAGCGGGAAGGAAGGGAACTTGCTTGTGGACCCCCTCATTGGCTTTGGCGGAGCAGTGGTGCAAGCCATGATGGACCGCTACTTTCACAAGAATCACGTCCTCTACACGGACAATTATTACACGTCCCCCACTCTCTCACAGTACCTGCATGAGCGCAAGACGGGGACTGTAGGCACAGTACGAGGGAAAAGGAAGGGCATGCCACCTTTCCCTCCAAAGACCAAAAAAGGTGATGTGTTCAAGAAGAAGTCGGGGCCCATTCTGGCTATCCACTGGCACGACCAGCGGAAGGTCAACCTCCTGAGCACCATCCACAAGGGGGAAATGGTGGAGACTGGCAAGGTGGATCGCCGTACCCAGGCCAGGGTGACCAAGCCCGATGCTGTCCTGGACTACAACATCAACATGAGGCTGGTGGACAAGTCCGACATGCAGATAGGCTTCATTGACTGCCTGCATACCTCGTGCAGATGGTACAAAAAGTCCTTTCTGCATATGGTGGACATGTCAGTTCTGAATGCCTACAATATATACAAGCTTCGGAATGTGAACACACCCATGAAGTTCAATAGCCTGCGGAGGTTCCAAAAGCAGGTGTTGACGGAGCTCCTGGAGAAGTATGGTACGCCACAGAGGGCAGTGGCACATCCTGGGCCCGCCGTTACTGACCGCTTGCAGTGTGCTCATTACCTGAATAGGCACAGGCTTGGTTCCCTGCCTCAGAATGAATCAGGAAGAACGCAGCAGAAGCGGTGCCATGTCTGCTACAACACCAGGCTGAGGGCGAGGTCAGGTAAAAAGTCCACCATGGAGTGTGTGGAGTGCAAGGTGGCACTCTGTGCTATAGGGTGCTTCTTTGATTACCACTCCAAGCAGGAGTTCTAATAATCATACTGAAAGTGCCAAATAAAATTACAATATGTACAGTATATATATAGGCAAAAAGTGGAAGTAAACCAATTTATTGTTATACAAAAGTCATGTATTATGAGAAAATTGATACAAATACAATTACACCATAATAATATGTGAAAGTGACACATATGTATATAATAAGTGACATTCATATGATTAGAACCTATAGAAATATATAAATCAGTGAAAAAAGACACAATAAATTGTATAAAACGTTTACAAAGCATATAACTAAGTGAAAGTGACACAAGACCTAATATTTGATGGCCAAAGTATAATAAACACCTGTGATAACGAATAATCAGTGCCTAATATAACAATAACCTACCTCAAATACTAATAAAATGTACGGTATCGAGTGAAAATGAGCATTATCAGTGACAGTGACACTCTAAAGCATATTTATCAAACTGAAAGTGACACAAGACACAATATTTGATGGCCAAAGTATAATAAACACCTGTGATAACGAATAATCAGTGCCTAATATAACAATAACCTACCTCAAATACTAATAAAATGTACGGTATCGAGTGAAAATGAGCATTATCAGTGACAGTGACACTCTAAAGCATATTTATCAAACTGAAAGTGACACAAGACACAATACTTGATGACCAAAGAATAATAAACACCTGTAATAACTAATAATCAGTGCCTAATATAACAATAACCTACCTCAATTACTAATAAAATGTACGGTATCGAGTGAAAATGAGCAATATTAGTGACCGTGATACCTTAATAAACATACTTTATATAATTGGCCTCAAAATAACTATAAAAATATCAAATAAACATCACATTCTCAATATCAAACACTAAAATCGTCTAAGGGACATAAACACTTTGGCGAGACGAGCGGCTAGGTGCGTCGTAGCCGTGGCCGGGGCGACGCATCCGAACGCGGTAAGAAATTCCGCCGAAAAGCACTCGTCTTCCCGCGCTCACCATTATGCAACCAGCGGGGCTAGAGACCTCTACTCAACGCCATTCTACAGAGGAAGGTTTGTGGAACATTTTTCTTTTTTATTCACAACATTACATGCCATATTCATTGAATTACAGAGCAGTTAACATAGCCCAAAGATCGTCAAAACACCCGGTACCGCAGCACAGTCGCGAGCTATAGTCCCCGGGGCTGGAGGGTTAATAATGATTGTAAGGTAAAAAGCAATAACAGGTAATGAATCTTTAATGAATCGGAAAGAAATGTTATCACACCCAAAAGATTTAGTATTACATAGGTGCTTTATTGTTAAGATAATTGTGTTTGTATCTACGGGTTGGGGAAGAAAATGAGAGGAGAGGTCGTTATTGTTATTTTCATTATCGGCTGTCGAGTCTTGGATATTATTTAGGGATGCCCTGGTTTTTTCATATGTCCTTTTTCCGACGTTTGCAAAGAAAGCATTGAAATGTTCGGCATTGGATTGATCAATATCAATTGGTGAGGCGTTGGATTTGGATTTGGAGTGGGGAACTAATGACTTTACAATTTTCCAAGTAGAGGCAATATTGTTTTTTGAGTTTAAGAGTTCATTATGATAGTGTTCTTTCTTTGTTATTACTATAAGTTTTGTAACTTGTTTTTTACGGTTTTTGTAAAGACTCTGTAATGTTGCGTTTACCTGTCTTCTTTTAAGTTCTTATGTGCTACGTTTTTGGCTTTTATGGCTTCTTTAATTGCGTCATTCATCCAGGGGGCGGGGGGTCTACTGATGTCTCTGGTAACTATAGGGGCACAGTGCTCTAGATTTTGATTTAAGATTGATGTTAATATGTTAACTTGCTCATTTACATCGTCTGTGTGGAGTATTCTGTTAATATTGTTTATCTTGCTAAGAATATGCTGACAGAATGTGTCACTGCTGTAATTTTTTAATTCTCGAAATGATCTTACAGTAGGCGAAAATTTGGGCTTACTGATATTTATTGTAGCGGTTATTAGGTCATGGTCAGCGATAGGATGAGGAATTACGTCGGACTTTAGTACTATGTCGGGTTTATTGGTAATAATTACATCAAGTAGGGTGGCAGAGTTTGGGGTGATTCGATTTTTTTTTTATTATTTGGGACAATTTATTATTTTTTATGATACGGGATAATTTGCTATTGTTTTGAAGAAGATCATCATTTAGATCGCCAAAAGCAAAGAAAGTCTTTTTGTGCATACATATTGTTTGAAGGACATTAGAGATATAATCAAATGTGGCAGAGGGAGTTTTTGGGTGCCTATATATGCAGCCTATTATGATAGAGGGTAATTTTCTACACTGAACTCTTACACATATATCTTCAATACCTGCCTGTCGTTCGATGTTTGTTTCAATTATTACTGAATTAAGGGTCTGTTTAACAT
This sequence comes from Paralithodes platypus, assembly GCA_032716605.1. Classification (NCBI taxonomy): domain Eukaryota; kingdom Metazoa; phylum Arthropoda; class Malacostraca; order Decapoda; family Lithodidae; genus Paralithodes; species Paralithodes platypus. The sequence continues at coordinate 23,075,861 of CM064499.1, forward strand.
AAATACAAACACCAGACCCACGGCCGTTATCGCATCTGTATAGATTATAATTAGGTATATCCACATAAGCGTTAGGAGTGTGGGAAGATAACCAAGTCTCACTGATACATAGGATATCGATATTTCTGTCATGTATTAATATTTTTACCTCCTCTAAGTTACTCTGTAATGATTGAGCATTAATGTGTTTAATAGAAAGTAAGTCCTTTATAAATGGTTGAGAGTTAGTCGGCTTTGTCTTCTTTGCCACACTCCTAGTTGATGTAGTATTCACATAGCTTACTCTTATGACCTAGGTTGTTACAGTTGCCACATCGAATCTTGTGATCGAAGCGACAGTTACTTTGTTGGTGGTTAAATTCACTGCAGTTATAACAGCCAATTTTGGTGGGATAGTGGGATTGTGAGTGTCAGGGAAGGGGAACACTGTCCCTCTTTGGCACCAAAAACAAACGGGATATGAACACTGGCATTGACGTAGGACTGGGGATTATGGCTTTTGTGCCATCTCTTTGATAATGGATCCCACCTCTAATGAAACTAGATTGAATTCTGTGGGGAAACGTAAACGGGTTCGCTGGGACCACCGCCACGAGAGACTTTGCGGACCACTGTCTTTGCCCATGTTCACCGGGGCCATGCCCGGAAATGATCTCTGAAGTTGCCAGTCATGTGACTGGTCTTGTCCGGCAGAGCTGCTCTCGGATCCGTCTCGCCTTGCCTTGGCACTGGCAGTGAGAGAGCCCTGTGGTGTGTCTCAGTTTTTGGAGGATGAATGTGACTCTGACTTTGGCATGGGGGGATGAGAGGTTTTGATACCATCGCTCCTGGGTTTACCCCTGTATTGCCCCCTAAAGCCCCTCCCTCTACCTCTGAAGTTACTGTGCCCTTTAGATGCTCCGGTATGAGCAGGGGTTGTGAAAGTCTTGGCTGACTGTTTGAACTGTGACTGACCACGAAAGGAACTTTTAGTTCTGGGGGGGGGGGGGGGGGGGCAATAAGGTTCGGGTAACTCGCATAAAGATAATTTTGGAGCCCCAATGAACTCCAGTATATGTTGGGGAATCCCGTCCACCTTGCCTACTGGCATAGAAAACCAATGATTGTCTTCTGCTGGAATTTGGTGACTACGTTTGTTGGTGATGGTGCTGGCAAACAGCTGGGCCTCATGTCCCCAAGTAATCCAGTGCCCATACTCCCCTCCCTTAATATGAACTAATGAGGTCCCTTGAGAGTCCCTGAAAGGAGTGGATTTTAGTTCTGGGGTCAAACCCTGCAACTCTTTCAAATCATTTAACCCATCAGTTTTAGTCCAGTTCGAAAACAGTTTTCCGGCGGAAGTAGGAGGCAAGGCGGGGGATGATGAGTACAAAAAAAAATAAGGATTAAAAAATTGTGGGTGAGCCTTAACCCTCCTGGCCCGGGCTAGCCCTCCTAATGACAGTGCGGGGTACCCGGGCGATCTGGCCGAAAAACGTCTAGGCCTAGGCTACCGTATTTTTGTTTATTTTAACTGCTAGAAATTTCCCACGCATCTATAAACGTAGTGCGGTTTTCAATCTGTAGACTGGCGTTGAGTAGAGCTCTGTAAGTCAACTGGTTCAGTTGTGATGACGATTTCAGTGGAACAAATTTTTCCGCGATGTTGACAATATCGGAGCTTTTCAGACACTAATTTCGTCTGACGTCACAACAATAACATTGATCCGACGTCTCCTTATTGTTTTCGGAGGTGCGGTGACGCAACGATCGGCTTTGTTTACATGCGTCGGACGCACAGCGTTCAGACCAAGCTGAATAGGCTTTCAAGCTTACAGATATTAACAGGACACCCGGGTTCCTGCCCATCTGCCGCGGTGTCATTTTAACATGCTGCCCGGGCCAGGAGGGTTAATAACAACATCAAGTACCTCTCCCGAATGGTTCTTGGCCCTCAATTTCTTCTTTTCATTTCCCTCTATAACCCAGTACTCCGGGACAGGTAGCTCACCTGTAACCGGGGCGTGTGCGAGGTCGGGGCGTAGTGGGGTAAGTACTGACCAAGAAGTATCCGGTCCATACAAGAGTGGCATAGAGCCCTTTTTGCTGGGGATGGACTTGTCTAGTGGGGGAGCTAACAAATCCGAAAACAATTTCATGTTAGGTTGCAAGAGAGCAGAGGTGCCTGGAATTGGAGCCATGGGGCTGACAGTGGGGGCAGGGGGAGGAGAAGTTACAGTAACTTGAGGATGTACCACTACTTGCCAAAGGGGTCGCACCACCGGGGTTATAGGTGTTGTGGTAGTAGTCTGTCTCTCACTCTTAATCTGTCTCATGAAATTAAACAGCTCTCGCAACTGGTCCTTTGTTACATCAAACTCACTAACAGCTCTCGCAACTGGTCCTTTGTTACATCAAACTCACTATCTTGATCAGACTGGGGCATGGGCTGAGACATCTCAGAGCCCTGCGTCCCAGATTGTTGAAAGACTGGTCGTTGGCTAGACCCCATTTCCTCCGTATATCCCCCGTGTTGGTATATCTCTATAAGTGGCCCCTTCGTTAGTGATCCCGTTGACCGGGTTGATGGGGTTGGTTGAGTTTCCCACCAAGACTCATCAACCCGGGCATCGGTTTCATATGTCTCTGTTTGTGATCGATAGGAATCCTCGGGACCAGGCAGATTAATCAAATTTAAATCTGGGATCTCAGACATGGGGGATTTCTGAACAGGTGTATGCCGGTCTGGGGAGTTCTCCTGTCTCCGCCGGTAAGAAACTACACTGCCACTTCTTTCTCTCCCTAACACAGGTAAAACAACAGGTTCCGGTGTAGGTTTATGGGGAATAGTAAAGTGGGGGGAATAGCCTGAGACCTCACTAGATGTGTCTCTTGATGTCTCTCTTTTCGCTGAGGATTTCCGTCTTGATTTTGACGGTTCCTTAGCTGTCTTCCTACTTGATGAGGAGGACGTCTTATGCCGGCTCGACTTTGATTTGTCCCCGGCGGCCAGTGCGGAATCAAAGTTCGAGCGGGACCTCTTAGCCTCCTGGTCATCTGACGGGGGCTTGGTGTGTGGCAAGGGCGACCTTGACCCATCTCGCCGGCTGGTTGAAGCTAGTGTCTCCGGCGGATTTTTGGTCCGAGGTCTCTTTCGGTGGCGGGGGGAAGTGTCTTCCGAAGAAGATCCCGGAAGGGGTGAGGTAACAACTGGACTCTTTAATGAATCCTCAAGAGGGAGAGGGTACAACAGGGGAAGAGGGTTGTAGGAACGCTAAAACCGATAACAAGAAATAGGGTGGTCAGTATGGAAGTGAAGAAGTCCTTGCATGACAGTGTGGTAATCCCGACACTGACTTACGGAAGCGAAGCATGGACGTTGGTTGAGAGACTCAGACCAAGAGTGAGAGCAGTGGAAATTAATTACTTAAGGAGTGTGTGCGGAGTTACATGGAGGGATAGACAGACTAATGAGGAAGTAAGAAGGAGGTGTGGTGTGGAGGTAGATGTGCTGGAAAGTGTGAAAAGGAACAACTTGAGATGGTTCGGCCATATGGAACGTATGGAAAGCGAGAGAATGACTAAGAGGGTGTACGAGAGCGAGGTGGAGGGACAGAGAAGGAGAGGTAGACCGAATGAGAGGTGGAAGGATGGAGTGAGGAAGTACATGAACGAAGGCGGTGCTGGTTGGGGGGAGGGGCATCGACTGACTGGGGACAGAGGTGCATGGGGGCGGTTCGTTCGTGGCCACCCCTTCAGGGATCACGGCGTCAGGCAATAGATAGATAGATAGAAGAGTTTGATCATCTAACTGGAGGGATTTATGAGCCATTGTCTTACAATATGTTACATATTCAAATTTTATGTGTTGAAGGATAGCCTTACATTGACTATCTTCATTGTTAATCAAGGCATTGAGGAGGGCTGAACATTTGGGACAGGTTTTTGATAACCATCGACCTCTCGAACGGTCCAGGCAAGGGACACACTTAACACAGAGCAAGTGCCCCATAATCGCTAATTTCTGACAGCCCAGAGCTGCACAGAAAGAGATATTACTCTTATCCATGATTACCTCCTCACCGCCACATATTAACCTTCCTAGCTGTTTCACTTTCTAACCTGTGTGAGAACAAATTTCAAGAATCAATGCTCATAAGGACACGCTAGGCTGGTATAATTAATATAATTATATAATCTCTACGTAAAGAAGAATAAAGTTTGAATAACTCTTAAACAATCTTAATTCCCCTTACGTTAAACATTCCCCAGAAATGTCATTGTGTAGCCTATTATGTGCTACTAATTTGTAAACTTCTTACCTAAGTGAATAACACTGACCTCATTCGTCTTGTGATATATGAATCAACCCCGGCGTCACTAACACAGAATTTTTTTATTCTAAATCCGGCGGACAAGTCGCCCATGATAAAGCTAGACAGTCAAACTGGGAGCTACAAGATCGAAAAGGGTGAGTTTACTTCCCGGCTCCGCCGTGATTCGCGCGGCGATTGTGGCCCACCACTTTTTAATATCTGCCGGCGTAATGTTCGTCTGTTTCAAAGCCAAAAGAATGTTTGTTTTTGTGTTATTTGTTGGCGGCGTAAAAACGTGATTACGAGGGAGGGCTTCGCCGTTACCATCGAAACTCGAATTATTTTTAGTAACATGCCGGGTCCGCCGCAATTATACTATATGCCTTAAATAACGCAAACTAAATTCATTGCCAACCCGTACCAGTCGGGGAATATTGAATTTGTCTGTCTTAGGCCAGAAGAACGATTTGTTGTTTGTGTTATTTTGTTGGCGGCGGAAGACGTGATTACGAGGGCGAGCTTCGCCGTTACCCTTCGAAACTTTAATTCTTTTTAGTAACATGCCGGGTCCTCCGGAATCATACTATATGCCTTAACCCTCCTGGCCCGGGCTGGCTCTCCAAAGGACGGAGCTCGTATCCGGGCGATCTGGCCGAATATCAACAAAAGTAAACTAAGGCTAATCTCGCTTAATATATTACCTACATTAATCAAACATATATAGAAATGGGCGCCTTACCTTGCTGCGTAGAATGGCGTTGAGTAGAGCTCTCTAGCTCAACTGGTTCCGGAGTGATGGTGATGGAAGTGGAGGTAACTTTTGCCGCGTATTTACCTCGGCGTGTCCGAACACTCAACCGCGGCCCCGGCTACGACGCCCAGTTGCACTCGTCGCTCCACCCGCAATTATGCCGGGAAGCGATTTGATAGTGTTTAATTGGTTATTATGTCATTTATTATAGTTATTATGTTATTTTCACTCAATAAAGTTATTTACATAAACTTATTTGTGTCTCTGTCACTTATTACTTAGTTTTATTATTATTATTATGATTATAGTGTCACTTTCACTGGACTTTGATAATTGATAGTGTCATTTTCCCTTTTATGTATTGTTAAGTAAGCTAATAATATATATAGTGTCACTGTCACTTGTTCATATTGTTATGAAGGCACTTATTATTACTTGTGTGTGTCTCTTTCACTTATACTTAGTTTTATTATTATTATACTGTCACTTTGACAGGCCTAGGCTTATTGAGTGTCATTTTCACTTATTTATTGTTAGAAATATATATTTTAGTATCACTTTCACTTGTTCATATTGTTATTGAAGGCACTTATTATTACTTATATGTGTCCTTTTCACTTATACTTAGTTATATTATTATTCTTAGCCTACATTTGAGTGTCACTTTCACTGTTGTCACTTCCACTTCAAAAGTTTATTAGAGTGTGAAAGTCGTTGAAGCAGGTGCCAGCACACAGTCCAACTTGACACTCGAGTGGTGATGGGCTGGTCTATCAGAGTGAGAACTGAGAACTCTGCCATACCCATAGCTTACTCTGACTGTTCCTTTTACTTATATATTTTCTAGATCTCAAGTGACGGCGTCTCTAACATGGATTGACCTCCCAATCTACCAAGATTGGAAGCCAAAGCGTCACATTTTCCCCTTGCCCCTCAACTTTCTCTTCATAATTGCTGAGGGACACAGGGCCCTGGGTGGGGCTTTGGATTCCCGGGCGTTTCCGCACCCTCCTCAGCTCCCCGCCATGGAGTGGCTTCGGTCACCCAGGCTTTATTGTGGTCGGCGGGGAGGGTTCTGTGGGGGCGCTCGGTTATGGCCTTGGCCTTGCTCAGGGCCTAGGGGCTGTTCGGCCAGGCAGCTTGGGGAACAACAACAACAACAACTTGACACTCGAGGCATTCCCAAGTGGTTTTTGTCACTTTGCGGGGTCTTCTTGTTGTGTGGCTGCACACATGGCACCTCTTCTGGAATCTGCTTTTACTACCTGGTGCTTTGAAAGGAAGGGCGTTGAGCTGGTGCTTCCTGAAAAATTCAGCACACCCCGTTCTGTCCAGCTGGCCTGGTCCTTGTAGTGGCCTCCCTGGTGTACCCGCATGTTTAGCCAGGAGCTCAAGTATCACCTGTTTGTGGAACTTCCGCAGTGACTTGTACTTCTTGGCTCCTGGAGTCCTCAGACGGTAGATGTTGTAAGCATTGAGGACCGACATATCTACCGTATGCAGGATAAACTTCTTGTACCACCTGCAAGATGTTCGCAGGCAGTCGATGATGCCCATCTGCATGTCGGACTTGTCAACGAGGCGAATGTTGAGGTTGTAATCCAGGACAGCAGCTGGTTTCTGGACGGGGTTCTTGGTTCTTCGGTCCACCTTCCCTGTGGCGACCTTCTCGGCCTTGTGGCATGTGGTGAGGAGGTTGACCTTCCGCTCGTCATGCCAGTGGATGGAGAGGATGGGGCCACTCTTTTTGTGCAAGGTGTCCGCCTTCTTCGTCTTGGTTGGGTAGCCTGGCATGCCCTTCCTCTTGCCCTTGACTGTGCCGACAGTTCCGGTCTTGCGGTCATGGAGGTACTTGGTCAGGATAGGCGACGTGTAGTAATTATCTGTGTAGAGGATGTGGTTTTGATTGAAGTGCCTCTCCATCATCTTCTTCACTACAGCGCCACCAAAACCAATGAGGGGGTCAGTCACAATTTCTCCACCCTTGCCGCTGTACACCACAAAGTCCAGCACATACCCCATCACACAGTCGCAGAGGACGAAGAGCTTGATGCCGAAGTGGTGTCTCTTGGACGGGATATACTGTCGGAAGTGCAGCCTACCACGGAACAGGACCAGAGACTCGTCGAGGCACATCTTCTGGAAAGGAATCAGGTAGGTGGTGAACCGATGACGTATCATGTCATACAGCTTCCTGATCTTCCATAATGAGTCGGGAAGGTGGACTGCCATGTTGTTTGTCAGGTGGAGATAGGAGAGGATGTCGAAGTACCTGTCCCTGGACATGTACTTGCCAAATGCTGGAGTCGTTATGATGTCGCCAGTGATCCAGTAGTCTGCCAGAGCGTGCTTCCTGATATGTGTCATCAGCATTGTGAGTGCCAAGAACACATTTAGTTCTGCCACAGTGACAGCTCTCCATGCCACCATCTTGGCACTGGTCTTCCTCCCAAGAAAGTTGGCACAGATCTCATGATGGTTGTTGGTCTCCTCGACGAGGTATTCCATGACTTCATTGTCATAGAAGCCACAGAAAATTTCACTGGGGGTAGCAGCTGGGCCACAGGGAAATGTTGGTGACACCCCGGAACCCATCTGTACCTCGTGAAAGGCAGGACAATCTGGCTCAAAATCAGCCCCATCTGTCCACACAAACAGGTCGGATGCTGATGCTCGAGCACGTGCAGGTGCAGCAGGCACACGCCCTGGACGCCCTTGGCCACGCGGACGCCCTGCATGCCCACACCCATGCGCAGGGGCAGCGGCGTCGGCAGACTGACCACGTCCACGACCTCGCCCTCTCGCTCGTCTTGTCGGGACTTCCTCTTCCTGTTCCTGTTCCTGTTCCTCTTCCTCCTCAGGCGACATCAGGTCATCTGGGGCAATGTTGGGGTCGTCAGCATCCTCTTCAGGAGACAATTCGGGTGAAGTGACCGGGCGTCGGCGGTGTGGGGCGCGGGAGGCTGCGGGAGCTTCAACAATGGGAGCCTCGGCCTCGGGAGTTGGGCTCGTTTTGCGGCGAGCCGAGGGCTTCTCCGCAGCAAATAATGCTCTGCGGTGTGTTGAGGGCTGTGGCACACTACTAATACCACTTGAAGAGGCCCTTTGGTCATCCTGAAGGAGAGATGAAGCCGAGGGCTGTGGGTGACCCACGCGGCATCCCGGGTCAAGGCGTCGGGACAATGGAATGCGGGTGGTTGCTAGACCAGGGTCGGCGTCACTATCACTGTCTTCAGCTTCCCTATGCTTTTCTGCGGCTGCCCTGCGTGCTTTTTTAGCTGCACTTTTCACCAACGATTGTTTATAAAAATATTTGCCCACTTTCAAGGGTGTACGGGCAGGCAAAGGGGAAGGTCCTGGGCTACTAGGGCTAGGCCTAGGCTGACATAGCAAAGATGGCGAGGGGGTAGGCCTAGGTTCTAGCACACTTGGAAGTTCAATGGCACCTTCCTGAAACACTTCCACATCAGGATCATCACTACTGTCTCCCCCCTCAAATAAATCCACATTATCGTCGTCTCCAAAGCCAACGAAATAGTCATCTTCGCTTGCACTTATAAATTGTTCTTTGTCCACCAAGCTTTCGCCACTGCTCTCTTCACTATCAAAAAGTTCTCGCTGTATAGCGCTATCACTCAACAAACGTTTAACTTTCTTTCGTTGAGCTTTCTTCTCGGTTGCAACAGGCGTCAAAGTTGCGAGCGGGGTAGCAGTGGGGCCCGCGGGAGGTTGCAGCGAATCGGACACGTCGGAAATAATTTTTTCAGTATAACTCGCTATGGCGGCCACGTACGAACTGATAACGCTAGTAGTTGAGGCTTGGTGGCGCTGCGGTCGCCCCTGCAATGCAAAATTTGGCCGCGCAAATTTTGAAGCACGCTTTCAGGCACAGGGATTTTAAAAGGACACCCGGGCACCTGCCCTTCTTTCGTGGTGTCATTTTAAAATGACACCCGGGCTGGAAGGGTTAAATAACGCAAACTGAATTCATTGCAAACCCGTACTAGGCGGTGAATACTGAATTTTAATATGGCTCAGAGTGTTTCCCGGCGGGGAACCCCAAGGAACACCCTGAGACACGTTGTAATTTAATGTTCAGTCGCACTTGAACCATAAAAATCCCGCCCCTTCAGTATATATATAGGGATGGACGTGTACATACATGGCATGGTGATACATCATGAACAATCAATAATCAATGATAACACTCCCTAACCATACATATATGCAACCTAATGAGGCCAACTAGATGGGAGCCCTTGGTGATGAGTTCGTCAATGGCTCAAACCTGCGATCCAGCGTCGACCCAGTTACCTGTAGAACACATGATGATACGGTTGCAGAGTAGTATGGCTCCGTGCCGGATCCCTCAACTAAGTGAGAAAATCCAATGGTACTAGCCCCGAAGCATACTTGTTGCACACCCTGAAGGGACCGAGCAACAGGCTCCAGTTCACCCTAAGAGAAGCCTCATGACTAATTGGAGAACTAATAGTGGGCTAGCATAAAAAAAAACACACTAGGGGCGACTTGCCTTATCACAACAAGAACACCCCAAATTAACACAAATGCTTAGACCCAGAAAAACACTCAGGGCCCGTATTTAACACTTCAGCCTACATCTGGTCGATAATCTAACCTAACTTCAGCACTGTCATGGCCAAATGAGCAAGGACTCACTAGGGACAAGGAAGGTGACGAACGAGATGCAGGCAGGAGCGTCGGGGGCATATGTCCTTGCTATGCGGGCCCGGAGAGAGTAAGGAGCACTCGCTACGAACAAGATGGCGAGCTGTACTCAAAAGCAGGCGCACGGGAAGCGCAAAGCTAGGTCAAGTTTAATTTTAATTTTTATTCTTTATTTATTTTACTAGTTTTTCTAGTAGTGGTACCCACATCATAAGGACGAGTCCGTGAGTGGTTATTAAGAGCGTTTCGCTCACGATGTAAGGCAATCGTATTTGGAGTCTCCCCGGGCGGGAAGTTTGAACAAGCAAGCTGGAGTTCAAAGATTGGCCATTACCTACGTAAGGCGCATCGTCAATGATGAAGGGGCCACTAATAAATATTGTTTTCCAGTGTGGGTTCGGCAATATGCTGGGTAAGACTGAAAAAGTCGCAAAGATTTTAAAAAGCTCTCTCGTATTTGCTTCTCTGGTGTTATTTGCCACTACAGTACCTGGTTTCTAGTTGTCTCCATTTAATGTTCGGTAGGTTAAAGTCTCCTAGCCACACAGGGTTGTTTGATTTAAATCAAGTTGATTTTAATCATGATTTAAATCAAATTATTTAAAAAAAAAAAACACTGATTTAAATCATAACCTAATAATTATTTGAAAACGAGAGGGGAAAGAAGGAAAATTAAGCAAATTGGTTTTATGAACACCAATTTTATTATTGTAGTACAGTATAATTATATCATAATGAGACTAAATGAGTGGTGCGGGGGAATCCACTGTAGCTCCAGCTGACATTCTTTGCATTTGGCCCGACACCCTTTACCAGATTTTGTAGGTAGGCCTAATTGTTCATAATTGGATTAATTTTTCTACCTGAAGGGTTCAGTCGCACAGTCAACATCTTTGCTGCTTGACTCCTCAGTAGTAACTGACTGAGAGGCCTGGCCCCTGGGGGCTATAGCCTATATGCTAGTGCTCACTGGTCAGCCCAGAACAGGTTTCAACAGGATGAAACATGCTTACAGAGGATGATGCAATACTCTTCTTGGAATGGGAATTTTGTATTAACCCGCTCACATCCTGACGCAATTTTTGAGCCTATTAGGGATACTTTAAATCCTTTGTTACTGTCAGGGGCATCTATAAACCTTTAGTTTGTTTACTTCAACCTCTGCAGTTGTCTTTGAGTTAGCTGTGGGCAGAAAACTAATTTTGGAGGTAATTATAACAGTGAGAGTAATCTGTTTCTTATTGCTAATCTGGCAACCTCTGCGTCCTATGGTCGTGAGAGGGTTAAACTGCTCTTAATAGTTTTTACCCCTAGTGTCTTCATTGGTACAGTACCGTTAGTTAGACGAGACAGACATAAGCCTATTGATATGAAAACGTCCATCACAGAAATAGAAAAGATGTAAATTCATCTGTATTTCATGTTATATGCATTTTTAATTCACTTATTCTATCTCTTTTTAGTTATAAATATGATAAACAATATCAAGTAGCAGTTAGATGTCATGTAGAACATCAAATTAATAAAAATCAAAAAAATTGATTTAAATCAAATAAATCGGATTAAATCAAATAAATCAGATTTTTTTTATTTAAAACAAAAATAAAAAAATCAACAACCCTGTAGCCACATAATATTTGGTGTTGGGTTCCCCAGTGCTTCCACTTCTGCTTTTATTTTGTTGAGCTGGGTTTCAAATTCTTCTAGGGATGAGTCTGTATGTTATAATAACTGCTAGATTTATGGATTCTATTTTAACTCCCAGTATTTCCACCACTTCATTTCTGTTATTTAGGAATTCAGTACATATCAGTGACTCGTGAATGTACAAGGCTACACCTCCACGTGCTCTATGTGTTCTGTCCGTCCTATGTAGGTTATACCCAGGAATCCATACTTCACTATCCTCTTGATCTTTAACCCTTCTGGCCCGGGCTCACCCTCCTAAGGACGTTGTTGAGATCCGGGCGATTTGGCCAAAAAACTTCTACGCCTAGGCTACCGTATCTTTGTTATTTTAACTGCTAGAAAATTCCCATGCATCTCTAAACGTACTGCGGTTTCCAATCTGTAGACTGGCGTTGAGTAGAGCTCTCTAAGTCAACTGGTTCAGTTGTGATGACGATTTCCGTGGAGAGAGTTTCGAGGCGATGTTAGCAATATGACACACCTTTCAACACTAAATCTGTCTTAGCAGACCACACAACAACAAAGCTCCGACGTCTGCTTGCTTTCGGAGGTGCGCGCGTCGCCTCCGACCAGCTGTGTTTACATACGTCGGACGCACGGCTTTCAAAACAAGCTTAATAGGCTTTCAAGCTTACAGATTTTAAAATGACACCTGGGCTCCTGGGCATCTGCCACGGTGTCATTTTAAAATGACAACCGGGGAGGAAGGGTTAATGTGAGTTTCTGTGAGAGCCGCGTTTCCTTCTTCTAGCAGGCCCCTAATAAATGGTACTTTGTTTGTGGTTCTGTTTTTTAGGCCTTGGATATTTGCAAACAAGAGTGGGGAGAGATTGTTTGGAGAACTATGTGTTCTAATAGTCTTCGGGAGGTACTCGCCACTTTTGGGTGGCCAGGAGGTGCTCTAGGTGTTCTATGTGCTCTTCTATCTCCCTCACACATACATACACATACAAGTTTAAAGAATGTTTGTCCACAGAGACTGTGGTTACAGTCTCATGTCCTAAATGGCAGCTTTCCAGGCGGTCCTGTCAAGGGCTGCCTCTGTTGTCAAGTTCTTTATTTTGAGATCGGACCGGAGTACCCGATCCCACATCATTCTAGGTCCACCCCTACGCGCAGCTCCCCCCAAGTTCACAGTCCGGCATTTCTTCACCCAGTTCATATCATCCATTCTCTCCACATGTCCAAACCAACCAAGTCGGCTCGTGCGCATCACTTCACTGATACTCCTAATGCCCAGACGCCTTCTCAATTCCTCGCTTGATACCCTGTCCCTAAGATTAACCCCACACATCCATCTCACCATTCTCTTCTCATTCCGTTCCATTCCGCTTTAACCGGCCACGTCCCATAACACACGAGGTATACACCTTCCCTTTAAGGTGGGGTGGGAGCCCTCTCATGGTCAGGAGTGGCAACAGCTCTCTAAACCTTTCCCAGCCACTTCTGACTCTAGCAATGGAGCTAGCTTCAGCGCCACCTCCAGCGGAAACTGTATCGCCCAGGTAGCAGAACTTATTCACACACTCCAGCGTTACACTGTCGAAATCAACACTGACAGGCGGGTCATTTAATACAAGATCTCCCTTGCACACTGAACATTCAAAGTCTATGATTCTTGTCAAAGGTCCTCTAGCTCCACTACATCTCTTGTGTACCCAGTCACTACAGACACAACATTGAATTGAATTACTTCCCACATACTGCGCATGGATAGTCGCCGCTTCTTTCCATAGCTCCACGCCCTACTCCACTAATCATGACCTTTGTTTTATCTATGTTAACTCTTAGACCCTTATTTGCCATACCTTCCCTCCATCTTTTGAACTTCGCCTCTGCTTCCTGCGCACTATCTGTGATAAGAACTAGATCATCTGCATATACTGTAACAACTCCCATGGGAGTCCTGTCCTAAATTCCCTTGACAGAGCCTCCAGGACTAAAACAAACAGTAATGGGCTCAGAACTGAACCTTGGTGAACTCCAACTTTCACTGGGAACTCTTCACTCAGGCCCCCGTTTACTCTAACTGCTGCCCGTGACCCCTCATACATTCTCATTATCACACGCACCAACCACTCTTCTACTCCAAGTTTTCTCATAGCCCACTGCACTACCTCCCTGGGCACCCGGTCGAAGGCCTTCTCCAGATCTACAAAAACTAGGTATAACTCCCTATTTTTCTCTAAGTACCTCTCTTGCATTTGCCTAAGAGTGAAGATAGCATCAGTTGTGCCACGTCCCGGCATAAATCCAAACTGCATGTCGCTGACAGCAACACTTTCCCTGATCATGCATTCAAAGACCCTTTCGCTGACTTTCATGACTTGATCGAGCATTTTCAAACCCCGATAATTTCCCCTGTCTAAGGAGTCACCCTTGCCTTTATATATATTTACTATAACACTTTCCTGCCAAGCATCGGGAATTTTTTCCTCCTTTATGATAGCATTAATCAGCTCTGTGACCAATTTTACCCCAATATCTCCAGCTGCTTTTAGCATCTCAGCGACAATGCCGGAGCTCCCAGCGGCTTTTCCTGACTTCATTTTATCTATAGCACTTTTAACAGCGTCGTACCCTATCAAAGGCGGAGGGCCTTGTACTGGAACTACAGTGCTGAGCTGTTCCCTGTTCCATTCAAACTCCACATTAACCTAACAAGTGCGCATGGGGGTACAGTAAAAGTCCGTTAATCCGACGACCGATGATTCGAATCTCCCAATAGTCCGAATTTTTCAATTTGAGGCCAAATCCGAATTCACCCGATGGTCCGAATTTCAAGAAGTCCCAAAGTCCCCTTTTTGAGGCATTAGTCCACTCAAATGACACATAATGGAGCACACACATATCATATGTTCATGAATTCACTTTAAAAGTTTACCATTGTCATTGTAGCCTATTACCTATTTCAAAACATTCAGATTAATGGTCAAAGGAAGCTACTGATATAAACGTAAACACCTTCTTCTTCTTCTTCCACATCATCTGCTAGAGAGTTTGTTTTGCTCTTGAACGCATCCTTGGGACGCTCCGATGCGCTACTGGCTTGCACCGCATTTTCTGCAAGCGCATTCAGTCTTGAGCTTGAAAACGCACCTTTGGACGTACAGTAGGGTCTCACATAAAACGAGTTTATGGTCGATAAACGAGGGCGTTTTATGCGATTTCGTTTTATGTGAACACAGCATTTTGGTGGCGCAATATCGTCAATGTTCGCTGTAAGCGAAAATTTTCGTACAAAGCGAACGATATTTCATACAAAGCGAACGATATTTCATACAAAGCGAACTATATTTCGTACAAAGCGACGATATTTCGTACAAAGCGAACGATATTTCGTACAAAGCGAACGATATTTCATACAAAGCGAACGATATTTCGTACAAAGCGACATTCGTTCTGATCGAAAATGAAATATTAATATTTTAGGTCGGTCGTTTTAATCGAGACTCGTTTTATGCGGGACCCTACTGTATTAGTTTTGAGCTTGAAAACGCACCTTTGGACGTTCCGATACGCTACTATTTATAGTTCAGTGATCGGAGCGTCCCAAGGGTGCTTTCAAGATAACAAGACAAGGGTGCTTTCAATACAATATAATATAACAGAGCACGTCACAAAAGGAAATTCACAAAATGAAAATTACAAGAACCTCTCAGGGAAGTGCCGTTGTTAAGGCATTACTTCCCGAATCACATCTGATCTTCAAGAGCAAGACAAACTCGCTAGTAGACGGAAGAAGAAGAAGACGTTTATATCAGCAGATTCCTTTGACCATTAATCTGAATGTTTTGAAGTAGGTAATAGGCTATAATGACAATGGTAAACTTTTGAAGTGATTTCATCAACATATGATATGTGTTTGTGCACCATTGTGTCATTTGGGTGGCCTAATGTCTCAATGTTTTCGTCATACACAGGTTCATAGGGGTAAAGTCCGATAATCCGAAAAATCCACTAATCCGAACGAGGGCCGGTCCGCTGCCCTTCGGATTAACGGAAGTTTACTGTAATTAGACACCTCTCCCTGTGCGCATGTATTTGAGGTGTTTCCGTCACTAAAATATTCATTGTACCATTAATAGCATTAATACTTATCCATATGCGCCTATTATGGGTTGATTATAAAGGTATTAACCTGAAACAACAATAAAACAAGTGAAAACAGCGTTTGGATGGTCAAAATCGGAGATATAGCCCGCGAGTTGTATAATGTATGGGTGAGGCAAGCTGCTTTCCCGCCAATTTCCCCCAAGGCCACTGAGACACAGTCGATCGATACTCTCTCTCTCTCTCTCTCTCTCTTGCACTCGCTTGCCATCAGTGATGACAACGCCCTGCTTGCAACTCGCTAATGTTAGCACGAAAATATACCTCAGAATAAGGGAATAACAGGGAAAATAGGTGATAACTGAAGGAGAGGAGGAAAGTGGGGAAGGAGGGGAGGTAGAGGACTGAGATTTTGCATGGCCCAGGGGCCAACATTTTTTTTTTTTTTTTTTTTTTTTTTTTTTTTTTCGATGTCAAAAGTTTATTTTTTTTTTCTCTGACTCTTAAGAGTCTTCCTGCAGTCCGCCGGGGGAACTCTTAAGAGTCTCCCGGCAGTTCCCGGGTTAAGCAGTCTTTCATAATGCTCCTTCCACGCCTCTCTGATTTCTTTTTCTGTGTAAACAGTGATGCCATTGTCATTATTTATGCATCTTACACCCACGACGTCCTGGCTACTGTCCCTTACATTCTTAGCTAATTTATTAACTCCATTGGTATTATTATTGCTGCAAACTTGTTCTATTACGCTATCCTGTATGGTTTTCTTTGCCCTGTAGACCTCTCTTCTAGCATTACGTTTGGCGGACAGGTATTCTTCCTTGCTGCCACCTTCCTTCCATACTTTGAAACATCTCATCTTCATCAATCTCCTCATCTTCATCTGCCATTTCCCTCCTTTCCCTCTTCCTCTGTCTCGTCCTCGCGAAGCTGGAGGTTATTTTGGTTACCAGTACCATTTGTGATGTTTCTTGCATACCTCCATGTACCTCTAATATGAAAATCGTGGCAGTTAGTATCATAGCAGTTTTTCTTTTTTTTAGTGACAACTTGCAGATGGATGGGTGGTGGTATCTGCATTTTCCATCACTTATCAGTCTGTTGCAAATTTGTGGGTGGGCAAATCTACATCTTCCTCTAATATCACCGTTTTTCACAAAATAGCACCGTCTTTTCAGGTAATATCTCCATATTGGTGAAGGTGGCTGAGAGCTGTTTTGGGGTGAGCTATGCTGCGGGGCTAGCTGTTTTTTTTTTTTTTTTTTTTTTTTCTATATTCCAACTACTCCTTCTCGGGCATAGGCTGAGAGCCTGCACACTCAACCGCTGAACACGGTGAGGCCCGTGAGGTCTTGTTCCAGTCTAGGGAGTGAGACATGCAAAGCACCCCAGCTCGAAGCAACTCCATCTCTGAAGCTGCTCCGCCTCTGCACTTTACCGTCTCATTCCCCAGACTCGGACCCTCACTCTCAGAACGCCACCTATTGAGCAATTAACTCACTAGGCATTGCCCCCCTGTAGCATATTTTGAATATGGGAATATTCATACAATGCTATTTAACCAGGGAACAATGAGGGTATTTTTTTGGCATTTCGGTGTGCTGTGGTAATGCACTGAAACTAGGTACAGCACAAATTCCATCCCAATAATATCTTCCCATTGACATATTGGGATTCGAACCCGGGTCCATTGGATTACCAGTCCAGTGGCAAGACCACTCTGCCAAGAGAGGCTCGAGAGATTGAATCTACCTACACTGGAACAGAGAAGGAAACGAGGACAGCAAATTCAGATATACAAATGTGTTAGAGGTATTGACAAAATCGACCAAGAAAACTTCATAGAGAGGGATGGAGGTGAGAGAACAAGAGGTCACAGCTACAAACTAAAAGTGCTTAATAGTAAATCTGATCTGAAAAGTAAAAGATTTCCTACCAACTCGATTAGTGGGTGGAACAAATTGCCAGCCGAAGTAGTGTCTGCACCATCAGTGCATAGTTTCAAAGCACGGTATGACAAACATATCTTAGGAGGCAGGAATTAACGAGCACGCTCACTCCCGCAAATACAACTAGTGTAAGTACAACTAGTGTACAGTAAGTACACCTCCCCTGGGAGGGGGGAGGGGGGGCCTGCGAGTTGGGGGAAATAGTGGTGTGGTTTAGGGATGGTGTGGTGTTATGAGATGGTGTAGAGGGGGGCTGGGTGTCCTGATCTGCCAGGCTAAGTAGGCAGATGGCAGAGGTGTGTAGGGGGGCGGTGTGGGCGGGTCATGTGGGGGGCTGTGGTTGGGGGAGCCTGTCAGAGGGGCTTGTTGCTTCATATTTGCTTCCTGGGAAGTTATTTGGTCAATGACAGTAGGGTGGTCTGTGGCAATAGGAGTACAAAGGAAATCAAGCAACAACAGTTCTAGTGACTCTTCTAGGCTGCTTGTCCTCCAAAACACTGAGGATCCAGTGTCCAAACAGTGGTCTAGAGTGGGTAAGGGAACTACTGCCCTGGAACTAATGTCTGTGGCAGGATTAGGAAGTTAGTAGGGGACAGATGGGTTAGTAACTGAGGGGGGGATAAAATAAAGTTATTCATTTACAAACGCAGTCAGTCGCGGGTTTGATGCGAGATATTTGTCTAGGCGAAGTTTAAATGAATCAACGGTGCTGCAGTCTATAACGTCTCGGAGAAGCCCATTCCACAAGTTGACAACTCGATTGAAGAAGAAATTCTTTGATTCGTGTGAGTTAAAAGATTTACCAATAATTTTGCAACCGTTTCCTCGCGTGTAATTAGATTGGTTGATTGTGAAGTACTTACTACAGTTCATATTGTCAATGCATTTGATGATTTTGAACACTTTAATTAAGTCGCCTCTTAATCTGCGCTGGGTTAAAGGAAATAGATTTAATTCTCTAAGATGCTCCTCGTATGGTTTGTTCTTTAGGCTAGGTATAATTTTGGTAACTCTACGTTGAACTCGTTCTA
This sequence comes from Paralithodes platypus, assembly GCA_032716605.1. Lineage (NCBI taxonomy): Eukaryota > Metazoa > Arthropoda > Malacostraca > Decapoda > Lithodidae > Paralithodes > Paralithodes platypus. Next base: position 23,094,315 of record CM064499.1, read on the forward strand.
GCTTGTCTATATCTTTTTGGTAATAGGGGCAGGAGGTTGTGAAGTGGGAGAGTTTGTGGATTCATGAAGTTGATATTGTGTATGTGGTGTTGGTTGAGGTGCGGTAGGCGGTGTGTGTTGGCATGGGGGTGGCGATGCGGGTGGCGGCGGTGTGGTATTTGGTGACGTCGCGGTGTTGCGAGGTGGTGGGGAGGGGGCTGATGAGAGTTTTTGTGAGGAAGGAGTTGTGAGTGTTTGTTCAGAGGGAGGTGTTGTTGGTTGTTTTGGGTGAGACGAAGTAGGAGTAATTGAATTCGATACAGTTGTGGTCAGGGATGTTTGAGGGGAAATTCCTGGTGTGCATCCCCAATTTTGATGGAATAACACTGCATCTTGGCTATATTTAGGTCTATCTTATACCTCTGTTTTTTCCACAGTCTGGATGATTTGCATTGTGAACTCGGCACAGTTGTTGCAAAAATGGAAGTTCTTTCCCTTATTATTATATTACTTCGGTGGTGCAGTCAGCCTCTGTAGCAGTTACTGTGATTTCTTGTTACTGCCTTATTGTAGCACGGTTAAGGCTGGAGTGGTGCCATTTTCGCAAGGTGCAAGTGCTTCAGGGGAACTTTGTAGAGTTTTACTGAGACACTGTTAGTGCTATACCAACATCAACCACAGTGTTAACATGATGGGGCATTGTTGTGGCAAGACTTTGTTGTACTGTGCTGCAGTAAAGACTGTAGCCACCGTGTTATGATTGCTGTGCACTGTGTGCAGTACTGTGATTGTCCCATGGAAGCCACATTCACTGTGGACGGTTGCGGTCTTTAAACCCGTATGTATGTATGTTTGTAGGTAGTAGGGGTAGGCAGCCCCGCCCAGGGAAGTACTACCGCCAAGGTTTCGGGAGACTCGGGGAATAGCTTGAATTCCATATTCTCTCCCAGGCCTTGGTAGCTGGATACATATCTTTCTGCCTCACACATCAGGGGTATCAGGAAAACCCTCTTTATATAACATACACATCCAACTTCACGACATTGCCCTACATCGCTATCCTCTATCCATAAAACACTACTCTTCCCACTACATATCATACATGCAACACTATACATATCTTTACCTTATAAATCATGGCAGTACAATTGTTAAGAGCAAACCTGGTGGTCCCTCGGATATCCACCCCCGGCAGGGTTGGGTCATCGACACAGGGCCCTCCCGGTCGTCATCATGCGACTGTGTCAACAGCATTGCAACATCCCAAAGCTGCTCGTCGGTGCAGCTTTTTCTTTAGCAATATAAGGTGACTTCACTCTAACATCAATTCTGTACACCAATTTCTTCAAGCAGAATCCCCTACTCTCCTTTTTTTTGACAGAGACTCAAGTAACATCCACATCTGACACATCTAGATTTAATTTTCCAGGTTATCAACTGCTCCAAAATTTCAGACCTAAAGGAGGTGTATGTTGCTTCGCAAAATCTGAAATTGCCCTGGAGGAGGTTACTGGTTTCAGTTGTCCCTATTTTGATTATTCTATATACAAATTAATTTCTGCTGGTAAATTTAAATACATATGTTGCATCTACCGTTCCCCAAATACTCCTCCAGAGCAAAGTCTTTTTGATTCTCTGTCCTCACAACTCAGTGTCCTCAATTTAAATGTTTCTTCTGAAATCACTGTGTTGGGTGATTTTAATGTCCATAATGTTGAATGGCTCACTCATTCAGCCAGGACTGATGATGCTGGTCTTGAATGTGAGCTATTTGCAGACTCATTTAATCTCACTCAACTAGTCAACCAACCCATCCATGTACCAGATAATCCTGATCATAATTCCCACCTACTGGACTTATTTTTAACAACCAATTCAGAAAATTATGATGTTACAGTGAGGTCCCCGCTTGGATCTTCTGATCACTGTCTGATACAGGCCACCTGTCTATCACCTACCACACCTTCCCACTCTGAACCTGTTTTGGTGACTAAATGGCATTACGATAGGGCAGACTGGGAGGATCTTCAAGATTTCTTCATTGATATTCCCTGGACCTCTTTTTTTTCTAATGATGTACACTCCACCTTTAGCCACATACAAGATTTTATAAAAATTGGAATGGAAACTTTTATTCCTCATCAAAAGTAGGCTACAGTAAAAGACCTAATTCACCTAAATGGTTTGACCATAATTGTGCTAGAATAACTGAACAAAAAGCAATAGCCTACAATGCATACACAAGATCAAAAACACATGAAGCCTTTAATTACTTTAGAAACATCAGAAATCATGCCAAAATTGTATTAAATCTAACTAAATCAAACTTTCTCCACAAACAGGCAAATAAACTTCTAAATAATCCAAATGATAACAAAATATTTTGGTCTACTCTTAACTCATTTAAATCCAACTTCACTACTGTTTCATCCATTCCACCATTAAAATCTCCGACTGGCAATCTTGTAAGTGACCCACGAGGTAAAGCTAACCTTCTTGCGGATATTTTCTCCACCAACTCAACCTTAGATGAAATAAATCAAGATGTCCCTGTACTTAATTTTAATTTGCCTGAAATTCCCTCACTTAAGATCCACACCAGACATGTCAAAACTATTTTGCAGAATCTCTCAGTAGATAAGGCTCCTGGTCCAGATGAAATTCCTCCAATAGTACTTAAGAATTGCTCCTTGGTGCTCGCTCCTGTATTGGCAAAAAATTTACGTCTGTGTCCTCATACCTCATGCTTCCCAGTATCCTGGAAAGAAGCAAACATCCATCCAGTTCCTAAAAAAGGTGCTTCTTCAGATCCATCAAACTACAGACCAATAGCTATAACTTCCACTCTTGGTAAAGTCTTTGAAATTATATTAAATAATCACATAATTAAGCATCTTGAGAATAATAAATTAATCAGTGATAGGCAATACGGTTTTAGACGATGTCGATCAACTGCAGACATTCTTTGCCTTCTTACGCATCAAATCAACCAAGCTACAGACCAACATGGTGAAACACATACAATAGCACTGGATATATCAAAGGCATTTGATAGAGTCTGGCATCAATCCTTATTGTCGAAGATGTCACACACGAAGATGCCTAGCATCATTAGTTCCACTAATTTCTTCTTATCTTCATAACAGAAAAATATGTGTAATGGTAGATGGCCTTTATTCTCAATTTCACTCAATAAATGCTGGTGTTCCCCAGGGATCAGTTTTGGCCCCAACTCTGTTCCTCATTCATATCAATGATCTTATATCTACCACTCATAATCCAATACATTCCTACGCAGATGACTCAACACTCCACAGTTCCTTCACATTTACCAATTCTTTCACCCAACCCGATCTTACAAATTCAGAAATAAACACTGCAATTTCTCTGAACCAGGACCTTTCTAGAATTAATGAATGGGGACAAAAGAATCTAGTTTCCTTTAATGCACAGAAAACCAAGTACATTCAATTTTCTAACCGACAGAATCTCACTGACTCCCATATATTTTTTAATGATGTAAATATTCCCACTTCCCCTAGTATTGACATTCTCGGTGTAACATTAACTACTAACCTGAGCTGGACACATTATGTTAGAAGCATTGCTAAGAATGCCTAAAAAAAACTGGGACTCCTGTACAGAGTTCGAGAATTCTTCACTGACGAGCAGTTGGCCGTAATATATAAGTCATATGCGTTCTCAGATGGATTACTGTTCACCTCTGTGGGGTGGAAGTGGAGTGGTTGCATTGAGGCAGTTGGACAAAATTCAAAATAAAGCTATTAGATTAATCAATAACCCTGCAATCACACAGGACCTTCCTACATTATCCATACGAAGAAACGTTGCATCCCTTGCATTATTCTACAGATATTTTCACAGCAATTGTTCCGAGGAACTTGCTTCAATTGTGCCGCCTCTCCACATCTTTCCCCGTAGAACTAGGGCAGCTGAGAGCGCCCATGAATTTACACTTTCTCCTCCACAATGCAGAACTTCTGCTTATCAAAATTCATTTATCCCCAGAACTACTACTCTTTGGAATTCACTTCCCTCGAGTTGCTTTCCACAAACTTACAATCTACAACAGTTTAAATCCAGTTGTTACAAACATTTTATGAATGGAGGATGCCTTTAGGCACATGGACCTTTTTTGTTTTATCTGTGTTTTTCCTTCCTCCGTTCATTGTCTCTTTTTAAAAAAAAATTGTTTTATGTTTTTTTTGTTTTTTTATTGTTTATAGGTGGTGAAAGTCCTACACAGCACCAATGAAACTTGTCTTTGCATATTTGGCATTTTGTGCCATGTTTGTCTCTCACTGTGTCCCTACAGATATTGCAAACGTCCTTGGTATTCATATCTAACATTATAAGACTATTTCACCCAACTTTCTTTTCTGCCCCATATGACGCAGGGGAGGGAGGTGGGCTAGAGAGAGAGAGGGTGTGAGGGGAGGGTTTCACTGTTTTGTGGTTAGGTTTTGTAGGGGGGTAAATTTTGTGTTCTAACACTGGCTTTGGTTTTAACTTTAACCCATCAGACCCGGCTATGTATTCCATACCGAAACCCGGGGGTTTTGGCCGAAAAACGTCTATGCCTAGGCTACCGTATCTTTGTTATTTTGACTGCTTCTGCATTCCCGCACATCCCCAAGCGTAGATGTGTTTCGTACCTGTAGAATGGCGTTGAGTAGAGCTCTCTAAGTCAACTGGTTCAGTTGTGATGACGATTTCCGTGGAGATAACTTGGTGGCGATATCAGCCACTTATCATTACTTTTCACTACTTAACAATAACATACAGGCACACACGAACAAGGACGCCTCTCCTTCTTGTGGTCGGAGATGCGCGGCGTCGGTCCAACCGGCTGTTGTTTACATGCGTCGGACAGACGGCTTTCAAAACAAGCTTACAGGCTTTCAAGCTGCCGGTGTCTCAGAGCCCTTCCGGGTTCCGCGGGGGTGTTTCTTATGGATGCCTCAGAGCCCAACCGGGTCTGAGGGGTTAAGTACCACTTCCGATAAGCTTATGAAACAGTATCATCACTGCCCTAACCACTTCCTGTCTCTCTTATCCCCGGCCCGAACTTACATTATTGTTTGTTGCATGAGAGGATTCTTTCTTGACCCTCTCCGACATATGACGCGATTTTGAGCCTATTAGGGATACTTTAAAGCCTTTGTTACCATCAGGGGTATTTAGAAACCTTTAGTTTAGTTACTTCAACCTCTGCAGTTGTCTTAGAGTTAGCTGTGAGCAGAAAACTAATTTTGGAGAGGTAATTATAAGAGTGAGAGAACTCTATTTCTTATTGCTAATCTGGCAACCTCTGCGTCATATGAGTCTGAAAGGGTTAAAGGGCATAGCTCATGAAATATCCCATTCCATTTTATCACTGTCTAAAGCATGTTACAGAATGATTGATACGGCACAGTTGTCTTGGTTTACCAAACATTTGTATCGGAAATAGTAAACAAAGCCAAGTAAGATATTTTAAGCTTAGAAAGTTGATGGCAACCCCTGTCGCCTCTCTCTTGTGTTAATGATAACGGAATTAGCCCGCAAATTTTGAATATGTTTTCATATTGCCTTTAGCTACCCTACCCGGATATATTTCATACATGATGAAGTAATGTGAAGGCAGTATTTGATATATACAGTATATATATCACGTGAGTGAAAAATTTGTCTATCCTTAACCCTCTCACCACGGAAGGGCTCTTGAACGCCCATAAAAAAGCATATAACAGGTACCCGGAAGGCCTCTTGAACGCCCAGTGGTTGAAAGCCTGTGAGCTTCGTGTGCGAGGCGTCGGTCCGACGCATGTAAACAACAGCCGGCTGGACCGACGCCCCGCATCTCCGGCCACAAGAAGGAGAGCGTCGCTTGTTCGTGTGTGCCTGTATGTTGTTGTTAAGTATCGAAAAGTGGTGTAAAGTGGCTGTTTTGGCCATAAAGTTATCTCCAATGAAATCATCATCACAGCTCAACCAGTTGACTTAGAGAGCTCTACTTAATGTCATTCTACAGGTAAATAACACAGCTACGCTTGGGGATGCGCGGGAATGCGGGAAGCAGTCTGATTAACGAATATACGGTAGCCTAGCCTAGACGTTTTTCGGCTAAAACACCCGGGTTTCGAGGAATATATATATATAATACATAGCCGGGGCTGGAGGGTTAACCTCTGGACTGCGGATCCACTAATATAAGGTGTACCGGTGCGCTGCGGAACCCCTTATATAATCCAAGGCCTTTAACCCTCTCACCACGGAAGGGCTCTTGAACGCCCATAAAAAAGCATATAACAGGTACCCGGAAGGGCTCTTGAACGCCCAGTGGTTGAAAGCCTGTGAGCTTCGTGTGCGAGGCGTCGGTCCGACGCATGTAAACAACAGCCGGCTGGACCGACGCCCCGCATCTCCGGCCACAAGAAGGAGAGCGTCGCTTGTTCGTGTGTGCCTGTATGTTGTTGTTAAGTATCGAAAAGTAGTGTAAAGTGGCTGTTTTTGCCATAAAGTTATCTCCAATGAAATCATCATCACAACTCAACCCCTTGACTTAGAGAGCTCTACTTAACGCCATTCTACAGGTAAATAACACAGCTACGCTTGGGGATGCGTGGGAATGCGGGAAGCAGTCTGATTAACAAATATACGGTAGCCTAGCCTAGACGTTTTTCGGCCAAAACACCCGGGTTTCGAGGAATATATATATAATACATAGCCGGGGCTGGAGGGTTAAAAAAACATTTAAACCACCCCAGTATAATTTTTTTTTTTTTTTTTTTTTTTTTTTATTATTATTGCCCCTTGGCCATGCCAAATATTGTGCCTCCACATCCCCTCCTCCCCCCCCCCCCCTTCAATTATCACCTATTTTCTGTTATTCCCTTTTTTCGGTGATATATTTTCGTGCTATCAATAGCGAGTCATAAGCAGGGTGTGCTTGTATGTGTTACCAAGCGAATGAAAGAGAGAGAGATAGACAACTACACGACAGTGTCTCTCCAGACGTCGTGAGGGGTGGATGTTGGCAGGCTGGCTGGCACTCGATGACTATAAACTCTCGCTCTCATTTCCCGATTTTGACCAGCCAAATGCTGTTTCCACTTGTTTTATTGTTGTAACAGGTTAATATCTTCATAATCAACGTAAAATAGGCGCATATGGAAAAGTATTAATGATATTTATGGTACGATGACGATTTGAGTGAAGGAAACAGTCTAAATACCTCCGCACAGGGAGGTGTGGCCACTACCCCACCTGCGCAGCTACGAGGTTAAGTATCTATCATGAAATTATTCATAGTTTGGTCTCGTTAATCATAAATAAATACGTATTGGCAGCTCTATCCATATGGCAACACCAATAGTAGAGGAGGTCTTGCCCTAACGGTATACACAGGTACTCTAGCACAAGAGCGTACGGCCAACGTATCAAAATATTCCATCTTGATTTTCACTTTCAGTGTATTATTCGATAGCTTACCATTATTTCTACATTTCATTATTAAGCTTATGCTGCTCATACAATATATCATACCAATCTATCAAATATCTGTCCATCTTTGTAACTGTTTTCACAGCATGGAGTACTTAACCCACTGGATCCCAGCATCGCACATGATGCGTCGGCAGTGTTTGATCACCAGCTCCCAGCGACGCATCACGTGCGTCCGGCATATTAAAATCAGTTACGTGGCTCGTAAGGTAGGAAATGGCGGGAGAATAGGAGGGGGAGGTACCGTAGTGTGTGTGCGAGCCGGGCCAGTAGGTGTGAGCGGGCCAAGATAGCCGCGCGGCCGGTGGTGGTGCGCTTAGTGGGGATACTTTACACCCTTAGTTCACCGCCACTTTGAACCTTCATTACTCCGGTCGTATGGGAGCTAGAGGCTTGAGATTTATGTGAGACACTCCTTAGGATGTATGCCGTACAATGCCATACTCAGTTTTCACCCTAGTGCTCCCGGGCGGGTGGTCATGCGGGGGAGACGAACTTTCGACCCCCCCCCCCCCAAATGACCGAGGCGAGTTTTTTTTTATTTTTTTCTTCATTTCTCACCATTCTCTTCCATTTTGGCTCAACAAATTTTTTTGAGGCTCCCCCCCCCCCCCAATGCCCCGCCCCCCCAAAAATATACGAAGCGAGTTTTTTTTTTTTTTTTTTTTTTTTTTTTCATTTCTCACCCTTGTCTTCCATTTTAGCAAACAAAAACAAAAAGTTAAAATGGCTTGGGACTGGGGTGAACAAAATATTATAACTAGCCGGGGCTCAGCGGTTTAATAGAGGTACTGAGAATCAAAATGGTGGCCATTGACCTGACCCCTGAAACTCTTTGACCTATTCTTTTATTCTATGGGTACCCCAATAACTTCATATACATCACGATGGGCTCGGAAATGCCTCTCGCCACCACCGTCCAAAACACTAATTGATTTATATTTACATTTATAAGAAACTCGGACTACTATTCTTGCACATAAGAGGTACAGTATACAGTACTGTACACTCACATTTATGATAATGAGGATAGCTCATCATAGCTGACCACATGCGCTATGCCCTTTAACCCCTCAGAACCGGTAGGGCTCTGAGGCACCGGCAGCTTGAAAGCCTGTAAGCTTGTTTTGAAAGCCGTCCGTCCGACGCATGTAAACAACAGCCGGTTGGACCGACGCCACGCATCTCCGACCACAAGAAGGAGAGGCGTCGCTTGTTTTTGTGTAGCTGTGTGTTGTTGTTTAGTAGTGAAAAGTGGCTCATATGGCTGACATCGCCACAAAGCTCTCTCCACGGAAATCGTCATCACAACTGAACCAGTTGACTTACAGAGCTCTACTCAATGCCATTCTACAGGTACGAAACACATCTACGCTTAGAGATGCGCGTGAATGTGTAAGCAGTCAAAATAACAAAGATACGGTAGCCTAGGCATAGACGTTTTTTGGCCAAAACCCCCGGGTTTCGGGGAATATTTATAGAATGCGTAGCCGGTCTGTGAGGGTTAATAGCGTCACTACTACTATCCCGCGATATGGTCAAGAAATAGTCTACACTTAGTTAACCCTTGGAATCCGGGAGGCCTCATATGAGGCAAAACGTATTTTGGTTAGGAGTCTGGGAGGCCTCATATGAGGCAAAATCAAAGCGTTCAAATTGCGCGGGCGGATTTTTGTTTGTGCGTGGGCGACCGCAGCGCCACCAAGCACAAACTACCAGGCAGCATCAGTTCTTATCTCGCATCCATGATGGCTGGAGTTAACCCGAAAAAAATCGCTGTGTCCGAATCGCCGCCCGCCGCCGCGACCCGTAAGCCTAAGAAAGGCAAGGCTAAAAGGACCAAGAAAGCATTCCTAAGTCCCGGTGGTGTTGCACGTGTACTAAAAGAGTTAAGTGACGATAGTGATGAACTTAGTGAGATTGAGATTGCGAGTGATTTTGACGAAGTGCATGTGGTTAGTGAAGATAGCGAAGAATTCCAGGGCTTTCATAGCACTGATGATGATGATGACGATGGTGATGATGATAATGATGACAATGTTGGATGCGGTGAACATCATGAAGGTGATGAAAATGTTAGTGAAATGGGAAGTGTTCTACCTGCATCACGTGAACGTGACACGACGCACACGCTTGCGACCCCGGCGTCGGCTGTGGGGACTCCTTCCCCGGCAAAAATAGCCAGTTATTTTTATAGGAGAGCTGTGCTGGATAGTGCAAGGAAGCAGACACGGGAGGCAGCCGAAAGGGAAAGAGGTGAAGATGCTGATGGTGAAGATGCTGATAGTGAGGATGAGAGTGAAGAGTCGAGCGTGGGTAGGCCTATTCCTTTGTCTCCCGGGACCTCCTCACCCGCGGCTGGTGCGTCATTGACCCCGCATAACCCACAGCCCTCAACAAGTGGTGCAAGTGGTGCGGTATTGTCCCCGCATGACCCACAGCCATCAACAAGTGGTGCGGTATTGTCCCAGCATGACCCACAGCCATCAACAAGTGGTGCAAGTGGTGCAAGTGGTCAACGCACCTCCAGAAGGGTCTTGTTCATGGCCACAGGGGGGGCACAAAGCAGCACCTCAGGCCCTAAACTGCCCCAAAAATGCTCTCGTCGTCGCCTAAAAACTTCAGAGCCAACTAGCTCACCTTCACCACCCACTAGCCGCCCACGCCAGCAGTCGCCACCTGATGTATCACCACCAACTGACGACCAGGATCCCACCTATGACCCTGAAGACACCCACGAATATGGCCGCCCTTCAAGATATATGGACGACCACGGTGCAGATTCTGGGGATGATAATTATGACCTGCTAGACGACCCTGTTGTGGACGAAGCTGAGTGGGTGGACGACCCAGCACCCCGGCGTGGCCGTGGACGTCCCCGTGCTCGGGGTGGCCGTGCCCTTGGATGTGGCCGTGCCAGGGGCCCTGCTGGTCAGCGTGGGCGTGGCCGTGCCCGTGGGAGTGGCCAGGCCGCCCCTGCTGCTGCCGACGCCCCTGCTGCCCGTCCCCGTCCCCGTCCCCGTGCCAGGCATGCTGATGTCTGGACGTGGGAGGCAAGGGGCCACCTTTCAGCCACAAGATGCCACATTCGGTGACGCCCAACACGCCGCAGGGATTGATCCATCTTTCCCAGGGGGACCCAACTCAACACCTGCCGAGCTATTCAAGGCCTTTTTCGACAATGATGTCATGTCATATGTTGTCGATGAGACCAATGAGCAGCAGGCCCTCAGTGACCACCTCAGCGGCAAGACCCATAGTTCCCACATGAAGGCCTGGAAGCCTGTCACCATTGCCCAAATGTATGTGTTCATAGCACTGACCATGCTCATGGCACATGTGAAGAAGCATCGGCTGGCAGACTACTGGATCACAGGCGACATAATTGCCACACCTGCTTTTGGCAAACTTATGTCCCGGGACCGCTACTTCGCCATACTTGGTAACCTGCACTTCGTTACCAACACCAATGTACACAAAACAGACCGCCTGTGGAAGATAAGGGGATTCTACGACATGATGAAAGCCAAGTTTTCCACATTCTTGAAGCCTTTTCAAAAGGTCGTGATCGACGAGTCTCTTGTGCTGTTCTGGGGGAACCTTCACTTCCGGCAGTACATACCATCCAAGAGACATCGATTCGGCATCAAGCTCTTCGTCCTCTGTGACTGTAAGACGGGTTATGTGCTGGACTTCATTGTCTACAGTGGGAAGGAGGGGGAGGTTCTTGCAGATCAAGAAATAGGGTTTGGTGGAGCAGTGGTGAAGGCGATGATGGATCGCTACTTCAACAAGAACCACATACTCTACACGGACAACTATTATACGTCCCCCATCCTCACCAAGTACCTGAACAGGCAGCAAACCCAGACTGTGGGCACAGTACGGGGGACGAGGAAGAACATGCCGGAATTCCCCCAAAAAACCAAGAAGAAGGACATCTCCCTCAAGCAACATGGTCCGATGCTGGCAATCCATTGGCACGACCAAAAGAAGGTCAACATGATCAGCACCATCCACAAGGGCAACCTGGTTGACTCTGGCAGTCAAACACAGGACCAGGGAGCCCATCATGAAGCCAGACGCAGTTATGGACTACAACATAAACATGCATCTGGTTGACAAGTCAGACATGCAGGTCGGCTTCATCGACTGCCTGCGGACCTCCTGCAGGTGGTATAAGAAGTTCTTCCTGCACATGATGGATGTGTCTGTGCTGAACTCGTACAACCTGTACAAGCTGATGAACCCCACAATGCCCAGGAAGTACACCAACCTTCGGAGATTCCAGAAACAGCTCATTCTGGATCTCATTGGGGAATATGCCGTGCCTGAGGATTCCCCACGAGCTCAACATATGCCAGGAGCTGGCACCATGGACCACACATACGCTTCCGAACACCACAAGAAGCACAGGATCGTCGGCCTTCCAGTAGCTGCTGGTCGCAAGACCCAGAAACGGTGCCATGTCTGCAGCCACACCACCCGAAGACCCCAGACAAACACCAAAACCTCGTATCAGTGCCAGGAATGTCAGGTAGCACTGTGCATCACGCCTTGCCATGATGATTTCCATATCCTGGTAAACTTCTAAGTGGCACTGACCCTGAGAACACTAGTGAAAGTGACACTAAAACAATAAAACACTATGTGCAAGTGAAAGTGACACTAAAAACAATACAACAATATGTGCAAGTGAAAGAGACACAACAACTATATATTAGAGTAATTATTCAATAAGTATTTATAAGTGAAACCTGTAATAAGTGAAAGTGACACTAAAAACAATATAACAATATGTGCAAGTGAAAGAGACACAACAACTATATATTAGAGTAACTATTCAATAAGTTACTATTTAACCCTTCAGACCCGGAAGGGCTCTTAAACACCCATAAAAAACACACCCGAGCTACCCGGAAGGGCTCTTAAACACTCATGAGCTCAAAGCCTGTAAGCTTGGTGTGCGAGGCGTACGTCCGAAGAAATTGTGAAGGAGCAGAAGGAAGAGAGAGAAAAGGAAAAGAAAGAGTTTGAAAAAAATTTAGTGCAAGTTTTAAAGAAGAAAGAGAAGGTAGTGAGAGAGACAATAGATAGAGGTAAGTGTGTAGTAATCTTTGGAGATGTGGAAGAGCACCTGGCAGATATGAAGGTAAGAAAGGAAAGGGATGTTGTGAAAGTCAAGGGGATACTGGATTACTTAGACGAGGGTTATGGATGGGTAAAAGAACTGGAGGAGGTGAGAAGGTTAGGAATATATAAGAAGGGCGAGATGAGACCACTAAGAGTGGAACTAAAGTTTAGATCAACAGCAGAAGCAGTAGCCAATGTGAGCTGGAAATTAAATTCGACAGAGCTGAATCATATAAGGGTAAAAAAGGACCTAAGTGTAGAAGAACAGGAACAGTTAAGGGAACTCCAAGCTAAGACTGATGAAGAGAATGGAAAGTTGTCTGAAGAGCAAAAGAAGATTTTTTTTGGGAGAATAAGGGAAGGGCAAGTAAGGAAGTGGTACATCAGGAGCCACCAAGAACCGAAAGTAAGAGGAGTGATAGGGAAAGAGACAGAGAGACAAGTACGAAGTCAAAGCAAGGAGACGGAGCGAGAGATAATGCAGGGAGCAGGGGACCGGAGAGAGAGCCAGGATGTGGTGGAGAGGGTGGAACAGAGGGAGAGAGAGGGGGGAGGAGAATAGAATTAGCGGGGGAGGTGGAACTGGGTCAGGGAAGGGATGGAGGAGGTGGACCTGGTAGGAGGCAGAGAGGGAAGAGAAACAAGGAGGTGGATTCAAATATACTGTGCTACTACACTAATATAGATGGAATAAACAGTAAAAAGGTAGAGTTTGATAATATATTAAGAAAAGATCAACCACAGATAGTCTGTTTGACAGAGACAAAGCTGAACCAGGACTTTGACAGCAACATAGTGTTTAGTGAAGGGTATAATATATGGAGAAATGATAGAAAGGGTAAAAGGGGAGGTGGAGTGGCAGTATTAGTTAAGAACCCTATGACAGCAAAGCATGTGGAGTTAAATAATGACAAGGCAGAAATAATGGCAGTTGAACTCAATGATATAGAAGGAAAAAAGCTAGACATAGCAGTAGCTTACATGCCACCAAAGACCAGAGCATGGAGGGAGTTGGAGTTTGAGGAGATGGTAGAGGATATGATTCAGTCGTTGAGAAGATTGCTTTTAAGGAAGAATCGATTGATCTTGGTAGGAGATTTCAACTGTAGTGAGGTTGATTGGGAATTGGGAGATGCAGGGCCAAATCAGAGATCTTGGGGAAGTCGGCTAGTGGAGTTGGTTACGGAAAATGTACTTGCACAACATGTGAAGGAAAATACAAGAATGAGGGGTAATAACGAACCTTCTAAACTCGATCTGATTTTTACAAAAGATCCTCACGAAATTAGTGATATAAACTATCTATGTCCTGTAGGTAAAAGTGATCACCTATTACTAAAATGGAAGTTGACCTCGAGTAATGCCAATAGATTAGACAATAGCTACATAAATGACAGATTAAATTATAGTAAAGCTGATTATGTATCCTTGAAAAGATATTTAGAGGGAGTAGATTGGGATCTTATTTTGAAGGAACGGGACGTACAAGGTAAATATAGTAGATTCCTCGAAATTTATAGAGTAGGAACCAATCTGTTTGTCCCAAGATATAAAACTGGAAATTTTACTAAGCAGAAAGATTGGTTTAATTTGAAATGCAAAAGAGCTTTGGGTAGGCGTGATGCAGCTTGGGCTAGATTAAGAAGAAGGAACACTGAGAGTAATCGGAATAAATATAAACAGGAGAGGAATAGATATGTTAACATAATTAGGCAAGTTAAAATGAACTATGAGAAGAACATAGTAAATAAATGTGAAAGTGACCCTAGATTATTTTATAAATATATAAACAGTAAGTTGAAGGTAAAGAAACAAATTACTAAATTAAGAGTTGATGCTAGGACGTATGAAAATGTATCGGACATGTGTGAGGTAATGAATAACAAATTGGGGTCAGTTTTTACTAGAGAGGAAGGTTTTGACGAACCACAGGCGGGAGTACTGGAGAGTGGTCTTAGTAAGATTGAAATAACTAGAGATGAGCTGTTATCTGCGATGAGAGGACTTGAAGTAAGGAAAGCTATGGGACCGGATGAAGTGTCTGCCTGGGTTTTAAAGGAGTGTGCAGAGCAATTAGTGGAGCCAGTGAGGGACATAATTCAAGATTCCTTAGATAAAGGACAGGATCCTGTTGAATGGAAAAGAGCTAATATCATTCCGATATACAAGAATGGAAACCCTGAGGACCCTCTAAACTATAGACCAGTTTCACTTACTAGTATTGTATGCAAGATTTGTGAAAAGTTAATTAGGAAGAGATGGATGAAAATGTTGGAGAGAAAGAAGATAATAACCCCAAAGCAATTTGGATTCAGAGAAGGGACATCTTGTGTTACCAGTTTGCTATGTTATTACAGTAGGGTGATAGATGTACTCCAAGAGAGAGGCGGATGGGTGGACTGCGTCTACTTAGACCTTTCCAAAGCATTCGATAAGGTACCACATAAGAGATTGTTATCTAAGCTTGAGACGCTAGGATGTGTCAGGGGGAGTTTGCTGAAATGGATGGAGAGCTATTTAACAGATAGGGAAATGAGGACCAACATTAGAGGAACTTACTCATCGTGGCGGAAAGTTGAGAGTGGTGTGCCGCAGGGATCTGTGTTGGCACCTCTCATGTTCCTTATGTACGTGAATGACCTGCCGATAGGCATAAACTCTTACATGTCAATGTTTGCAGATGACGTAAAATTATGAGACAAATAACAAATAAAAGTAGTTGTGAGGAGCTGCAAGGGGATTTAGATCAAATATACGAATGGAGCACCAAGTGGAAAATGAAATTTAATATAAGTAAATGCCATGTGTTAAATATGGGAAGAAGTGTGAATAGACCAAATTGGGAGTACAGGATGGGAGATAATATAATTAGCAAGGCCGAAAAAGAAAAAGATTTAGGGTTGATTATACAAGATAATTTGTCGCCAGAGAAACATATTAACAAGCTCTTTAGCGGAATGTATGCAATGGCCGGGAATATGAAAGTTGCTCTGAACTACTTGGATGAGACCATGGTAGTGAAAATTATGAAGAGTATGATTAGACTAAGATTGGAGTATGCAGCAGTGGTGTGGTCCCCGCATCTAAAGAAGCATGTTCACAAGTTAGAAAGAATCCAGAGAGCAGTCACTAGATTGGTTCCAAGTCTCAGAGAACTGCCATATGAAGGGAGGCTAGACAAATTAAATCTACCGAGTCTAAAAGAGAGGAGAGAGAGGGGAGACATGATAATGATGTACAAATGTACCCGGGGGCTGGAGAGGCTGGATAGGGAGGATATATTAATTATGGATACAGGAATAACTAGAGGCCACAGCTACAAAGTAAAAAGACCTACCTGCAAGAACGATATCAGGAAGTTTAGCTTCCCCTATAGATGTATTGACAAATGGAATGGGCTGGAGGAGGTGGTAGGGGCAAGGAACATCCATATTTTCAAGAAAAAATTGGATAAAAAGTAGACTGAGAGACGGGACAACACGAGCTTAGCTCAACTCCTGTAAACTACAATTAGGTAAATACAATTAGGTAAATTAGGTAAATACATGTAAACAACAGCCGGCTGGACATACGCCCCACATCTCCGGCCACAAGAAGGAGTGCGTCGCTTGTTCGTGTGTGCCTGTATGTTATTGTTAAGTATCGAAAAGTAGTGTTGTAAAGTGGCTGTTTTTGCCATAAAGTTATCTCCAATGAAATCATCATCACAACTGAACCAGTTGACTTAGAGAGCTCTACTTAACGCCATTCTACAGGTACGAAACACATCTACGCTTGGGGATGCACGGGAATGCGGAAGCAAGCCAAATAACAAAGATGCGGTAGCCTAGGCGTAGACGTTTTTCGGCCAAAACCCCCGGGTTTCGGGGAATATATATATAATACATAGCCGGGGCTGGAGGGTTAAACTCTACAGTGGAACAAATTCTATCCATTTCTCCTTTCTCAGAAATCTCCATCTTAGGAGATTTCAACGTTCACCACCGCCAATGGCTCTCCTCTCACACTACTTACCCAGCTGGTGAACAAGCCTACGTCTTTTCTATCCTAAATGACCTAGAGCAGTTAGTTCAGCAACCCACCCGTATCCCGGATCGCATCGGAGATCGGCCCAACATTCTTGACTTGTTTCTAACTTCTAACCCTTCTCCTTATACAGTTGATCTTTTCTCTCCTTTGGGCTCCTCCGACCATAAACTTATCTCTGTCACCTGTCCTATCTCTCCAGTACGGCCACCCGATCCTCCTAGCCGGCGGCGCTTGTGGCACTTCGGCGCTGCCGACTGGGAGGGTCTCCGGCAGTACTTCTTTGATTTCCCATGGAATGATTTCTGCTTCCGTGGCCGGGGACCCTCGGAGAGTGCTGAACGCATTACCGAGGTAATCCTATCGGGCATGGAAGCATACATTTCATTCTCTTTCTCTCAGACTAATGCTAAAAAATCTTGGTTTACTCACGCCTGTTCTACTGCTGTCCGCAATAAGGAGGAAGCATTCAAACGGTACAGACGCCTTAAAACTCAAGACTCTCATTCTTCATATTTTTCTGCCCGGAATCAAGCCAAATCTGTTCTTCGACTTGCCAAACACTCTTTCATCAATAATAAATGAACTGAACTATCCAACTCTAGCTCTTCTCAAGCTTTCTGGCATCTAGCCAAAAACCTCTCCAACAATTTCTCTTCCTCGTCTTTCCCTCCCCTTTTCCACTCTGATGGCACAACCATCACTTCTTCCTCTGACAAAGCTAAACTCTTCGCTCAAACTTTTGCTAGAAACTCAACCTTGGATGATTCCGGTGCTATTCCTCCCTCTCCACCCTCCTCTCTCTTACTTATGCCTAATATCCTAATCTCTTCTAAAGATGTACTTTCTACCCTCTCTGGGCTTAATACTAATAAGGCGTACGGTCCGGACGGTGTTCCTCCTGTTGTTCTCAAAAACTGTGCTTCCGTGCTAACTCCCTGCCTAGGCAAACTCTTTCGTCTCTGTCTATCCTCTAACGTCTTCCCTTCATGCTGGAAATTTGCTCACATTCAACCTGTCCCAAAGAAGGGTGACCGCTCTCAGCCCTCCAACTATCGTCCAATTGCTCTCATCTCTTGTCTTTCTAAAGTTTTTGAAACTATTCTTGCTTCCAAATTTCTTAAGCATTTCTCTTCTCATAATATGCTCTCAGATCGCCAGTATGGCTTCCTTAAGGGTCGCTCTACTGGTGATCTTCTTTCATATCTTACTAACTCTTGGTCATCCTCCTTTCGGGAATTCGGTGAGACTTTTTCTATTGCACTAGACATATCGAAAGCCTTCGGTAGAGTCTGGCACAAATCTTTAATTTCTAAACTACCCTCCTTCGGTTTCTATCCCTCCATCTGTGCCTTTGTCTCTAATTTCCTTTCCGGCCGTTCCATAGCTGCGGTTGTGGACGGCCATTGTTCACTTCCTCACCCTATAAACTCCGGTGTTCCTCAGGGCTCTGTCCTATCTCCTATTCTCTTTCTAATTTTTATAAATGATCTCCTCAACTGTACTTCAATTCCCATCCATTCATATGCAGACGACTCAACCTTACACTACTCCATTAGTTTTCCAGAACGCCCCAGCCAGCAATCCCTCAATGACAAACGTAATGAAGCCATAGAACTCTTAATTTCTGATCTAAATACTATCTCCAATTGGGGCAGAGAAAACCTTGTTACCTTTAATGCTTCCAAATCCCAATTTCTCCATCTATCTACCCGTCAGGATCTCCCAGCGGACTGACTATCCCTTATTCTTCAACAATACAAAAATCAATCCTTCATCTTCTCTCAATATTCTTGGTGTCTCTTTTTCTTCTGCTCTCAGTTGGAAGGACCATATTACCAGTCATGCTAAGGCAGCCTCCCAGAAGCTGGGTGTGCTCAACCGCCTTAGGGGGTTCTTTTCCCCTGCACAGCTTCTTGCTCTGTACAGGGGCATAGTGCGTCCTTGAATTGAGTATTGTTCACATGTATGGGGAGGGTCCTCTCACACCGCTCTCCTAGACAAAGTTGAAAGGAAGGCCTTTCGTATCATTAACTCCCGTCCACTCACTAACTCTCTGCAATCTCTCTCTGTCCGCCGCAATGTTGCATCTCTCTCGCTATTCTATCGCTACTATAATAATCAGTGTTCCTCAGAGCTTTCCCAGTGTATACCACTTCCTTTACGTAGGGCACGTGGTGCCCGCCCGTCTTGCAACTCAATCCCACCCCTACTCTGTGCAACTCTCCAACCCAAGAGTGAAACGTTACTCTCAAACTTTCTTCTACTCAACAGCTGAGCTCTGGAACTCTCTCCCAGAATCAGTCTTTCCCTCTTCCTATGACTTAAATTGCTTCAAACTCTGTGTGTCCAGGAATTTTGGCTCGAACATCCCTTGATTTTGGCCCTGTCACTCTTTCAACTATGGGGGAGGCACTCGCTATAGGCAGTTCTGCCTTTTGCCTCCCTCAATCACATAAAAAAAAAAAAAAAAATATATATATATATATATATAAGTGAAACCTGTAATAAGTGCAAGTGACACTAAAAACAATATAACAATATGTCTAAGTGAAAGAAACAACCAAATGTAATAATTACAAGTGTCAATTACGATACCGTACGGTACTGTACACTTGCGTAGCCTAGCCTCTAACCTAGTAAGTGAAAGTGACACAAAATGTATAACAAATAATAACTCAATAATAACAGTGAGTGACAATAATTCATAACAAGAAGAGTAATAACAGTGAAAGTGACACAATAACAATAAAAGTGAAAGTGATACAATAATATTACAATAAAAGTGAAAGTGACACAATAATATTACAATAACAGTGAAATATGTTATATAAAGTTTCATATAACTCAAATAATGGTTGAACAAGTAATAAATGACACAATAATATCACATTATCTCCATAAAAACATAATATCGTGTACCGGTAAAAAAGCCACCGAAGCGACGAGTGACTTAGTGCATGCTAGCCAGGGTCGCGGCGAAGCGTTCGGACGCAGGCGAAAATACGCGGGAAATTACCTCCATTCCCATCATCATATCTCGGCAACCACTTGTCGTAGCGATGTCAACTCAACGCCATTCTACAGACGAAGGTTGGTTCTACACTATGCAATTTAGTTGACTGCTCTAGGTGGTCTCAATCAGTAGATATCGAATTATGAAGATAGCCATTTTTCAGGAATACCCCCGGACATGACGATCGCCTCATATGAGGGCCCCCGGATCCCGGGGGTTATATAGTTAACTTATTATAATTCACTTTTATTATTCTATATTTATTTTACCCGGTACCACGGTTTAGACTGTGCATCACAGTTGGTTGCATGGGAGATTCTTTCTCAGTAATGTCACTACTATCCCTCGATATGGTCAATAGTTAACTTATTATTATTCTCTGTTTTATTTTTCGGTTAAGTTCCAATTTCGGGAAAATCGTATATAACGGTTTATACTGTGTCTACGACGAGGGAAGGTAGTGTTTGTGAGAGAGGGTGACACCAGTCAAGTGCCAAGATTTATGGTGTGTTGGTCAGGTGGTTGGCGTCCCACTCGTACACTGGGCCTAAAACTTTCTTTTGAAATTTCATGATCTGTATAAATGCCGGTAGTTTTTTCATGGTACTGTATACAGTTTACATCCATGACTCGTCATCTAACCACTTTCCACACTGTACTATAATCCCGGCGTTCACTGATTGGCCTACAGGGTTTGACCTTGGCACTGGCTTGGTTCCTACCCCCACGGCTGGGATATAACGTTTTTTTCAAACGCCTTTGCTATATCTCCCAAGATATTTATGCCATCTATTCAATTTTACACTACACAGAATCGCGACACTATGTTTGGTTATGTGGATGATTTTGGTTAAGTTTTTCATCTATATCCCACGGAATGTTAAAAAAACTTAGACCGCGACGACACGCCGCCGCTCCCCTCTCTCCCTCACACATACAGTAAACCCTCGCTATCTCGGACTAATTGGGGGGAGACCCAGTCCGAAATGACCGAAAATCCGAGATGTCCGAAGTCCGACTTATGTCCGACTTAAGAGAGGGAAAATTCCGAATTAGAAGAGGAAAGTCCGCGTCACCAGAGAAATTGAGATTTTTTTTTTTTTTTTATATATCTATTTAATGCATCTATCTCCCTTATACATATATATAACTATGTCTTATTTGGTCTTTTTTTAATCTATGAATCAATTCTAATACGATGGAATTGAAAACAATATTACCCTTCTAACACACAAATAATAAAATGAAAAAGAGAGTAAATAAAAATGTCTCCTTTGTCTTTCAGAAACATAAGTCCGTCTCGTATATGTTAGTATTTTATCGCTCGCTCGCCCCTAGCCACTCTCTCTATCTATTTATCTCTCTAATGCATCTAACTAACTCCCTTATACATTAACATAACTGTGTCTTATTTGGACTTTTTGTAATCTATAAATAATTTCTAATGCGATGGAATTGAAAACAATATTATCCTTCTAGCACACAAATAATAACATGAAAAAGAGTCAATAAAAATGTCTCCTTTGTCTTTTCAGAACCAATTATGTCCGTCTCATAATAGTTCGTGTTTATCGCTCACTTCCCCTTCTGCAACTCTCTTTCTATCTATCTTGTCTTTTCAGAACCAATTAAGTCCGTCTCATAATAGTTGGTGTTTATCGCTCACTCCCCCTCTGTAACTCTCTCTTTCTATCTATCTATCTCTCTAATGCATCTACGTAACTCCCTTATACATTAACATAACTATGTCTTATTTGGACTTTTTGTAATCTTTGAATCATTTCTAATGCAATGGAATTGAAAACAATATTATCCTTCTAGCACACAAATAATAACATGACAAAGAGTCGATATAAAAGTCTCCTTTGTCTTTTCAGAACCAATTAAGTCCGTCTCATAATAGTTCGTGTTTATCGCTCACTTCCCCTTTTGCAACTCTCATTCTATCTATCTTGTCTTTTCAGAACCAATTAACCCGTCCAGCCCAGCGACGCGTCGGCGATGTATGTAACGCACAGCCCCAGAGACGCGCCTGACGCGTCACCCTAATTGCGCCGACCGTAACCTCAGGTATAGCCACTCAAGAGGGCTCAGATTTGTATGGGAACTGTGTACGTATCCCACGCAACCGTGCCGATGGTTGAAAACTCTCAAAGTCCACGTGCGTGCGCGCGAGCGCGCAATAACCTGGTTTTTGGGGATAATTGCCTTCAATTTTTTACTCTTGTAAAATCCGTTTTCGGGGGCTCTGTAGGACCATTTTTTAAGCTTTTTGAGCGGTTTTTCGTGGTTTTTCCTTCATTCCTAACCCATTCGCTATTGTTTCTAGAATAAAACCATTTTTTGAAAACCGGCCGGGTTCTGGTGCGCAAACATTACAAAACTAGCCGGGGCTCCACGGGTTAAGTCCGTCTCATAATAGTTGGTGTTTATCGCTCACTCCCCTCTGTAACTCTCTGTTTCTATCCATCTATCTCTCTAATGCATCTACATAACTCCCTTATACATTAACACAACTATGTCTTATTTGGACTTCTTGTAATCTTTGAATCATTTCTAATGCAATGGAATTGAAAAATATAATATTGGACATTTTCCGAATACTTATATAAAGTCCGACAACGTCAGAGACTGTCGGAACGATGACGGAAATGTCCGAAATACTGAAGTGCATGTCTGAGAGGCCGTAGCCAGTCCGACTAGTACGGGTTTCCGACTTCTAGAGGTCCGAGATGGCGAGGGTTTACTGTACTTGTATGTGTACATCACTATAGTATACAGTATATATAACAAAAAAGGAAATTGAAGGACAAATAAATCCGGATATAGGGTAAAGAAAAGCATGCCTATAAACATGAAGTGAGCCGCATAGATAGGGATGCAAAGACAGAATGTGTGATCAGGTTAAAAATTAAAAGCAACTTGACTTCAATGAAATTAGGATGGGGAGATGGATGTGTGGTGTGACACTAAAAGATAGATTAAGCAGCTCAGAGACAGATTGGGTTAAGAAAGCATAGTAGAGATTAAGTGCAGAGGAAGGTTGAGGTAGCTTATTGTATTCACTTATTTGTAGTTGGCGGGTGCCCAACCCGGAAAGGGGTTGAAATAGGGGAGCTATCTTTCTAGGGCCTATCCTAGCTCATGCTGAGAAGATTGGGTTCTAGTCATGTGGTGATGGGCTGGTGTATCAGAGTGAGAGCTGAGCGATCTCTTCCATACCCATAGCTTACTATGACTGTTCCTTTTACTTATATATTTTCTAGATCTCAAGTCTCTTCCGTGGATTGACCTCCCTACTGCCAACCTAGAGGTTGGCGGATTGGGAGCCAAAGCGTCACATTTTTCCTTTGCCCCTCAACTTTCCCTTCATAATTGCTGAGGGGCACAGGACCTTAGGTGGGGCTTTGGTTTCCTGGACGTTTCCGCGCCCTCCTCAGCTCCCCGCCTTGGAGTGGCTTCGGTCACCTGGGCTTTATTAGTGGTGAGCAGGGAGGGTTTTGTGAGGGCGCTCAGTAATGGCCTTGGCCTTGCTCGGGACCTTTGGGCTGCTCGACCAGACAGCCTGGGGAACAACAACAACAAAAAAACTAATTGTAGTTTACAGGAATTGAGCTGCGCTCGTGTTTTCCTGTCTCAGTTTCTATTGACTATCCAGTTTTCTTTTAAAGTCGTGGATATTTCTTGTTTCAACATACTACGCACTCAAGTTATTCCACCTATCTATCGTTCTATATGGAATGCTTAACATTTTGCATTGGATTTGCACCTCTCCTTTCTTATTTTATACATAATTATGCCCTCTGGTTCTTCCAGCTTGTGCTAAGAACTTGAGAAGAGGAGGCTGCAGGGGACTGTGAATCCATTACAGTAAACCCTCGCCATCTCGGACCTCTAGAAGTCGGAAACCCGTACTAGTAGGACTGGCATCAGCCTCTCGGACATGCACTTCCGTATTTCGGACATTTCCGGCATCGTTCCGACCGTCTCTGACGTTGTCGGACTTTATATAAGTATTCGGAAAATGTCCGTCATAACCGTCCTCTGATATCTCGAATATTTCCGAAATGTGTCGTAACGGTGTCCGACAAAGGATGACGTGTCGGATGACACCTCACGTCACCGGACAATAAGGGTGCATATCCGAGAAACAGAAGGGATGTCCGACGCCATCTTACATCCGGGGACCGAGCGTGGGAGGCTGGGAGCGTCAGTCCGCACCAAGCTCTGTTGTGTTACACATCGACGCGCGCCATTATTTAGTTCACCATGCCTCCCAAGGATAAGCCTAAGCGTAAGGTGACTTCTGTATCACTAGAAACAAAGCTACAGATGTTAAAGGATTTGGACAGTGGGATGAAAGCCAAGCAGCTTCACGAGAAGTATAGCTTAGGCAGATCGACAATCTACATCTTCATCCGAGACAAGGAAAAAGTCCGGCATCATGGCGCAGCTGTGCTTCATGGTCCATCTACCGCCAAGATCTTTCGCAAGGCCAAGCTAGCCTATCAAGACATCGACGACGCAGTGCTGAAGTGGTACCAACAACTTCGTGCTGAGGGCGTACCAGTGAGAGGAATCGAGATCCAGCATGCAGCAGAACGCTTCGGACAGCATCTTCATCACCCAGACTTCAAGGCTAGCGAGGGGTGGTTGTGGAGGTTCCGAAACTGCCATGGCCTCACAAACAGGAGTATTTGTGATGAAATTTTAAGCGCCGATACTTCGGCCATAGAACCCTTCACTGATCGCTTCCACGCCCTCATAACCGAGGAACACCTTCAACATTGGCAACTCTATAACGGTGACGAGACTGGCTTATATTGGCGTTCTCTACCCTCCAACACACAGGCCCACCGAGAAATCACGTCCACACCTGGCCACAAAACTGTGAAGGAGCGCATTTCAGTGCTTTGTTGCGCTAATGCCGACGCAAGCCACCGTGTGACCCCTACAATCGTCGGCAAATCTCAGAAGCCGAGAGTAATTAAGGACCTCATCATTACCAAGCAACTCCCAGTCGACTATTATGGATCAAAGAAAGCTTGGTTTAACCAGGTCATCACCGAGGATTTCTTTCACAAGAGATTTGTACCCGACGTTCGCTCGTTCCAGAATCGAGGGTATGGTGTACCCTATGACGAAGCGGTTGCTATCTTATTGCTCGACAACGCACCTGCCCACCCTTGTACCACGAAACTGGAGAGTGCAAACGGCAAAATTAAGACCATGTTCCTGCCTCCTAATACCACAAGTGTTATTCAGCCTATGGACCAAGGAATAATTGAAGCTTGCAAAAGGCGTTACAAGAGGAAGTTCCTAGAGCAATGCCTTGTCATCATAGAAGATGGGATGGACGAAGAAGGTTATGTGGATACACGCGGGAAGAAATCTCTACAATAACTGAAGCAGTATACCCTGAAAGACTGCATCTACAATTGGGCAGAGGCGTGGCGCGAAGTTTCTTTCAACACACTGAGGAATGGTTGGACCAAGGTCTTAAATATCCCGAAGGTGCAAGATCCGGGTTTTGAAGGGTTTGAGGCAGCTGACTTCAGGAACCTCTTGAACCAAGGTAACCAGGGTGACCTCCCCGAAGAAGAAGTTGACGACTGGCTGCAAGAGGACAGAGACCTAACCTACCTGGACATGAGCATAAGACTGACGAACAAATTGCAGCCGAGGTGTTGGCGGTAGCCGAGGAAGAGACCCAGGATGAGTCGGACGAAGAGACAGAGGGGGGGGCCCAAGATATCAGTCTCGCATGCCCTAGACTCCTTTGACACCATTCTTCAGTTTCTGACTCAAGTAGATGACCCAAAGTTGCATCCCTATATGAACCACTGCGTAATGGTCGATTCCATATACAGAGGGCACACCTTAATCGGAAAAAACAACAGAAAATCAGCTCCTTTTTTGTACCCTCTGCTCCTCCCAGAGCTCGTACTTCGTCTGCTACCAGTGGGGTGTCGCTTGCTAGCACCACCTCCCTCCCAAGTGTTTCCTCAGTTGCTAGCACCTTGTGGAGCACTGTAGACACTGTGCCACTCTCAGACTTAGACATGGATTTGGATGAATTAATGAGTAGCACGCCTGTGCCCATGGATATACCTGACCCTGACATTGTTTGTGAGGTGGAGAAGGACAGTGTGGGTAAGGGTTCCATGACAGGCAAGGGATATGGTCCTAAGAGTGGGGGTGTGAAGAACAGTGAGGTGGAGAAGAACAGTGCGATGGACATTGAGGTGGAGAAGAACAGTGAGGTGAAGAAGGACAGTGAGAAGGGGAGTGAGGTGGTCAAGGACAGTGAGGTGGAGAAGAACAGTGAGATGGACATTGAGGTGGAGAAGAACAGTGAGAAGGGGAGTGGTCAAGGACAGTGAGGTGGAGAAGAACAGTGAGATGGAGAAGAACAGTGAGGTGTAGAAGGACAGTGAGGTGGAGAAGGACAGTGGGGTGAAGAAGGACAGTGAGGTGGAGAAGGACAGTGAGGTGGAGAAGGACAGTGAGGTGGAGAAGGACAGTGAGGTGGAGAAGGGCAGTGGGGTGGAGAAGGACAGTGGGGTGGAGAAGGACAGTGGGGTGGAGAAGGACAGTG
Source organism: Paralithodes platypus (assembly GCA_032716605.1). Lineage (NCBI taxonomy): Eukaryota > Metazoa > Arthropoda > Malacostraca > Decapoda > Lithodidae > Paralithodes > Paralithodes platypus. The sequence continues at coordinate 23,120,573 of CM064499.1, forward strand.
AGGTGGAGAAGGACAGTGAGGTGGAGAAGGACAGTGAGGTGGAGAAGGACAGTGGGGTGGAGAAGGACAGTGGGGTGGAGAAGGACAGTGGGGTGGAGAAGGACAGTGGGGTGGAGAAGGCCAGTGAGGTGGAGAAGGACAGTGGGGTGGAGAAGGACAGTGGGGTGGAGAAGGACAGTGAGGTGGAGAAGGACAGTGAGATGGAGGTGGGGGGTGAAAAGGGGATGCTGCAGTAATTAATGCAGTGTTGGGGAGGGGGGAGGGAGGACATCAAGACTACAGACAAGAGCTATGAAGGGGTAAGTGTAATATTATAGGTTTGACTCCTGCAAGGAGATAAAGAAAACCTAATACAGTATTTAGTAGTGGCCCCGTAATCATTGACAATTATGCCTATTACATAAGGCATCCTCTTCAAACACTCATTTACCGTAGTTTGAATCTACCGCGCAGAGCATAACAAATTGAGGAGCCTTCATGATGAGCGCACGCAACCTCACTCATGGTTCGTCATTATGAAATTGGGTACTCACTGTCCATACTTAGTGTACTCAAACTAGTATGAACAGTCTCGATGTTACGTAATCTGGGTTGATGTAGCGTTATGTATCATTCCGTAGTCTTAAGTTGAACGCTTCCATAACCTTGGTCGAACGTTCCATGATTGGGTAGAATATATTATTCTATAGTTGTATATGGGAAAGTATTGTAGGATTATAATTCCCATATATATATATATATATATATATATATTTGTATTATTTAAGATTGTTTATAAGTATCTCATTGTAAAGAAGATGGGATACATTTTCCATATGTTATGCGCATGCGCGGTATGTCACGACAGAGACGAACATAACGCGCTCGCCACTCTCCAACCAACCTCCGTCCCAGCTGCACACGCTAAGCCTTCTTCCTATAGTTTCATAATCAGGTGTTTTCGCTTCACTTTCATCTCATATTCCATAGTCATTACATCATCATCTTGGTTAGTTAGCACAAACTTAACGTAAATATCTAGCCTATCCTAGCCTATTGTAGCCTCTTTTCATACTTTGTTTACTATACTAACCACTTCGAGTCATCTAGCCTATTTTCCGCCATCCTCCAATCACCAGCTGAGTTCATCAAAGGGTAATTATATTTCTATATGGTTAATACTTCTTCATTATCAAATATACAGTCCACTTATCTAAATTAGCCATATAATTGGTCCTTAACCCGGCAAGCGCGATAGGCCTCACGGAAGGCTTCCTATAGGGAACGCGATAGGCCTCACGGAAGCATGACCATAAAAAAAGCATTCCAAAAAAAAAAAAGGGCCTATCAAAACAAAGGATTTTGTCTCTAGGTGAGATAATTCCCCTCTAGTACTCATCCATGTGTTTCTCACCCCTCCCCCTCCCCTCCTTCCCCATCTTATTCCCCCCTCCCCCCCCTCCTCAATTATCACCTATTTTTCCTCTTATTATCATCATTTATCGGTTATTTTTCTCTCCCGCGATAATGTAGCACAAGTGGGTTGCATAAAAGATCGTTATGCAACACCCAGACACCGGCACACACCGCCCCGCTCGTCTCAGTTGACTCCCAGACAGCGAGAGGGGAGGGCTGCCTGTGGCTCTCTCTCGCCTGAGATTATGACCGGGTGGCCAATATCTTCGTTTTTCACCACCCAAATGCTTTTCCCACTTATTTTAGCACTCTTGAAGGTTCATATATACATCATATATGTAAAATAAAAGCATACCGAAAACAAATAATGCTTTATATTGTAAATATAACGAATTCTGTCAGAATCCAGGGCTAGAAATGCACAAATAACTACCCTAGCACCTAGGTCTATATCGCGCTTGTCAGGTTAAACCTTTCACTAGTTTGGCCCAATTGTACAATTGTGTACAATTTTCACATTTATTAATTTAATAATATAAAATTAGCGGTACCCATTGAGTTTAGCCTGTTTCAATTACACTATAGGCTCACTCTCTCTTAAAATTCTTTAATTTATTATAACTTTAAACGGTACTTCTCTTTTTGACATCTGGAGACTTTTGGCCTATACTGTATTGTACTAAATTTCCCTCCCGGCTTTTCTTAACTTATGGCGTAATGATTCTATAATTTCATAACTATCATGTAAGGAGTTATATTGAAAAGCTCCGGATTGCTAGTCTACATTGCGCACAATTCTTATTCCGCATTTCGTGAGGGTGTTTTATTTTCGGCTCGCGATTTATTTGATTTCTCGGAGTACTGTATTGTTGGCCGCAACTTATTCGGTCTGGCATTAATAGTTTGATTTAACGTAATTAGAATTCCTTCCTGTATAATCATGGCTAAAAGTGTACAAAAGCGTCGGGCTGGACTTAAGGGCTCTTTGACGGTCTTGACCTCTGATATTGACGGATTCCTTGATTCGGCGTCTAGAGTGGAGGTGGAGGCCAGGTTGCTCAGTATTCAAAAGCAACTTGACAAGTATGAGGTCACACAGGAGGACCTGGCCGACACTTGCGAGGACGCCGAGTATATCGAGGTGATCAGAGAGGATACCCTATATATGGAGGGCATACAAGTAATCGTTGCCACACTGAAGGGGATCCTGATTACAGAGGTCAAGAAGGAGGTCAAGAAAGAGCCAAAGAAATCCGCAGTCAAATTACCACATCTTACTCTTCCAAAATTTGAAGGTGATGCCACCATGTGGTCGGGATTTTGGGAGATGTTCAAGTGTACCATCCATGACAATCCCGACCTCACAGATATACAACGCTTCACCTATCTAAAGGGTCAGCTTCAGGGTGATGCACATAAGCTAGTCGAAGGATTCATAATCGAAAGTGCAAGCTATGCCCCAGCAATTGAGCTCCTGCAAGAGACATATGGGCATCCAGATCGAATCAAGGCAGCTTATGTTACCAAATTCAATCAATTAGTGTCACCCAAACACCAAACAGCTGACCTGAAGGACTTCTATGCCAATACAGAGTGTGATGAGGTCAATCATCTATCTATCTATCTATCTATTGCCTGACGCCGTGATCCCCGAAGGGGTGGCCACGAACGAACTGCCCCCATGCACCTCTGTCCCCAGTCAGTCGACGCCCCTCCCCCCAACCAGCACCGCCTTCGTTCATGTAGTTCCTCACTCCATCCTTCCACCTCATATTCGGTCTACCTCTCCCCCTCTGTCCCTCCACCTCGCTCTCGTACACCCTCTTAGTCATTCTCTCGCTTTCCATACGTTCCATATGGCCGAACCATCTCAAGTTGTTCCTTTTCACACTTTCCAGCACATCTACCTCCACACCACACCTCCTTCTTACTTCCTCATTAGTCTGTCTATCCCTCCATGTAACTCCGCACGCACTCCTTAAGTAATTCATTTCCACTGCTCTCACTCTTGGTCTGAGTCTCTCAACCAACGTCCATGCTTCGCTTCCGTAAGTCAGTGTCGGGATTACCACACTGTCATGCAAGGACTTCTTCACTTCCATACTGACCACCCTATTTCTTGTTACTGCTTTTAGCGTTCCTACAACCCTCTTCCCCTGTTGTACCCTCTCCCGCACCTCTTCATCCATAGTCCCATCTTTACTCAACACACTGCCCAGATACTTAAAAGAGTTGATGATCTCCATAGCCTGACCGTTCAGCTTCACCTCACACTCTGTGACTTCACCCCTTTCGAAGACCATAACCTTGCTCTTCCCCGTATTTACCTTCAAATTCAATCATTAGCCATGGTATTTGTCTGGAGGAATTTTGTGTGGTGACTCTTGTCAATAAGTTACCATCACCACTAAAAGAAACCATAAAACGGGAAATGGGAGACTCGAGCCTGGATTATAAGAAATTCACTCATTGCCTCCAGGCTGAAGTGTACAATATGGCGGGTCAAGACAGAGTAGGGGGTACACCCATGGCTACGGCAACATTTACCGCCCAGAGTGAGTACAGGAAATTCAACTGTGTTCTGTGTAGTGGCACCAATCATTTATGGTACAAGTGTATGAAGTATAAGTATAAAGTATAAAGTTAAAAGAGCCCGTCAACTACGTCTCTGCACTGGGTGCTTGTCAAAAGACCATGGCCATTCGGGTTGTACTAATCCTAACATAAGAAGCTGCAAGTTTTGTAAGGGAAAACACTTTCATTCCCTGTGTACACAAAAACAAGGGAAAGAAAGTAGACCAGCGGAGGATAACACCAAGAGAGAGCATACTGCTGCTACTTCAACTACAATGTCCGTTGCCACAGGTAAAAATACAGTAATCTTGCCCACCGTACAGCTGCCGGTAAAGGGTAAGGATAATAATTGTGTTAAAATCAGATCGCTACTTGACCAATGTTCTCAGAGGACCTTTGTGAAGTCTTCTGTTCTATCCTCCCTTTCCTACATTTCTAAAGGAACTGAGGAGTTATGTCTTCACAGATTTACCGGGAAACAGGCCTCTAGGGAATATAATGTTGTGGCACTGCAATACAAACACAGAGGTAAATTTCATCATCTAGACGCAATAGTGGTTGATGAATTGCCAGAACATAAAGGTGAACTTAACCTAAAGTCTAAACTGGTTAGTTTACAAAGTAAAGGCATAAAATTAGCCGATCCTCACGCAACGGACACAGATCAGCTGGAGCTGCTCATCGAAAATGGACGAAATGGATCCAGAGGGTACAGTACGTAGTGTTTCCCCGGACTGGCACTTTCCGCCCAATAGTATAGGGGCCCGAACCTGGTGGTAGCACTCCAGGAGGCTGCCCTGTCATTTGGCGAAAAATATCAGGCCAGTCGTAGTGCCGTGTACGCGCACGGGGTGCGTCCCTGCGGCTGGTTCTGGTGGGGCGTACCGAGGCCACTGGATCCTACCCCCTTGTAATCACTTGGGGGATGGTGCTGGGAATGGTCCCGGGGTAGACTGGAGCCGGAGTTCTGGGGGGGGGTGATGCTCATCTGCCAGCCAAACCTACCTAACTATGACTAAAATCAAAGAAAATAAACGTAAGTCCGATGAAACAAAACCGCACAGGACAATGACAAATGCCCCCCACAAACTCAGACTTGCTAGTGTGAATGTTGGTAGTTTGAATCTGCGTGCGAATGAAGTGGTTGAGATGTGTGAGAGGAGGCGAGTGGACATCTGCTGTACCCAGGAAACACTCTGGAAGAGGCATGGGGTACAGTGGATTGTCGGAAGGAGGAAAAGATATAGGATATACTGGATGGGTGTGGAGACTGATAAAGCGAAAGGAGGAGTGGGTGTTCTGGTGGCTGAAGAGCTGGCGGAAAGTGTGCTTCAGATTACGAGAGTTAGTGAAAGGCTGATTGTTTTGAAGTTGAAAGTTGGTGAAAGAATTCTGAATGTGATATCTGCATATGCCCCACAGGCTGGTTTACAGAAAGAGATAAAAGAGGACTTCTGGAATGACACCGTCAGTGTCATTTCAGGCCTCTCGGAGAACGAAATAACTATCGTGGGGGGGGACCTCAATGGTCACGTGGGAGCATCTGCAGATGGATACGAGGGGGTACATGGAGGAATTGGTTACGGAAGGAGAAATCTAGAAGGCGAATATATATTGGAGTCCTGCGTTGCACTCAACATGGTTGTGTGTAACACAAAGTTCAAGAAAAGACAGAGCCACCTGATCACATATAACTCTGGGGTCTCCAGTAGCCAGATAGATTACTTCTTGGTTAACAGGAAAGACTGGAAACTAGTTCGAGATGTAAAGGTCATCCCGAGCGAAGAATGTATCCCCCAGCATAAGCTACTTGTGTGCGACATGAGCTTATACAGAGATCCTAAGCGCAAGAAGGTTTACATACCCAAAAGGAAAGTGTGGCTGCTGAAGGACAAGGAAGTTAGGGATAGGTTTCATAATGAACTGGAGGAAATGAATAGAAATAAGGAAGCTAGGCCTAACGATGTAAATAGCCAATGGAACTTTCTTAAGCATAGCCTTATCGCTGCCACTGACAAAGTCTGTGGGAAAACAAAGGGTCACCCCAGGAATAAGACCTCTTGGTGGTGGAACGATGAGGTAGAACATGCTGTGAAAGAGAAAAGGAGATGCTTCAAAGCATGGAAGAAAGGAGGCAGCAGGGAGGAATACCAGGCAGCTAAACGAACTGCCAAAAGAGTTATTTACAATGCTAAAAATCGCATTAAGGACCTGGTCCTCGAACAAGTGTGTAACACTGACAATCCCAATGGGATCTTCAACCTAGCTAGGCGAGTTAAAAATGACAGTAGGGATATTATAGGTGAACAGTGTGTTAGAGATGATAATGGGAAGATTGTGTATGCAGAAAATGAAATCAGAGAAGCATGGAAGGTACACTATGAACGATTGCTAAATGTAGAGTTTGAATGGGATAAGGAACAGCTTAGTATCGAAAAACCAATATCTGGGCCCCCTCCTTTGATAGCACCAGCTGTAGTGAGCGACGCAATCAATAAAATGAAGGACGGTAAAGCTCCAGGTTGCTCCGACATTGTCGCTGAGATGATAAAAGCCTCAGGGGAGATTGGTGTAAACTTAGTCACTGAGTTGATAAACACCATTATTAAAGATGAGAAAATCCCAGAGGATTGGCTCAAAAGTGTAATAGTAAATATACAAAGGAAAAGGGGATGCGCTAGATAGAGGAAATTATAGGGGCCTGAAAATGCTTGACCAAATCATGAAGGTCTGTGAGAGAGTCCTTGAGGGTTTGATCAGGCAAAGCATCTCTATTGATGATATGCAGTTTGGTTTTATGCCAGGACGTGGTACAACCGATGCTATCTTCATAGTCAGGCAGATACAGGAAAGATACCTACTAAAAGGCAGGGATCTTTACTTTGTGTTTGTGGACCTGGAGAAGGCCTTTGATAGGGTACCTAGAGATGTTGTACAGTGGGCTATGAGGAAACTTGGTGTGGAAGAGTGGCTGGTGCGTGTGATAATGAAGATGTATGAGGATTCGCGAAGTTCGGTGAGGGTGAAAGGTGTACTGAGTGATGAATTCGCAGTCCGTGTTGGAGTCCATCAGGGTTCAGTGTTAAGCCCCCTCCTCTTTATTATGGTCTTGGAGGCGCTGTCTAGAGTTTTTAGAGGCGGACTCCCGTTGGAACTGTTTTATGCAGACGATTTAGTCCTAATAGCTGACAGTATGCAGGATGCTGAGGCCAAATTCAGAAAGTGGAGAGAGGGCATGGCGAGCAAGGGTTTAAGAGTCAATATTAACAAAACCAAGGTTATGCATTGTAGTTTGAGACGAGGCAATGTGGAAAAGAGCGGTGCATACCCATGTGCAGTGTGTGGAAAGGGAGTGGGCGTTAACTCAATTCAATGTAGCATCTGTCGATGTTGGGTACACCATGGGAGTAAGCGCTGTAGTAGAATAAAGGGGCCCCTGCCGAAGGATAAGTCAGAAATAGAGAAATTTGAGTGCGTAGTGTGCAAAGGCGAGCTTGTGTTAAGTGATGATCCTGTGGCTGTGAATTTTGGAAATGAGTCTTTGGAGCTGGTGAACAAGTTTTGTTACCTAGGAGATACCATCTCTGCCGGTGGTGGGGCCGAGGCTGCCACTGTTGCTAGAACTAGGTGTGGCTGGGGGAAGTTCAGAGAATTGATGCCAATCCTGACCATGAAAAGAATGCCTCTCCCCCTGAAGGGAAAGGTGTATGCCTCATGTGTTAGAAGTGCAATGACGTATGCCTCAGAAACATGGGCCGTTAAAGTAGAGGATGTCAACAGAATGGAGCGTAATGAGATGAGAATGGTGAGATGGATGTGTGGGGCCAGGCTACAGGATAGAATAACAAATGTTGAGCTGAGGAGACGTTTAGGTATAAAGAGTATTAGCGAGGTGATGCGTACAAGTAGACTGGGATGGTATGGACATGTGGAGAATGGATGAACAAAATTGGGTGACAAAATGCAGGTCTGTGATTGTGGAGGGAGCTGCACCAAGGGGTGGACCGAGGAAGACCTGGGATCGGACTATACGCGCCGATCTCAAATCCAAGAACTTGACAAGTGAAGCAGCCCTTAACAGGGTTGCCTGGAACGCCGCCATTAGGACAAGAGACTGAAACTGCACTTATGTGTGGAACACTCAGTCTTAAAATGTTATGTATGTATCGGTGCGGATCACTACTACGATATAGTGCGACCTGGGTATAAAAGGTCAGGTAGCCTAATTCTGCTTCCTACCAAGTACGGGTACGCCATCAGTGGTTCATATGTGACACAGCCTACAAGCTCCAGCACAGAAGTAATTACTGTATTGAAAGTAGCAGTAACACCAATGGACGAATACATATCCACTGGCAATATTCCACCATGCAAAAATGACTTAAATGTTTTGTGGGAATTAGATCATATCGGGATAACCCCTAAGGAATACTCACTGGTTGAGCGTCAAGCACTATCGTCGTACGAGGATACCGTTACCTACGATCCCGACAGCCAACAGTATAAAGTGAGACTGCCCTGGAACAATTCCAAGGATCAGCTGCCATCTAACAAGGGTTTGGCCATAGGCCGTCTTCGGGGACTTCAGAAAAGATTCCTCAAGGAGCCTGACTTTTGCGAGGAATACTCAAAAGTCATAAAGGAACAGGTGTCCCGGGGTTTTATAGAAGAGGTGCCTTTTGATAAATCAGATACCGGGCATTACTTGGCTCATCATGGTGTAATCAAGGAGTGCAAAACTACGCCAGTGCGTATTGTCTTCGACTGTTCCGCCAAGATGAGTGAACGTCATCCTAGTCTTAATGACTGCCTGTACACTGGACCCTCACTGGTGCCAGATTTAGCGCAGGTTTTGCTTCGGTTTCGACTCGGTAAGTATGCCTGGGTGTCTGATATTGAGAAGGCATTTCTAATGTTAAGGCTCCATGAAGACGACCAGGACTATACGCGATTTATGTGGCCCAAGTATCCGAGGCAACTGGATTCCCCTAATTTGTTACCGGTTCCGGGCAGTTTTATTTGGAGCGACTTGTTCCCAATTCCTTTTAAACGCCACCATTTTGAAACATTTGTCTTATGTCAGTGCAGATCCGCAGATTATTCATCAGATTCGGTCAGGGTTGTACATAGACAATTTATTGGGTACAGGAAATGAAGAAGATTTCCTGGTTGATACCTACGCTGTAGTCCGAGAGATTATGAATGACGCCCATCTACATTTGCGTGAATGGGCGACTAATAATTCTGTTTTGCGGACTGTACTGCAACGGGATGGGGTGGCGGCTGTACAGCAGGAACATGTTAGAGTGCTAGGGTTGTTTTGGAAAACGGACACCGATACCCTCTCATTCGGCGTTCAGTACGCGCAATATTCGCAGATTACAAAACGAATTTGCTTGAGTATGACAGCTAAACTTTTTGACCCCTTGGGGATAGTTCTACCGGTGTCGATCAAATCGAGATTATTCCTTCAGCAATTATGGAGGATAAAATTAGGATGGGATGAAGTTTTGACTGGCGATCTGGTTCAGGAGTGGGATGACATTATTTCGGATCTTCGTCTCTGTAAGGGTTTTAATTTTCCTCGGAGAGTTGTCATGGACCATCCTGTTTCCATTCATGCCTTCTCAGACGCTAGCAAGGTCGCGTACGGCACCGCCATATACTTTGTTGACACAAGTGGCAGCCGTCTCGTCATAGCGAAGGCGAAAGTCGCCCCGATCAAATCCCTTTCCATCCCAAAATTAGAGCTGACTGCAGTTCTGTTGGCTGCTAGACTCGTTCACTTTGTAGAGGAAACTTTTAAAAATTTGCTAAATATCTCGGAGACAGTTGTATGGAGTGACAGCCAAATTACGCTCTACTGGTTACATAGCCGTAAGAAGCTACCAGTGTACGTCACCAACCTTATCGACGAAATTCGTACCCTGCTCCCAACCGCACAGTTCCGGTATGTGTCTACCAAAGAGAATCCAAGTGATTGCATTACTCGTGGTGTCTCTGCTAAATTTCTCAAATCTTCTGCGTTGTGGTGGAATGGCCCATGCTGGCTTAATGATCCCAACGAATGGCCAGAGAATATAGATTTGAGCGAGCAACACACTGCTATTGTGGCACCGGTAATTGACTCGGTGCCTGACGAAGACACACGGTTATGGGAGTGGGATAGATTCAGCAGCTATGAAAAGTTACAACGTGTTACAGCGTGGGTGATACGATTTGTAGAAAATGTAAAAGCAAACATTAAAGGCACACCGTCCACAGGTAGTGCTTACCTCAATGTGAAGGAGATCAGAATTGCAGATCAATTATTACATAAGCTCTGTCAACAAGAAATATATACGCAGGAATATAAATTACTGGTTAAGGGAACAAAGTCTAGGAATAACCTGATCAACCAATTGGGCTTACACTTGAAGGGGGACTTGATACATTGCGGAGGCAGATTACGATTGGCAGCCCTCTCTGAGGCAAGTAAGTATCCAATACTACTGCCCCCCAATCATCCCTTCACCCATCTTATCATCGATAGGTGTCACCGACTCTGTTGTCATTATGGGGTTGGTCATATAGTCACCTATGTAAGACAACGATGGTGGGTGCCTAGAATCAGGCAGGTGGTCAAGAAAGTCCTTCGCAAATGCTTAAAGTGTAGAAGAGTACAGGGAACACATTATGATCCCGTCGGAATTTCTCCCTTACCAAACCTGCGAACTACCCCAGGTGACCCTTACAAAGTTACCGGGGTTGACTACAGTGGAGCAATCCCTGTGAAAGATTCACCCAATCTTAAGGTGTATATGATACTTTTCACTTGTGCTGTTACCAGGGCAATTCACCTGGAACTGGTCACCAACCTCACTTGTGATAGCTTCCTACATGCCTTCCGAAGATTCTGCAGTAGACAGGGATATCCACGTATCATGCTGAGTGACAATGCAAAGACTTTCATAGGGGCATCTACATATCTCAAAGAAGTGAGCAACAATCCTAAGATTCAGACCTGCCTAGCGGATGTAAAATGCGAATGGCGTTTCATTCCCGCCAGAGCGCCTTGGTTTGGCGCCATATGGGAGAGAGCCATAGGCATCGTGAAGGCGGGTCTGAAGAAGGTGTTGGGTAGAGCTCTCATCTCGATTGAGGAACTCAACACCATTCTCTTGGAGATTGAAGCCACCGTAAATGATCGCCCTCTATACTATGCTTCTGGTGATTTGGAAGACCTTACCCCAATCACACCCTCAGTACTGGTACGTGGATACAGACTGCGGGATCTTCCTGAAGAGCCTGAAGAGCATGACGAGGATACTATGGAAGATCCAGACTACATAAGTAAGGAAGTGATATCGGCCCGCTACAAATACATTCGTAAATTATCGCGAGATATTTGGCATCGCTGGTCAACAGAATATCTGGTGACTTTAAGGGAAGCGCAAAGGAATAAACTAACACCATTAAAAGGTCATTGGCCTAGGGTAGGGGACGTGGTAACCATCCATGAGGAGGGCCCGCGCGCATTTTGGAAATTGGGTCGGATAGAGGAGTTATTACCAGGTCGTGATGGTGAGGTTCGGGTAGCAAAGGTTCGCACCAGGACTGGAGTAATCACACGGCCAACAGTCCGACTATATCCTCTTGAGGGTGACCTCGATCGCAAGGGCACCCCCTCGGATCAGTTATCCATTGAAGTCCCCTCTCTGGCTTCTACTTCGGCGCAGCCTGTTGACGCGTCAGGCGAACGCCCACGTCGACAGGCAGCCCAGATATCCTCCCAAGCTTGGCGGGATAAGATTGCCTCCGGGCAAATCTAATTATGTAAATTTTGTATATTTTCTGTTGGTGGGAATATGTCCATACTTAGTGTACTCAAACTAGTATGAACAGTCTCGATGTTACGTAATCTGGGTTGATGTAGCGTTACGTATCATTCCGTAGTCTTAAGTTGAACGCTTCCATAACCTTGGTCGAACGTTCCATGATTGGGTAGAATATATTATTCTATAGTTGTATATGGGAAAGTATTGTAGGATTATAATTCCCATATATATATATATATATATTTGTATTATTTAAGATTGTTTATAAGTATCTCATTATAAAGAAGATGGGATACATTTTCCATATGTTATGCGCATGCGCGGTATGTCACGACAGAGACGAACATAACGCGCTCGCCACTCTCCAACCAACCTCCGTCCCAGCTACACACGCTAAGCCTTCTTCCTATAGTTTCATAATCAGGTGTTTTCGCTTCACTTTCATCTCATATTCCATATAGTCATTACATCATCATCTTGGTTAGTTAGCACAAACTTAACGTAAATATCTAGCCTATCCTAGCCTATTGTAGCCTCTTTTCATACTTTGTTTACTATACTAACCACTTCGAGTCATCTAGCCTATTTTCCGCCATCCTCCAATCACCAGCTGAGTTCATCAAAGGGTAATTATATTTCTATATGGTTAATACTTCTTCATTATCAAATATACAGTCCACTTATCTAAATTAGCCATACTCACTACGAAAAAACTTCGTAAAAAAATAACAAATAAAAAGAAAATAAGAATAACTAATCATAAGCTTTCCATAACTTCGTGGATGTAATTGTGTGGATCTTTGACCAGACGCTGACTTCAGGCATCATTCTTCCTTCACTGACATATCAAGTAAACCAAAATCCTTAATACATCAACGAATGGGAAAGGGATGGTCGGGAGGGCCCCAGTCGTCAATGATTACGGGGCCACTACTAAATATTAGGTTTTCTTTATCTCCTTGCAGGAGTCAAACCTATAATTTATTAGTGGCCCCTCCATCATTGACGATTATGCCTGATATCTAAGACTGGAGGGGGACATTCGTAATCATATCATAACTCTAGCAAAAGCAGATAATCAAACAACCACATAGTATTCTTACTTTGTAAAAAAGATATATTTGTGTGCATAAACTTTATACAGCATAGAAATATACAAAAAAGGTGACAAGCAGGAGCGTGCTTCGAAGAAGCCTGCTTGGACAAAAAAGGGGTTAACTCCGAGACTCTGTACACAGAGCTGGTAGTTAAGAAGGCACCCCACTTAAAGTAAGTGGTGAAAAATAAAAACATAAAAGTTTACATGTGCACATATAAACCCCATTAACTCGTGGATATATATCTAAAATTATACCCTAAAAATAAAAGGAACTCTTGTACTGTCGCAGAAGTACTGAACTCTTGTACTTCTGCAGAGGTACTTACATTACAAATACAAGTTGCGGCCGCAACTACTAAGATTACTTAAATTTATATTGCTTCACAGCCAAAACTATTTACAACAAGCATTGTCGTTCTACTATGATTGTACGTTAGCACAAATTCCTGTAATGAATACTACAGAGAAATTTTATATCACAGCACCTACACCCTGTATCACAGCTCGTAAGCTTCGCACACGTACTCCGGCGGGGTCTAGGGTGTCCTATGTTACACTGACTGCACCCCCCCCCCTCTCTTTTCCTCATCTAAACACTAAGTGACCCAGAGGCCACCTAGACCCTCTGCCGTAAAGCTATACATGGCATGGAAGGCCTGTCTAAAGCTACTGAAAGGTATCGAGTAAAAAAAGTATGATTAGAGGACCAGAGGTGCGTGGCTGCTATGTCCTCAACAGAAAAATTCTTAAGGAAACGCAAAGAGGTCGCCCATTTGCGTAAATCGTGAGCTCTACCCACAACGCCGGGATTACTTTCCTGAATGACGTTAACTAAGAGAGAAGCCAGTTTACGTTTCATTACGCGTTTACCCGTACTTGATACCCATAAAGCACCTTGTTGATTCCTAGGTGCGACTTTCAAATATTTGGTTAGCGCTTGCACTGGACATAAATTATGGTGCACCTTTCCCCTTTTCAACGCCGGCACCGTGAATTCTGAAAACACGTGATCACTGTGTTCATTCTTGGCGATGAACCCCGGGGAAGGGGCAATATGAATACAATCATTGAGCCTACCAAACCTGATGCAATTAGGTGTGTTGCTCATCGCCGCCAGCTCAGACACCCTGTTCCCGGTAGCCAAAGCCATAAGGAATAATGCCCTTTTTAAAAGTAAGTCAAAATCTGCAGTATTTTGGTACCGCCGGGAATGAAGTAATGACAACGCTTTGTCCAGAGACCAGGTAGGCATGAGCTGACGGGGAGGTGGGCGGAGTTTAAAACATGCCCTCATGAAACCTGTCTCCTCCGCTAATGGTATGGTTAATAATAATAAGCATGTTACTTATTTCTCATAAGCGCCAATTTTTCCGAAGAATTCACTAGCGCTCGGAAAGAGAAAGAAAAAAGAACAAAATCAATGCATCAAAAGAAGGCTTATATACAACACACATTTAACAATCACTAGCAGTGGCAAAATAGCCTAAACTCTATAGCCATCTGTCATGACACCTCTCTCAAGATCATAGCTTCTCTCAAAGAGAAAAGTCTTAAGTTGTCTCTTGAAGCATTCAACAGAACTCAGTTGTCTCATGGACAGCGGCAACCTGTTATACAACCTCGGAGCCATGTAGGAGAATGACCTCTCAAAGAAAGAAGACTGCTGGAAAGCCCTTGGTTCATAAAGACGAAAAGGGTCATTGTCATGACGCACAACTACACCATGGTGTGCCGGTGGGCGCCTGAGCAGCTCCGCAAGGTACCTAGGCTCACCAAATTTGAGAACCTAAAAAGTCACCAAACACAACTTAAATTCTATTCTTGCTCTTACTGGCAGCCAGTGCAGTTCTATGTGAAGAGATGTAGTAGGAGTTCTAGGTGGAACACCAAAAATTAGTCTTACAGGTTAGACCTGTAAGGTCCAAGAATGGCATCCTAATTGCTGTTAAGTGATTCTTTAACGTTACTACAGATAGACATTTCTGCTCCAACAGATAGTTTAAATAATTAAAAACCAAAGCCACCGAAGGCACGGATTGTTCTGTTCTGAGTATCCAAGAAGTGAAAGACTGCCAATGCGAATGATACTGTCTCTTAGTAGATTGTGTGAATTGATTCATGAATTTATCGGTCACGTTTCTACCATACGGAGCTAGGCATTTGGCCTCCTGAATGTCCATAATGCAAAAGTCAGCGAGGTCTCTAGGTTGCCAATCGTGTCTAAGTGGAAATACCCGACCGGGAGCGACACCGGGTTCGGGCACCACGTTTTTAATTGCTGGTACCACGCCTGCGCCGGCCACAGGGGCGCGATTAACGAGACTACGCCCCGATAATCCTGTAGTTTGTTTACTACTTGGCACATCAGAGAAGCGTCTGGCGGCGGAAACAGATAAATGGAACTCCACATGTTCCAGTCCGTCACCAGTGCGTCGGGTCCTCCCGCCGGCGTGGTTGTCCGGCGGGTTAGGTACAGCGGGAGTTTGTGAGTCTCCTCGGACGCAAATAGATCCACTTGTGGACGGTAAGGCTTCGCAATCATTAGGTCGAAAATGTTTTGCTTGAGTGCCCATTTTACTGTTGTGCTCTGTCTCCGAGATAGAGCGTCTGTCCAAACGTTCGCTACACCGGGGAGATAAGAAGCGTGAAGCTGAATGTCCAGCTTGTCGGCTAGTACAAAAATCTTTTCTGACACGTTTAGCAACCTCCGAGATCGCGTTGACCCCTGTTTCTGAACGCAGTGAACCGCATTCAGATTGTCCATCCTGAAGGCCACTGATTTGCCCCGCAAAGAAAAGTCGTGAGCCTGAAGGAAATACAAGGGGACTAGTAACTCGTTGACATTTATGTGGGAGGATTCTGAATGGGACCAAAGCCCTTGACCCTGATGCCCTTGGTTTGACTGAAAGCCCCAACCTATCGTGCCTGACGCATCCGTGTCCACCCATACCGTCGGCGGAGGAGAGGTCCATGACATGACTGAGTGCAATGTTTCCCTCTTCGCCCAGACCGCTAGTAAGGTGTGTATTAATTTTGGGATGGGCCATAATGTTTCCGCCGGCAATAGTGGAAAAAATGTGTTGCCCTCCAAAATTAAACGTTTGACTTTCAACCGGCCCAACTTTACAGTTAGTTGAATCCAGTTGAGAGAGCCGACCAGAGATTCCCAGACTCTCCGTGTCATAGTCAGACTGTGAAGAAACAGAAACAGTTTCTTGCGAAACCTGTTCCGATTGTCCACACTCTGACTCAGAGTGAGAGCAGCTGTGTCCCAGACCAGCCCTATCCACTGGACCACTCGTGAGGGAACAAGGTTTGACTTTACCAGGTTTACCTTGAATCCTAGAGATTTTACACGATCTTAGACGGGGCGGGACTGTGCTTCAAGGCCTGAGCCATGTTAAACACCGTCCTCCACACCTCCGGGGACATTAAAGAGGCAGTTAGAACTGGGGACAATATTACTTGATTTGCAATCCTATCCGGCAGCTTTCGGACTAGAGACATCCTTAGATCTTGTCTTGCCCGCGCCGCCTCTAACAAGGCCGTGCGTATATCTCCCAGTGACTGTATAGAAGTCTGGAGAAGAAAGCGTCTAGACAGTTCGATCGCCTTTTGGACTTCTGTGTCTGCGATAGCCTGAGCAGATCTTAGCATTGACTTTGCTACCTGTTGCGTAACTATATACTGAGAAAATAGTCTATACGCCTTTCCCCGTAGCCTAAACTCCCGATCTAGGTGAGCAGTGGAAGGTGTAGAAAAGGGATCTTTAAGCTCGCATAGATTAATTTTAGGGGCAGCTAAAAAAGCAAATAGAGCAGAGGGAACTCCGCCGGCAGAGTATACCGGGAGAGTTTTTGTGGAATTTGGTGTGAAGCTTTAGAAGTGAATGTAGTTGCAAAGTTTTGCGCCTCGACTTCCCAGTCCACCCAAGGTCCCGGACCCAACTGCTCCACCTTCAAAACTGGATTCGCGGCTGAGTCTGTGAATGTCTTTAACCCGTGGAGCCCCGGCTAGTTTTGTATTGTTTGTTCACCAGAACCCGGCCGGTTTTCAAAAAATTGTTTTATTCCAGAAACAATAGCGAATGGGTTAGGAATGAAGGAAAAACCACGAAAAACTGCTCAAAAAGCTTAAAGAATGGTCCTACAGAGCCCCCGAAAACGTATTTTACAAGAGTAAAAAATTGAAGGCAATTACCCCAAAAAACCAGGTTATTGCGCGCTCACGCGCACGCACGTGGACTTTGAGAGTTTTCAACCATCGGCACGGTTGCGTGGGATACGTACACAGTTCCCATACAAATCTGAGCCCTCTCGAGTGGCTACATCTGAGGTTACGGTCGGAGCAATTAGGGTGACTCGTCAGACGCGTCGCTGGGGCTGTGCGTTACATACATCACCGACGCGCCAGACGCGTCGCTGGGGCTCCACGGGTTAAACCTAACTCAGGTGTTAGAGCCGACAGCGCTTTCATATCATTGAACCCGTCATGTTTTGTCCAGTCCGAAAATTGTTTTGAAGCTGACGCAGGGGGTAGGGCAGGTGTAGAAGAATATACAAAATAATCATGATGATAATAGTTGGGGATGGCCTTAATACTAACATCAAGTACATTTCCCAGCATATCTAGAGCCCTTAACTTCCTAGATTTATTCCCTTGGATTACCCACTCTCGTGGTACCGGAAGCTCCCCTGACATAGTGGACTGTGCTAACTCTGGCTTTGTTGGTACCAATGATACCCAAGAATTGTCTGGCCCGTATAAGAGAGGCATAGCCCCTTTTCTGATCGGGGCTTTGTCTAACAGGGGAGGATTTACGTCTGCTACTACTCGCACATTGGAAGTAGTTAGTGCCGCCGAAGTTGGCCTAGTAACAATAGTAGGTGATACAAGGGGAGTGAGCGGAATTTGTGTCAAAGCAATGGAAGTAGCCAGAGGTCGGACAGTCGATGTTGGCGTGGAAGCTCCCAGACCAACTATACGAGGCTCCGGTTGCTGGCCAAAAAACTTAGTTAAAGCACTCGCTAGTAACCCATTAATCTCATCCGCCGTGACAAATTGAGCAGAGGAAGAACTATTAGGTGAAGCATCACTATTCTGAGAGTTATCTACAACTGAACTAGACTCGTGAATTCCCACCTCAGAAATAATAGAGCCCTCATCCCTTGCCTCCGGTCTCTCCTGAGAGGATTCCGCCGAGGCTGGGACCCCCTCATGTTGCCATGTTAAGTCAGGGATGGAAGACGGGATCTCCGCGTCCCGGTGGACTTCAGCCACTACCTGTTTTGCCTGAGACGGAAGAGAGCTGTCCCTCCATGGCTGGGAGTACCTCCAAACTCCCCGGTCTTGGCCGGAACTCACTTGTGAGCCAGGCCCCACCCCAATGACTGAGCCCTCACTCGAGCCCTCTAGCGGGTTATCACTGCCGGGAGAACCCTCTAAATCTAAAGTGAGAATATTGGAACTGGGAATAATATTTGGGGACAACCTGTCCGCCGGTATATCCCCCACCACAGTCTCTGACTCCACTTCCGACCTGTCAGATTGGACATGAGACATGTCGGGAGTAGAGGC
The DNA here is from genome assembly GCA_032716605.1 of Paralithodes platypus. Taxonomy (NCBI): domain Eukaryota; kingdom Metazoa; phylum Arthropoda; class Malacostraca; order Decapoda; family Lithodidae; genus Paralithodes; species Paralithodes platypus. Next base: position 23,139,035 of record CM064499.1, read on the forward strand.
AGAAAGCGAAGTTCGAGGCTCCGGCGAACGCCGGGAGGACTTTCGTACATGAGACTCTTTCTTAGAAGACTTGTGACTCCGCCTCGACTTCGATGTATCACTAGAACTGTCCTTGGTCTTGTCTGTCCTACTCTTCTTCCGCGAAGGTGAAGTCGAGTGACTATGTGTCTGCTTTCTGAGAGGAGACCGTGACCTGGACCTAGATATTGACTCCGAAGCTGTCGCCGGGGGAGACGGCTCTCGCGGTCTCTTAGATGTGCCGGGAGAGGGAAGAAGCCCTTTACCCAGCCCAGTCTCTGCCGACTTATTGACTTTACTTCGGGAAGGAGGACGTTTAATTGGGGGGTGCTGAACCAACAAACGGTCCCATAGAATTACGTTATCACACTGCAGTGCTTTATGAGCCACTGCAGTAGCATAATTAGTAAGAAGTTGTCTGACCTCGCGTAATGCAACCGCCGCGGCCAGATTGTCGTGCTGTAATACTTTAATACTAAGCTGACTACAAAAGGTACAATTCTTCGTTACCCACAAACCCCTTGATCGGTCCAAGCATTTGACACAACGAATGCACAGAGTATGTGCAAAAATAGGGATCCCGGAACATGAGGGCGTTGAGCAAAGAGCAAAAACAGGGGCTAGAGCAGCCATGGCAGAGACTGGGTAAAAGCTAACTCCCCCCGGGCCTCACTTGGTCCTCTGTGGACCCGCCGGGACTCCGCCCTGGAAAAAAGAAAATGTCCAGGAATTAATGCTCATAAGGTTACCCCAAAATGTTCTAACACAAGTGTTAATGAACCGCCGGGCAACGCGACGTAATACACCACTATTACCTCTCGCTACCCTGTAGGTTCATATGTAAAGATTTTTGAATATCTTTACGTGTCCAAAATATTTAAGAATATCCTCTGACATGATATAAAGACGAGCAGTTCTTTATATATGACGCAGTCTTCCCTGTGATATAAAGTTCACCGGGAACCCATAATAAGACGCCGGCCTCCTTATTATAACGCAGTTAACCAGGTTAAGCCCATCTTAATCATTAGATCTGACTCCTCTCGAAGCCTTCATAGATCGCCGTAAGTTGAATGTCTCGATACCCAATTGTATCCCTCAATTGTTTGGCTAATCCTACCGAATTGCAAATCCGTGATTCCCACCCTCCCGAGGTTCAACCGCCGGGTGAAAATTAATAGAAAAGTTAACCCCAATTGTTCCTATCCCCACTTCTTTGCAAAAGATCGCCGGGGTGGAAAGACTAATCAAACAAAACAGCCCAGTTTTTCAACGGCTTTGCAAAACCGGGAAAAACTATAAATAATAATAATAAATAATAAGCATGTTACTTATTTCTCATAAGCGCCAATTTTTCCGAAGAATTCACTAGCGCTCGAAAAGAGAAAGAAAAAAGAACAACAATCAATGCATCAAAAGAAGGCTCATATACAACACACATTTAACAATCACTAGCAGTGGCAAAATAGCCTAAACTCTATAGCCAGATGTCATGACACCTCTCTCAAGATCATAGCTTCTCTCAAAGAGAAAAGTCTTAAGTTGTCTCTTGAAGCATTCAACAGAACTCAGTTGTCTCATGGACAGCGGCAACCTGTTATACAACCTCGGAGCCATGTAGGAGAATGACCTCTCAAAGAAAGAAGACTGCTGGAAAGCCCTTGGTTCATAAAGACGAAAAGGGTCATTGTCATGACGCACAACTACACCATGGTGTGCCGGTGGGCGCCTGAGCAGCTCCGCAAGGTACCTAGGCTCACCAAATTTGAGAACCTTAAAAGTCACCAAACACAACTTAAATTCTATTCTTGCTCTTACTGGCAGCCAGTGCAGTTCTATGTGAAGAGATGTAGTAGGAGTTCTAGGTGGAACACCAAAAATTAGTCTTGCGGCCCTGTTAAGAACAGACTGAACTTTCTTCAAAATATAATTTGGAAGATCCACCAACAGGGCATTGCAATAATCAACACGAGAGAAGACCAATGAGTGAACCAACGTCAGGAGGCAACGTCTGGTTATAAACGGCTTCACCAAATAGAGATTTCTGATGTGCAAGTAACAACTTTTAACTATCTGGTTTACATGCTCTTTGAAATCTAATCGGGAGTTCACATATACACCCAGATTTCGAACAGAGTTGGCCGGTCGCAGCTGAGATCCACCCACATTGATGGAGAGGGCACCTACTATATCATCAGCTCTTCTATTTCCTCGGATGATGAGAATATCAGTTTTACCATCATTTAGTTTAAGTTTTCTCGCTCTCATCCACTTCTTGATATCAGACATCAACAATTCCATCTTACTCCGTATATCAACTATATTTGTGATTCTCACATAAATCTGGGTGTCATCTGCATAAAAGTGAAAGGTGACATTATGTGCACGAAGCAGAAGAGACAAACTGCTAATATAAATTATAAATAGGATAGGACCCAAAACTGATCCCTGCGGAACACCATACTGCAGGGGTGTCGAGTCCGAGACCACTTGATTTACCATCACACTCTGGGATCTACCTGACAAGTACGACCCAAGAAGCAAGAGAGCGGAGTCACGCACACCACAATCATAAAGATCACTCAATAACAACTCGTGATCCACTGTGTCAAAAGCCGCAGAGAGATCAAGCAAGACCAATAGTGAGGCCACACCATTGCAAATGTTCTCAACTAGATCATTATGTACTCTAATCAATGCTGTTTCAGTTGAATGATGCTGTCGGTAAGCAGACTGAAAAATTGGGATAGTTTCATTCTGCTGAAGTAGTGGTTGTAATTGGTCAAGTATTGCACGCTCTAATATCTTTGATATGAAGGACAGGTTGGAGACAGGACGATAGTTCAACATGTTCTCAACATCAAGTCCAGGTTTCTTTAGAGTAGGTCGGAGTAGTGCATGCTTTTCAGAATGTGGGAAGCTACCTTCAGAGAAGCACTTATTAATTATTTTGGAAATAAACTCAACTGTGTGATCATAGACTCTTGGTAGCTTGGAAACATTTATGGGATCCAACGGGCAAAATGTTTTATTGAGGTTTCTTATGTAGGACGAGATCATGTCCACCTCTACTGAGTGAAAGGATGAGAGGACATTATTAGGAATGTGTCGGGGTTGGAGTACAACTGAAAGTTCTTCACCAACAGAAGCATCATCCAGTTCCTGTCTTATGCGAGTTATCTTGCCAGCAAAAAATGCCACAAAGTTGGCAGCCAACTCGGCATCAGGTACAGAAGGTCTTAAGCTGACTCTTGTTTTTCCAAGTAAACTGTTTACAATTGAAGCCAACCTCCTCTGGTCGTTACCACACGAGTCAACTTTTCCCTGATAATACACTTTCTTTTCATCTTTGATTTTGTAGACCACAGCTCTTCTGGCTGACAGATATTGCAACCATGTAGAGTCTGTTTTATTTTTCCGCCATTCACGTTCAGCTCTTCTACGCGCTCTTCTAAGAAATTTAACTCGAGTGCTATACCAGGGCGAATCATCTCGTACTATGATTTTCTTCTCTACTTCTGGACAGTGATGATCGAACACTAATTTAAGTGCATTTCCATGTACCTCCACCAGCTCATCTGAAGTAAGGTTGGAAGTATCAATACTTCCCAAGTACTGTTTTACTTCACTGCTAGCCAAATTTAGGTCTGCATTTTTATAATTTCTAAATCTGATCACTTTTTCATGTGTGAGTGGCTTAGGGAAATCAAAGCTGAAAGTAATCAAAGCATGATCAGAGGTATTAGGGTCAGCATTCTCAACATCAACATCCAGAACACCACCACAACCCACAGGAGAGAAAACCAAGTCAAGGGTGTGTCCTAAGATATGAGTTGGGTGGGACACATGGTTTACAAAATTGTTCTGATCAGTCAACTCAAGGAACTCAGGAGAGAATGGCTTCAGATGAGGGCTGTCAACCCAGTAATTAAAATCTCCACACATCAAAAGTCTTCCAGTTTTAGCAGAAAATTCCTCGAGAAACTGCCCAAACTCTTCCATAAAACCCCTATCTGTGCCACGATGGCCAGGCCTATAGACAACTGCCATTCTTAGAATTTGTTGATGGAGTTTTATTTCCACTTCCAACAGTTCATAATAAAGAGGGGCTGACTATACACCTGTATAGTCAACAGGTGTCCGCATGAACCCCTAGTTGAATCGGGTAAAGCCATTCCGCCGGGAAACACGCAGTAAGCCTGAACACAGGCCCCACTACAGAGACGCAGTTCTGGAGAGCCCTCAAGCCACCACTCGCCAGGGGAAACCAGCCTATTTTAACCACGCGTGATTAAAACTCGGCAACCCGCCGGATTTTCTCGGTGCAATCGAGAAAACCCGCCGGAAAAGGCAACCCACACCCACCAGACGCAATCTGAGAACCAGCCGGATTTTCACGGAGCAATCGAGAAAACCCGCCGGAAACGGTAACCCACACCAACCAGATGCAATCGGAGGTACACAAATAGTGCCTGGAATAAGCCAATACACAACTTATCCAGAACACATGACACAGTAGTACATATTTATACAATAAATCAATAACACTTGCACATGTAAAAAAGCTATGAGAGGCTGGCTAGGCCTAAGCAGACGGAGTATCGCTTAAACATGTCGTAATAAAAACAAAAAGCACTGAATTATATCACAACAGGAACAGCCGCCAACACACCTCGAAGAAATAAACCCGGGAGAGGGAAGTACTGACACAGGACCTAGAAAAAACTTCACTAAGTGAAGAAAAATACGCTAGGAACGTCAGAAAACAAACAAATAAGGCAACTTCATCAGAAAGATAAAAAGAAGCCTAATAATGCGTAGTTAAAGCCAACTAAATAACTAGGCTAGCTAACCGCGAAAACGTTTCACGCGTCCACCACGGGACCACGAGGGTACACCCAAAATAGGTGTCCCAAACACACGACCCAAATACACTGAACTGCGGGCAGCCCGCCCATGACACTCCTTCTACGCATATCCTAACCTTACTCGATACATCCCAGAGTAAACAAATGAGAAAAAACTCACTAGGGACGCAGCAAATGCGGAACGAGCGGAGCGTGGGGAGACACGTCAGGGCAGGTTGAGCACAGAGTAGAGAAGGAAGAATGACGCCTGAAGTCAGCGTCTGGTCAAAGATCCACGCAAGTACATCCACGAAGTAATGGAAAGCTTATGATTAGTTATTCGTATTTTCTTTTTATTTGTTATTTTTTTACGAAGGTTTTTCGTAGTGAGTACCAAATTTCATAATGACGAACCATGAGTGAGGTTGCGTGCGCTCATGATGAAGGCTCCTCAATTTTTTATGCTCTGCGCGGTAGATTCAAACTACGGTAAATGAGTGTTTGAAGAGGATGCCTTATGTAATAGGCATAATCGTCAATGATGGAGGGGCCACTAATAAATAGCCTACTGTACAATACATATTGTAAAACTAAAATACATGTACTGTGTTTTCTATTACAGATTATAGGGTTTGAATAGGGTTGTCTTCGTTTTCTAGGTTGACGCGGACGTCTCTCTTGAGGTCGGATTTTTTCCGTAGTCTCCGATTTCATTGTTGTCTCGGACGGACATTGGTTAGGTCGGATTTTATCCTCTGTTAGGTCGGACACAAGCCGGACTCCGGACATCTCGGATTTTCGGTCATCTCGGACTGTGTCTCCCCCCAATTAGTCCGAGATAGCGAGGGTTTACTGTACTAACTAAAAAAACAGATTTCTCATGAAATTTGAAATATCTGTAAAACTATCTATCTATTGCCAGACGCCGTGATTCCCGAAGGGGTGGCCACGAACGAAACGCCCCCATGCACCTGGAGAGTGATGGGGTGGTGTGAGGAGGGTAGTGTGGGGTCTTTACTTGGTTTGGGGATTGTGATGATGATATCATTCTTCCAGATGTTGGGTATTGTGTTGTGTGAATAGCTGTAGTTTGATATGGTGGTGAGTGCTTGAATGCCTTGTGGTTCCAGGTGTCTAAGGTGCATGTTACTTATAGTGTCTGGGCCACAGACGGAAGAGTGTATGAGGTTATTGATTACAGTATGTGCTTTGTCTGACTGTTAATCAAGGGTGCATAGTCTGGGTCTGTGGGGAATTGTCACGGTGCAGTGTCTTGTGTGTGGGTATGGTGGGGAGTGGTTTAGTGTGTTGCGTTGCGATGTCTGATGAGGCCTTTAACTTCCGGTGTAAAGTTGGAGCTGTGTTGCTTCCTGTTACCTCTAGGGATATATTTTTTGTCTGCGTTTTAAATAATTGTATTGAAGGTGTGTACGGCATCGTTGATGTTTGTGTTAGGTGTACTGTTTAGAGTTTCAAGGTGCTGTTGTCTCAGTTGTGAAAGCTTCCCAGTTGGCTCTTATATAATTAGTGTATGTGTGTCTGGCCAGCTGGGGTGATTCTGGTTTTGGTGGTGATGATGAACAGGAGGTAGTCAGAACTTGAAGGTTTTGACCACCCTCCAGGGTGTTTTTTTATGGGGGGGGGGGGAGGTTTTGGGAGCAAAAGGTGATGTTTGGTGATGAGGGAAGGTAGAGGGCTTGGTGGGGAATATGGGTATGCTTATCAAACACTATTGATGGTGATGCTGATGTCAAGATACACACAAAAAAAACAGAAATTCCCCAAAATATTGGTTTTGAACTGATAAGCTTACGGTACCTTTCTATTGTCTTCCATGAGGAGTAAACTTGTTTCTTGGGTGCTGGACCATAAACAACTGGTGCTGAGGACATTGAACTGGTCTTCTGCTTTGCAGGCTTGGGATCCTGTGGTGCTGAACTGGAGGTGCTGGTGTTAGTGCTTGTGCTCCTGCTTTTATTGCTGGAGTTACTGTTTTTGTTCTTCTGGTCCTTCTGGTCTGTGAGGGAGAGATAACCTTCCTCTGGTGCTTCCCATTTGGTCTCTGCAGGAAGAAGAGTTCATCTCTATATGTCACACAGAAATATAATTCTCTGGCTGTTTACTCGGATGTTGAAAGTGTTACTGAGATGATAATAGGGGGTTTATGACCCCCCAATAACCAAATAAGGCAAACCTCTTATTTGATCGCAGCCTCGGAGTATCTATGTAGTGCTTTATACATAGTATATCTCATCCGCTCTCAGAGCGACAATGATTTATTGTTACCACTTGCACGGTCAAACTAACGTCTTCTAGCGAATGCACTTAAACACAGTACTGTACTTGACTAGGACAACATAAGCAACATACACCTCAAGACACCTAGGACCACAAGGCATATAAGCACTCACTAACATATCAAACTACAGCTATTCACACAACACAATACCAGACATCTGGAAGCATGATGTCATCATTACATTCCCCAAACCCAACAAAAACCCCAAGCTACCTTCTCACACCGCTCTATCACACTCCTTTGCACCCCCTCCAAAGTCTTAGAACGCCTTGTACTACAACTGACTACACACACTCTACCCCTATCTCCAACACAACATGGCTTCAGGCCACTGCACTCCACAAACACCCTTCTGTTGGGTTTGGGGAATGTAATGATGACACCATGCTTCCTGATGTCTGGTATTGTGTTGTGTGAATAGCTGTAGTTTGATATGTTGGTGAGTGCTTGTATGCCTTGTGGTCCTAGGTGTCTGAGGTGTATGTTGCTTATGTTGTCCTAGTAGAGTACAGTGCAGTACTGTATTTAAGTGCAGTCGCTAGAAGACGTTAGTTTGATTGCGCAAGGTCATGATTAGTGGATGTATGTGGAATGACAGAGACCAAATGGAAAGGTTCAGATGTGAGAGAGTGGGAGTGTGGAATGGGTGTGTGTGCTGGAGTGAGTGAAGGAACAGCGAGAGAAGGTGCATGTTTGTTTGTAAGTAGCAAATGGAAGGAATGTGTAAGAGAGTATGGGTCTGTGGGTTCAAGGATTGTGTGGGTGAGAATGAAAGTAGGAATACAAACGTGGGTGATTGTATGCGTGTATGCCCCGACAGAGGATATACTTGAAAGAAAGAAAGAGGAGTTCTGGATGAATGTGGAGGCGTGCCTGGAGAAGTTTGACAAGAACGAAAGAATATTTCTGATTGGGGATATGAATGGTAAGGTGGGTGATAGGAAAGTTGAGGGAGTGGTGGGAGGGTGGGGGGTACCATCAGAGGTGGAGGGACAGAGGGGGAGAGGTAGACCGAATATGAGGTGGAAGGATGGAGTGAGGAAGTACATGAACGAAGGTGGTGCTGGTTGGGGGGAGGGGCATCGACTGACTGGGGACAGAGGTGCATGGGGGCGGTTCGTTCGTGGCCACCCCTTCGGGGATCACGGCGTCAGGCAATAGATAGATAGATAGATGATTAGTGGAGTAGGGTGCGGAACTATGGAAAGAAGCGGCGACTATCCATGCGCAGTATGTGGGAAGGGGGTGGGAAGTAACTCAATTCAATGTTGCATTTGTAGTGACTGGGAACACAAGAGATGTAGTGGGGCTAGAGGACCTTTGGGAAACTTGTGTTAAATGACCCGCATGTTAGTGTTGATTTCGACAGTGTAACGCTGAAGTGTGTGAATAAATTCTGCTATTTGGGCGATACGATCTCCGCCGGAGGTGGGGCTGAAGCTGGCTTCATTGCCGGAGTAAGAAGTGGCTGGGGGAAGTTTAGAGAGCTGTTGCCACTCCTGACCATGAAAAGACTCCCACTTCACCTTAAAGAGAAGGTGTATACCTCGCATGTTAAGGCCCCCATAGACGCTACGATCGCCGGAATCGTAAGCGAATTGTACTGTGTGTGGGGTTTTCTTCCGACCAAAAGTGGGTGGAGTCAGTCGGCCTCTCCGGCCTGCTCACAACCTGCTACTGCCAGGTTCCTGGCTTCCGTTTCAGGTCAGGCGCCGGAAGGTCTATCCGTCTATGGCGTTATCGTACGATGTATTTAAGTTCCATAGCAATATCCGGTGAGTGAACATGACGGCTACGTCCACAGATGAGTTATATATATATATATATAAGTCGACCCTCGACTTAACGGACTAATAGGGGGGAGACGGTGTCCGTAGCTGGAAAATTGCCTTCGGACTTCGCCGATTTAGCCCTAATATGCCTCGAAAATAAAGATTTTTGACTTTCCGGGTGTTTTTATGTCTTTCCTTACATATTGCACATAAAAATACAGGTTTTTTAATAAAAAATTTCTTTCATTACCGAGATAAACAAATAAAAAACAGAAATACAGGGGTTTGCCGGGAAACTGGTGCGCCGCGCCAGCCAATTACCGGACAATTTTTCGAGCAACGGACTTTGTCCGGCTACAGACAGAGTCCGTTAAATCCGAAATCCGTTGTATCTGGGTCCGTTAAATAGAGGGTCGACTGTATATATATATATATATATATATATATATATATATATATATATATATTACGGGTTTGACAACCCGAAGGGAAGGAAGGAAAACTAACTACACTCGACCCTCCATTTAACGGACAAATGCGTGCAAGCACCTGTCCGTTCCTGCTAAATGTCCGTTGCTGCTAAATACTGTCCAGTCCGGATGTAATCCGGAAATTCCTTGAGAAAAATCCGGTGTTGAGTACAGTGTCGGGATCGTGACATTTAACTGTTATGCATCCTTTTTTTTACTGTATCTGAAATAAATCCTGGTAATCCCTTGTGCTACACCCTATTGATAATGCAAAACTATTGAACACACTTAAAAGTGTATATTATTTGGTCTCTATATAATCTGTGAATCATTTCCGATATGATAGAATTAAAGATTTTATTTTCCACCAACTCATAATCAGCAAAAACGACACAAATGTCAATTAAAAACATGTTATAATATTTCCCCATCATTTTGTGTATACCGTGGGGAAAAAAAAAAAAAAAATCTATCAAACGTAAATCTCCCGTTTCTGCTCGGCGCCTAGACGGAGGGGAGAGTTGAAATATTTTGTTGACTATCTTATTTATTATTTATCTATGTGCTGGAAGGATATTAGAAATTATTCAAAGATTACAAAAAGTCCAAATAAGACATAGTTATGTTAATGTATAAGGGATTTAGGTAGGTGCATTAGAGAGATAAATAGATAGAGCAACAGACTTTGCTCCAACTTTTTTATAGCAACGGACTATGTCCGTTGCTGGGTCCATTGTCCGGCCTACATTTTTTGACCGTTATTGCCGATATCCGTTAAATCGGAATCCGTTAAATGGAGGTTAGAGTGTATTTAGTAATGGTTCCGTAGTCAATGACGTGAGAGCCTTATATTATATAAGGGCTCCCCGGAGACCCCCGTGAGGGTCCCGGAGAAAGCATAACGCGACCCAAATATATAAAAAGTACATCCTAGGGTGAAACCCTTTACTTAGTTCCTAGGGAACGTCATTAACCCTCTCACCACGGAAGGGCTCTTGAACGCCCATAAAAAAGCATATAACAGGTACCCGGATGGTATCTTGAACGCCCAGTGGTTGAAAGCCTGTGAGCTTCGTGTGCGAGGCGTCGGTCCGACGCATGTAAACAACAGCCGGCTGGACCGTCGCCCCGCATCTCCGGCCACAAGAAGGAGAGCGTCGCTTGTTCGTGTGTGCCTGTATGTTGTTGTTAACCCTCCAGCCCCGGCTATGTATTATATATATATTCCTCGAAAACCGGGTGTTTTGGCCGAAAAACGTCTAGGCTAGGCTACCGAATATTCGTTAATCAGACTGCTTCCCGCATTCCCGCGCATCCCCAAGCGTAGCTGTGTTATTTACCTGTAGAATGGCATTAAGTAGAGCTCTCTAAGTCAACTGGTTGAGCTGTGATGATGATTTCATTGGAGATAACTTTATGGCCAAAACAGCCACTTTACACCACTTTTCGATACTTAACAACAACATACAGGCACACACGAACAAGCGACGCTCTCCTTCTTGTGGCCGGAGATGCGGAGCGTCGGTCCTGCCGGCTGTTGTTTACATGCGTCGGACCGACGCCTCGCACACCAAGCTCACAGGCTTTGACGTCATGGGTGTTTAAGAGCCCTTCCGGGTAGCTCGTGTATGCTTTTTTATGGGCGTTCAAGAGCCCTTCCGGGAACAGAGGGTTAAGTATCGAAAAGTGGTGTAAAGTGGCTGTTTTGGCCATAAAGTTATCTCCAATGAAATCATCATCACAGCTCAACCAGTTGACTTAGAGAGCTCTACTTAATGCCATTCTACAGGTAAATAACACAGCTACGCATGGGGATGCGCGGGAATGCGGGAAGCAGTCTGATTAACGAATATACGGTAGCCTAGCCTAGACGTTTTTCGGCCAAAACACCCGGGTTTCGAGGAATATATATATAATACATAGCCGGGGCTGGAGGGTTAAAAAAGGTAACCATTAGAAAAAGAAAGAAAATTTTTATGAGTAAAAGATTAGAAACTATGAATGTTGCATTACTAAGTTAACTAGGGCGCCGTTACAGTCCTTCCCTTGCACGCGTCCTCCAGCTGGTTACGCTGGGTTCATACGTCCTTCATAGTACAAAGTTGCGCATGTGCATGGGAAGAGGGAGGAGGGAGGGCCGCTTTACGTCATTGACTACGGAACCATTACTAAATAGTTAGTTTTCCTTCCTTCCCTTCGGGTTGTCAAACTCGTAATTTAGTAATGGTTCTCTCCGTCAATGACGTGAGAGCCTAAGAATACCAAGATCGGTGGTTGGGACATCTCATGCTCAACGTCAAAGACTGGAGAAAACCAAAACTAACGGCTCGCGCATTAGATATAGAGAATATTTAGATAAATTTAAGAAAAAAGGAGTAAAGAATAAGGCAGGGTTTCTGAGTAAGCCTTAGGAAGCAAGAGAAAGTTAAAGGAAGGTAAGTGGAAAGATTTAGTAAAACTTAATAAGAGAGCAACTGTATAGTGTAAAAAACATAAAAGTTGTATATTTCTAGAGACCACAAATAGACTTTTTAAAAGTGAAAACTTTATCATATTTATTAAACTCAAAAAGATTTTTGTGTATTTACCAAAATCCCTTTAGGCAATTAATTACCTCATTATTATCATGGAGTGAGGTACTACATGAACGAAGGCGGTGCTGGTTGGGGGGAGGGGCGTCGACTGACTGGGGACAGAGGTGCATGGGGGCGGTTCGTTCGTGGCCACCCCTTCGGGGATCACGGCGTCAGGCAATAGATAGATAGATAGATTATTATCAACCTTACTTAACCCTAATATTAATCATCACCTGAGAGAGGTTTTCCAGTTCGGAAACACTCCCCCCCCCCCACCCCCCACCCCCCCCCCCTTTTTTCTTAAAACACAATTGTATAAGCCAGGATCTTGGGGAACCTCGCTCATAGGAGTAACATAAACCAGTTGCACTATTGTAATTAAAACAGAAATTAACTTGGCTTATGGAGGAGTTTCATGGCTACGCATGGAACAGTGGGACTCTTCAAATGTACTGACAGGAACAGTACTTGGATAAAATGTGTGGTGGGAGAACCAGACCTTTGTTTGTTTAATATTTTGTGTCGAGTAATTAATAAGAATCGGACAGACGTGGCCCACTCCCTCACCTCATGAGCCTTTGTTACCGTTGACGGTTCGGCGACTTAGATAACGTCAACTAGAATAGATTGCCTGTTGTCTTTGAGATATCCTTGATTTGTCATGTGAAGAGATCCACAAATGAGACAGGTGTAAGGGTGAAGTTTGTTATACTGTATCTAATTATATCATGCCATCACAGGGCATAGAGCATGGTGTTTATTGTTTTGATTTATGGCCATAAAATCAAGGAGAGAGAACACAAGATCTTCTCATTCATACTTGGTTATGAAATCGGGAGCTGGCGCCAGAGAGACCGCGCTCAGATCCTTCTTAAAGTGGAATCAGTTATCAGATCTAGTCATGGCTGCAAGACCACATACTCGATGAGCTGTTGTTACAGAAATTAAGAAAGTTCATACTTGGCTATGAAATCAGGAGTTGGCGCCAGGGAGACCGCGCTCAGATCCTCCTTAAAGTGGGATCAGTTATCAGATATAGCTATGGCCGCAAGCCCAGCTACTATATAGAATTTAAGAAAACACATTTAGATCATAATTTGTCATATGATGGGTTGACTGTGTAAGGTTTACTGATTAATAGGTTTAACACCTTGTCTAGTGACTACTGTGGGAGAATTTGTCTAGATGGAGCTCGTAACTAAAACAAGTTGTAAGAAAAACGCCTTTCAACTTTTGAGGGGTAAGTCGGAAGCCAGTGAGATCAAAGAACGGCTCTTTAATGGCTGAGAATTGATTATGTAGTGTGTTAATTGACAGTTGTTTGTCTTCAAAAGGGTAATTGAAGTACTTTAACCCTTCCAACCCGGAAGGGCTCTTGAACGCCCATAACAAACTCGGCCCGCGCAACCCGGAAGGGCTCTTGAACGCCCATTGCTTGCGTGCATGCTTTCGAATGCCGCGCGTAAATTTTTGGTATCGTGAGAGGGTAGGTGGCGCCACCAGACGTAAACTACGCCACAGCAACAGTATCTACCCCGACGCCATCATGGATAGTACGCCAAATAGTGATTCCGCTGTGTCCGATACCGTGCTTCCTACGACGCCCGTCCTAGTTCGTCTCGCCTTACCCCGACGCCATCGCCTAAATGTGTTATCTCCCGGAGGTATTGAGACGACATTGAGACTTTATGAGCGTGCTGATGCCAAGCATAATGTTGATGATGAAGGCAGTGATCACTCAAGTAATTATAAGTCGAGTGATTATGGCGATCAGAGTGACAAAGAGGAGCAATTCCTGGGATTTGCGAGAGAACATGAGAGTGATGATAGTGATGAAGGTGATGTACCAGCTTTTGAGGAAGCTGTTTTACCTCAAGACGGTGAACTTGAGAGAGTGAGTGAGTGGGAGAGTTCAAGATCACTCTCCAAGTTTCGCATGAGTGACACGACCCCAAGCCCTTCGCCAGCTAAATCGCCTTTCAAGTTACACTTGTATAAGAAGAAAATACTTGAAAAGGCGGCCGCGGCAGCTAGGGAACAAGCAAAAATACTTGGTGAGGATGAGGCTGTGAGTGAGGGTGAGGGTCAGTGTGGTGGGGACTCATCTCGCCCGCCATTGTCTCCCTTATCTACCCAAGCCACCCAAGATGACCCGGGTGCCCCGCATTCTTCCCCACCACCCCCACCACTGCCAAGGGTTGAGGACCCCCCACTTTCCGCCTATTTGCCTCCTAGGTCCCCCGACAGGAGACATACTGTTGCCGAAAAGGGGAAAGGCAGCAAATATACCAAAAAAGGAAAGAAAAGTAAGCGGGTTTTGTTCGAGGCTCCCGCGGCGTCCACCCCTGCCCGCCCCCGCCATACGCCCCCGCAACTTTCCCCACGGTCCTCCCCACCTCTCCTGCCTTCAACATGTCTTCCTGAAGAAGTATTTGAGCTCGCATCACCAATACCTGGGCCTAGTGACAGTGAAGCATTGCTTTCTGTCACTCGTCGCAGGCCAAGGAGCCCAGGACCTCGGGGGGACATAGCCTCACCTGCCACTCCTTCCCCACCTCACCCACCTGCACGCCGTCCACGCATCACTCGTTCCCCGCCAGATTATGTGGGGGCCACTGATGATGAAGGGCACCTCTCTGAAGACTCTGGCCATGATTACATAGGTCCACCGTCAGGGCAAGATGACCACTCTGACGATGACTATATGGACATCGACGACCCTCGACCCATCCGCTTGGCTCGGCGTCGTGCTGCCCGCCGCCCTGGCCGACGCCCTCGCCTCCCTAGGGCGCACACCTCCCGAGTTGGCCGTGGGCGTGCTGGGCCACCAGCTGGAGCTCCTCGTCAGCGTAGACAAGACCCATTCTACGTTTTTCAGTGGCAAGACGTAGTTGACGGGGATGGATACAACCCTGATGTGCCAGCTTTTGATGAGGTACTGGAGGGTTCAGGCATTACCCCCAATTTTCCTGCAGGCCCCAATGCTCCACCACACAAACTATTTGAGGCCTTCTTTGATGAGGAGGTGGTAGGGTATGTTGTCAAAGAGACAAATAAGCAGCACCAATTCCAGGTCCACTTTTTGGGTAAGGTGACCAAGGGCCACATGAGGCAGTGGACCCCAGTGACTCATAAAGAGTTCATGGTGTTCCTGGCACTCGCCATGCTAATGCCTCATGTCAAGAAGCATAGGTTGCCTGACTATTGGATCACCAATGATCTCATATCCACCCCTGCCTTCGGGAAATATATGTCTCGCGACCGGTACCTTGATATCCTCGCAGCGCTCCATTTTGTCACCAACCTTGACGTCCACCTCCAAGACAAGCTGTGGAAGATTAGGACGTTGTACGAGATGATGCGATAACGCTTCACCTCCTACTTCAAGCCCTTCCGCAAGGTCGTCATTGACGAGTCTCTTGTGCTGTTCCGGGGAAAACTCAGCTTCCGGCAGTACATCCCCTCAAAAAGACATCGCTTTGGCATAAAATTCTTTGTGCTGTGCGACTGCCAAACTGGCTATGTCCTGGACTTCCTGGTCTACAGCGGGAAGGAAGGGGACGTGCTTGTGGACCCCCTCATTGGCTTTGGCGGAGCGGTGGTGCAAGCCATGATGGACCGCTATTTCCACAAGAATCACGTCCTCTTTACGGACAATTACTACACGTCCCCCACTCTCTCAAAGTACCTGCATGAGCGCAAGACGGGGACTGTAGGCACAGTACGAGGGAAAAGGAAGGGCATGCCACCTTTCCCTCCAAAGACCAAAAAAGGTGATGTGTTCAAGAAGAAGTCGGGGCCCATTCTGGCTATCCACTGGCACGACCAGCGGAAGGTCAACCTCCTGAGCACCATCCACAAGGGGGAAATGGTGGAGACTGGCAAGGTGGATCGCCGCACCCAGGCCAGGGTGACCAAGCCCGATGCTGTCCTGGACTACAACATCAACATGAGGCTGGTGGACAAGTCCGACATGCAGATAGGCTTCATTGACTGTCTGCGTACCTCGTGCAGATGGTACAAAAAGTTCTTTCTGCATATGGTGGACATGTCAATTCTGAATGCCTACAATATACAAGCTTCGGAACGTGAACACACCCATGAAGTTCAATAGCCTGCGGAGGTTCCAAAAGCAGGTGTTGACGGAGCTCCTGGAGAAGTATGGTACGCCACAGAGGGCAGTGGCACATGCTGGGCCCGCCGCTACTGACCGCTTGCACTGTGCATATTACATGAATATGCACAGGCTTGTTACCCTGCCTCAGAATGAATCAGGAAGAACGCAGCAGAAGCGGTGCCATGTCTGCTACAACACCAGGCTGAGGGCGAGGTCAGGTAAAAAGTCCACCCTGGAGTGTGTGCAGTGCAAGGTGGCACTCTGTGCTGTAGGGTGCTTCTTTGATTACCACTCCAAGCAGGAGTTCTAATAATCATAGTGAAAGTGCCAAAGATATTGACAATATGTACAGTATATATATATAGGCAAAAAGTGGAAGTAAACCAATTTATTGTTATACAAAAGTCATGTATTATGAGAACATTTATACAAATACAATTACACCATAATAATATGTGAAAGTGACACATATGTATATAATAAGTGCCATTCATATGATTACAACCTATAGAAATATAGAAATCAGTGAAAAAAGACAATAAATTGTATATAAAACGTTTACAAAGCATATAACTAAGTGAAAGTGACACAAGACCTAATATTTGATGGCCAAAGTATAATAAACACCTGTGATAACAAATAATCAGTGCCTAATATAACAATAACCTACCTCAATTACTAATAAAATGTACCGTATCGAGTGAAAATGAGCATTATCAGTGAGTGATACTCTCTAAAGCATATTTATCAAAGTGAAAGTGACACAAGACCCAATACTTGATGGCCAAAGTATAATAAACACCTGTGAGAACGAATAATCAGTGCCTAATATAACAATAACCTACCTCAATTTTTTTTTTTTTTTTTTTCTATGTGATTGAGGGAGGCAAAAGGCATAACTGCCTATAGCGAGTGCCTCCCCCATAGTTGAAAGAGTGACAGGGCCAAAATCAAGGGACGTTCGAGCCAAAATGCCTGGACACACAGAGTTTGAAGCAATTTAAGTCATAGGAAGAGGGAAAGACCGATTCTGGGGGAGAGTTCCAGAGCTCAGATGTTGAGTAGAAGAAAGTTTGAGAGTAACGTTTCACTCTTGGGTTGGAGAGTTGCACAGAGTAGGGGTGGGATTGAGTTGCAAGACGGGTACCACGTGCCCTACGTAAAGGAGGTGGTATGCACTGGGATAGCTCTGAGGAACACTGATTATTATAGTAGCGATAGAATAGCGAGAGAGATGCAACATTGCGGCGGACAGAGAGAGATTGCAGAGAGTTGGTGAGTGGACGGGAGTTAATTATACGAAAGGCCTTCCTTTCAACTTTGTCTAGGAGAGCGGTGTGAGAGGAACCTCCCCACACATGTGAACAATACTCAATACAAGGGCGCACTATGCCCCTGTACGGAGCAAGAAGCTGTGCAGGGGAAAAGAACCCCCTAAGGCGGTTGAGCACACCCAGCTTCTGGGAGGCTGCCTTAGCAAGACTGGTAATATGGTCCTTCCAAATGAGAGCAGAAGAAAAAGAGACACCAAGAATATTGAGAGAAGATGAAGGGTCAATTTTTGTATTGTTGAAGAATAAGGGATAGTCCGCTGGGAGATCCTGACGGGTAGATAGATGGAGAAATTGGGTTTTGGAAGCATTAAAGTTAACAAGGTTTTCTCTGCCCCAATTGGAAATAGTATTTAGATCAGAATTTAAGAGTTCTATGGCTTCATTACGTTTGTCGTTGAGGGATTGCTGGCTGGGGCGTTCTGAAAAACTAATGGAGTAGTGTAAGGTTGAGTCGTCTGCATATGAATGGATGGGAATTAAGGTACAGTTAAGGAGATCATTTATAAAAATTAGAAATAGAATAGGAGATAGGACAGAGCCCTGAGGAACACCGGAGTTTATAGGGTGAGGAAGTGAACAATGGCCGTCCACAACCGCAGCTATGGAACGGCCGGAAAGGAAATTAGAGACAAAGGCACAGATGGAGGGATAGAAACCGAAGGAGGGTAGTTTAGAAATTAAAGATTTATGCCAGACTCTATCGAAGGCTTTCGATATGTCTAGTGCAATAGAAAAAGTCTCACCGAAGTCCCGAAAGGAGGATGACCAAGAGTTAGTAAGATATGAAAGAAGATCACCAGTAGAGCGACCGTTAAGGAAGCCATACTGGCGATCTGAGAGCAGATTATGAGAAGAGAAATGCTTAAGAAATTTGGAAGCAAGAATAGTTTCAAAAACTTTAGAAAGACAAGAGATAAGAGCAATTGGACGATAGTTGGAGGGTTGAGAGCGGTCACCCTTCTTTGGGACAGGTTGAATGTGAGCAAACTTCCAGCATGAAGGGAAGACGTTAGAGGATAGACAGAGACGAAAGAGTTTGCCTAGGCAGGGAGTCAGCACGGAAGCACAGTTTTTGAGAACAACAGGAGGAACACCGTCCGGACCGTACGCCTTATTAGTGTTAAGCCCAGAGAGGGTAGAAAGTACATCTTTAGAAGAGATTAGGATATTAGGCATAAGTAAGAGAGAGGAGGGCGGAGAGGGAGGAATAGCACCGGAATCATCCAAGGTGGAGTTTCTAGCAAAAGTTTGAGCGAAGAGTTTAGCTTTGTCAGAGGAAGAAGTGATGGTTGTGCCATCAGAGTGGGAAAGGGGAGGGAAAGACGAGGAAGAGAAATTGTTGGAGAGGTTTTTGGCTAGATGCCAGAAAGCTTGGGAAGAGCTAGAGTTGGATAGTTCAGTGCATTTATTATTGATGAAAGAGTGTTTGGCAAGTCGAAGAACAGATTTGGCTTGATTCCGGGCAGAAACATATGAAGGATGAGAGTCTTGAGTTTTAAGGCGTCTGTACCGTTTGAATGCTTCCTCCTTATTGCGGACAGCAGTAGAACAGGCGTGAGTAAACCAAGATTTTTTAGCATTAGACTGAGAGAAAGAGAATGGAATGTATGCTTCCATGCCCGATAGGATTACCTCGGTAATGCGTTCAGCACTCTCCGAGGGTCCTCGGCCATGGAAGCAGAAATCATTCCATGGGAAATCAAAGAAGTACTGCCGAAGAGCCTCCCAGTCGGCAGCGCCAAAGTGCCACAAGCGCCGCCGGCTAGGAGGATCGGGTGGCTGTACTGGAGAGATAGGACAGGTGACAGAGATAAGTTTATGGTCGGAGGAGCCCAAAGGAGAGAAAAGATCGACAGTATAAGAAGAAGGGTTAGAAGTTAGAAACAGGTCAAGAATGTTGGGCCGATCTCCGATGCGATCCGGGATACGGGTGGGTTGCTGAACTAACTGCTCTAGGTCATTTAGGATAGAAAAGACGTAGGCTTGTTCACCAGGTGGATCAGTAGTGTGAGAGGAGAGCCATTGGCGGTGGTGAACGTTGAAATCTCCTAAGATGGAGATTTCTGAGAAAGGAGAAATGGATAGAATGTGTTCCACTGTAGAGTTTAGATAGTCAAAGAATTTGGGAAAGTTGGTAGAGTTAGGGGAAAGATAGACAGCACAGAAATATTTAGTAAGAGAATGACAGGAAAGTTTGAGCCATAAAGTTGAGAATTCAGAGGAGTCAAAATCGGGAACACGAGAGCAAGTGAGTTTGTTGTGCACATATGCACAACATCCGCCTTTGGCTTTGAAACTAGGATAGAGAAAGTAGGAGGATACAGAGAAGGGGTTGCTGGATGTTGCTACAGACACCTGGGTTTCGGTGAGGAAGAGAAGATCAGGTTTGTAGGAGGAGATGGTGCTCAACAGAGTGAAAGTTAGAGGAAAGTCCGCAAATGTTGCAGAAATTAATAGAAAGAGTAACAGGACGAGGTCCAGGTAATTGTGTGGGGTCGTCAGGGGATGGTCGGTCGGGTGAGGGAGCATTTATGGTCCCCCCCCCTGGGGACTCCGAGGCTGGGCTACAATACATCATTTTGTGTTTTTTTAATTTTGGTGTGGAGGAATGAAGTGTGGTGTGCATGTTAGTGTAGTGAAGTGGATAGGAGGAGGAGGTATTTGTGAGAGCTAGCTGGATTGCTCTCAGTGTAAATGAGGCACAAAGAAAATCAGTAAGAGAGGCCAAGCAAATGAAACAGGAGTTCCAGCGACTCTTTATCACATGCCTATAACCTCACCTGGGTCTAGCCCTGATCGATTGGTGCCTACAATCTCCCCACAATTACTAATAAAATGTACGGTATCGAGTGAAAATGAGCATTATCAGTGACAGTGACACTCTCTAAAGCATATTTATCAAAGTGAAAGTGACACAAGACCCAATACTTGATGGCCAAAGTATAATAAATACCTGTGATAACGAATAATCAGTGCCTAATATAACAATAACCTACCTCAATTACTAATAAAATGTACCGTATCGAGTGAAAATGAGCATTATCAGTGACAGTGACACTCTCTAAAGCATATTTATCAAAGTGAAAGTGACACAAGACCCAATACTTGATGGCCAAAGTATAATAAACACCTGTGATAACGAATAATCAGTGCCTAATATAACAATAACCTACCTCAATTACTAATAAAATGTACCGTATCGAGTGAAAATGAGCATTATCAGTGACAGTGACACTCTCTAAAGCATATTTATCAAAGTGAAAGTGACACAAGACCCAATACTTGATGGCCAAAGTATAATAAACACCTGTGATAACGAATAATCAGTGCCTAATATAACAATAACCTACCTCAATTACTAATAAAATGTACGGTATCGAGTGAAAATGAGCAATATTAGTGACAGTGATACCCTAATAAACATACTGTACTTTATATAATTGGCCTCAAAATAACTATAAAAATATCAAATAAACATCACATTCTCAATATCAAACACTAAAATCGTCTAAGGTAGATAAACACTTTGGCGCGACGAGCGGCTAGGTGCGTGGTAGCCGTGGCCGGGGCGACGCATCCGAACGCGGGAAGAATTTTCCGCCGAAAAGCACTCGTCTTCCCGCGCTTACCATTATGCAACCAGTGGGGCTAGAGACCTCTACTCAACGGCATTCTACAGAGGAAGGTTTGTGGAACATTTTTCTTTTTTATTCATAACATTACATGCCATATTCATTGAATTACAGATGAGTTAACATAGCCCAAAGATCGTCAAAACCCCCGGTACCACAGCACAGTCGCGAACTAGAGTGCCCGGGGCTGGAGGGTTAAAAATAAACTGACTGAAGCCATGTGTTGGACAGACTCTACAATCTACGTGGTAAATTGTTTCCAATGTGATTCATACTGTCTAATAGTGGAAGGCGTAAACTGTTTGGTTAACTTGTCGTGAACAGCTTAATCATAAGAGCTCCGCCATTTGACTTTGAAAATATCCATAAAGCTAAATGTAGACAAGTCTGCAGGTTGCCAATCTGCTCTAAGTGGAAACAAGATGTTGGAAATGGTATTGGAATGGGACACTCGAGAGACAGATGAATGAACTACACATGTGTTGACCAGACTGGTGTTATAAGGCACACTTGTGGATATGTTGCCAAACTTTGGACATTCGTGTGTGATCGGAGGGGGAAAGAGGTATATCGATAACCACTTGTTCCAAACCTCTGAGAACGCATCTGTTCTGCTCGCCTGGACCTCGTGCCAGCAGGTCAGAAGCAGGAGGGGTTTTGTCAATTGGTGTGAATTAAAGAGATTTTTCCTGTGGATGGCGCGGCTTTATCAAGTTGTTGAATGCCGTCTGAGAGATTGTCTATTCGACTAGGGTACCCTTCCCTCGAAATAAGGTGCCCGCCTACAGATTCGCCTTGCTTGGTAGGTAAACTGCTTGAATTGTGATATGGTAATGAAGAGTAAGGAAAAATATTGTCTCCGACAATCTCAGGAGCGTGTGAGATTTCGTTGAACCCTGCCTGTTGATACAGGACACGGTTGTGTTGTCCATATGAAAGGCTATTACTGTACTCTGTGTTGGAGTGAAAGGGCATGATTTTTTAGGAAAAATAGGGGGACAACTAGTTCCTTTGTATTTATGTGATAGAGATTGAGAGGTCTAGCGACTTTGGGTCTGGCGACCGTCGGACGATTGGTAACTCCAGCTCGGGGCTCCCGTTGTGTCCAAGTCGACCCCCACTGATGGTGGAGGTTCTGACCAGAGGGCTGTCGAGGAAGGGGTCTCAGGTCTTATCCAGAAGCCTAGAAGTCTGATGATATGCTGAGGGAATGTAATTAGGGTATGAGGTTGATTGACTCGGAAAAGCTCTGTTGTCCAGCCCGATGTAAGGATTTTCAGGCGAAGTTTGTCCAACGGAACAGGTAGCTGAACCCAATGTATTGACCCTATTAACGACTCCCACAGTCGTTTGGTAATTGTTTTTTGCATGTAATGTCTTGCATATTTGTAGTAGTCAAGCATTTGATGTTGTATGTTGTGTGGTAGGGTCTCCCAATGGAGGTATACCCAGGGTTCCCCCTTTACTAATCAGACGTTGGGCTGTGATATTTGTTGTATTGTTATCATCTCAAAAAAGTGGTTTACAATAAACTTGTTGAGGATTGATAATTCTGTGACTGGTCTGAACTGTAGGCTATCTCGTTATGGTACTAGAAATAAGTGAGACAGAAAACTTTTGATGTGGGAGGAATGTTCACTCGAATTCCTCACTGAAGCATCGTTTTTATGAGTGTTGGCACATTTACTGGTATGAGTATGAGACGTTGTATACATACTTACGAAGGAACGGTCGTCTCTCCCAGTCCCAAAACGGACCATTTTTTATTAAATGTCTGGCCCAAGTTCTTTTTGGTCATGCTGTGTAACTGGCCTGGACAGAACCGGTTGTGCCTTGAGATATAATGTGATGCAAGGCTAAGATGAACTAAGTTAGTTCCTTGAACCAGTATGTGCTCTTGGAAGGTCAGACTGTTGTTGTTGGTGTGTCTGAGTCTGTCTAATTTGTTGTCTGTGGATGAATTAACCAGTCTGCCCCGACTACTGTGGCCTGTTGAATGTCGTT
The DNA here is from genome assembly GCA_032716605.1 of Paralithodes platypus. Classification (NCBI taxonomy): domain Eukaryota; kingdom Metazoa; phylum Arthropoda; class Malacostraca; order Decapoda; family Lithodidae; genus Paralithodes; species Paralithodes platypus. The sequence goes on from CM064499.1 coordinate 23,162,104, forward strand.
GAGATCTGAATCTAATAAAGTTAACACGAGAGAACCTTAGAGACGGTTATAAAAAGTAGTGCTGATACTTCAGACCAAGTAGTTGTGGGTGTTAATCTGTTAGAATAGATGGAGAGATCAAGATTCTAGTCTTGATGTCTTTGGGCAGTTTTTTAGATAGAAAGATACGGAGGTCTTGACGTGCTTTGGACGTCATGAAAAGGGCTGTTCTGACATCTCCTACTGTCAGAAGAGTGTTGCAAAGATAGACTTCTCTTATGTGTGATAATGTTGCCCTAGAGTATGTATCATGAATAGAATCTGCCACTCCTCATTAGTGTGAGAGTTGTCTGTAAAACAAAAGGTTGGATAATCGCCTATGGGCTGTTTATCTGAGAGTGTAAAGTCATTCCCCAACCTTTTGTTCCTAAGAAATATCCTCGTCAATTATGAGGACACGGAGTCAAGGATCTGACTCAGCCAAATTGCCAGAATAATCCTGTGTGATTAAGAGGTGTGTGGGGAAATGGTTGATTGAGCCCCGTGAAAGTTATTCCGTAATAAAGGATAGATAAAATTATCTACCTGGAGAATTCTGGTATGTGAATGTGGAACTCCGGCGAAGTAGGCAATGAATAGTTATCTAAGAGGCCCCCTTTCTCAGCCTACTTCCTCTGCAACCCGGACTCATAGAGAACGCGGGGAACTCCTACTGATCGGAGGTGTAAATATAAGAGCTCCGGACTAAGTGCTAGCCGACCCAAAGTGGAACCGGAACAACCAGTTGTGCAAAGGTAAGATAGCAATTGAATGTATCGGTTCTGTCTGGTTTTTTAAAACAGACCCTAGTCGAACAATTTATTAAAAGGAATGGCTGGTGCTAGGGATACCCAAAACTCTAGCATGTTGTGCTGAGGCGTAAGGAAAACAAGCTAATGAATCATCACTATACTGGTTAAGTAGACCCTAAAGAAGTGTCCTCTGTTATAGTGAGGACTTGGAGAAAATATTACTTGGAAATTGCCAGACGGAAAATTAATTCCAAGTGTTGTCCTTCTTTGTAGTATGAGGACTCGGGGTAAAGAAATTACTCGGTAATCACTGACGGAATAATGTTGTTGTTGTTGTTGTTGTTGTTGTTCCCTAAGCTGCCTGGCCGAACAGCCCCGCGGAATAATGTGTTGTTTAATAGGTGCGGGGGTAAAATTTACTAAGTACCTAATAGTCCTCTCGGACTGGTATGGAGGACTCAAGATTCGAACGGAAATAGAGTGAACAAAATCTATTCCGTAATAAATGATAGCGAAAAATATCTAATTGGAGAACCTTAGTATAAGACTTGTGGAACTCCGGCAGAGAAGGCAATGTTATAAATATCTAAGAGGTCCCCTCCCTCAGCCTACTCTGCTAAAACCCGGACTCAGAGAGAATGTGGGGATCTCCTAGTGATCGGAGATATGTAAAAGAGCCCCAGACCAAAACACTCGCCGACCCAAAGTGGGACCGGAGGGAGGTTCAATTAATCATTGACCAACTCGAGAGTTGGTCTGGAGCCTAAAATAAAAAATGTTTATTGCCGAGTTGAGTAGTCAAGCGTTAGCCTTGAATGATACTGATTATACCATAGTATCCTTATTGAAGGAGTGATAACCTGGGAATCTTTGTGAATCAAAATTATTGATTTACTACTAGTAGTTATACTTGAATGACAATATCATAGTATCCTTACTGAAGGAGTGATAATTTGGGATTCTTTGTAAATCAAAATTATTGATCTACTAAAAGTAGGTAAAACAGTAAAATCTGGGTAAAACGAATGGATGAGAACCAACCGGTTAATCGTGTCCATGTATATACTTGGTCCAAGGAAAGATAGATAATATCTCTTGATTTTGTCCCGCCTTTGGTTGGGAATAAAAGTTAATAATAATAACAATAATAATCGTCAGGTTACTTATATAGCGCCCGTTCTACTCCTTCGAGGGTTCACAAGCGCTTGGCTTTCTTTAGTCTACCATTGACCATTACCCATCCCCCTTGCTCGTGGGGAGATGGTAACCACTGGCTATATCCCTGAAAACTTTTCAATCTGAGAGGGGATTGAACGCGAGACCTGCAAGATGGGTATCAGGCACGCTATCAACTAAGCCAGCCGGACGGCTAAATTATTAATCCTCCTAATCCTATATGGTTATGCATGAATGAACAGGTTAACCATGGTATTGAAATACTGTTCTAATAAAAGGTAGGAATAATCCTACAACATTGTACCATAATTTAGGATGGAAAGTGTAGGGCACCTTTTGTCCCATTCTGAATGAGTATACACATTATCAGTAATACTGAGTGAATGAAGTTTTACTCGGGACTTTGTTAAAATCGAGTTATCTCTAGTACTATGCTAAGCATATACAAGTATTGTAAAAAGTTCTTGAAGGTGATTCTATTAATTACCAATTTGAACTTTGTCATCTAGGACTGTTAACTTGAATACACAATTATTGTCCTCTCTCCCTCCCTGCCCACCCCGAACCAACTTCCAGAAGCACATCCATACTCATATCTCTCGCCGATCCATCCACTCACTCACAGATAACACGCAGCTGCATGCACGACCTCCCGAAATCCATCCTTCCGAATCCTCCCTTCCTCGCGAGGACAGAGTCCACCTGGCCAGGCTGAGATGCGGACACCATCCAGCTCTCCTGAGCTATCAGAAGAGACTGGATGACTCCGTTGTCGACGCCTTCCCGGGATGTAACACAGCACCCCATACCATTAAACACATCATAGAAGACTGCATTTCACACAACCACTTACGCCAACAACACAATCTACAGTGGTGATGGGCTGGTCTATCAGAGTGAGAGCTGAGCGATCTCTGCCATACCCATAGCTTACTCTGACTGTTCCTTTTACTTATATATCTTCTAGATCTCAAGTGACGGCGTCTTTTCCGTGGATCGACCTCCCTACTGCCAACCTAAAAGTTGGCAGATTGGGAGCCAAAGCGTCACATTTTTCCCTTGCCCCTCAACTTTCCCTTTATAATTGCTGAGGGGCACAGGGCCTTGGGTAGGGCTTTGGTTTCCCGGGCGTTTCCGCGCCCTCCTCAGCTCCCTGCCTTAGAGTGGCTTCGGTCACCTGGGTTTTGTTAGTGGTAAGCAGGGAGGGTTTTGTGGGGCGCTCTATGGCCTTGGCCTTGCTCGGGACCTTGGGGCTGTTCGGCCAGGCAGCATGGGGAACAACAACAACAACAACAACACAATCTACACTCAATGAGAGCTCTGTGGGAAAGCCCGATCGTGGCCATGGCCTTCCTCAGGGACTCGGGGCTGTTCGGCCAGGCAGCTTAGGGAACAACAACTTGAATAATAATTGAATAGGCCTACCCGGAGTGTGTTAGTAGAACTCGGTAGGCCTATTGGTATAACTCGGTGTCTGGAACCGGAAATAAGTTAATATTGTTTAAATACCCGGAGTTGGTTGATAGAACTCTGTGTCTGTGAACCGGGGTTAACTGCCAATATTAGACTACCCGGAGTGTTACTGGTAGAACTCAGTCTGGGACCCGGAGTGAAGTTACTATTGTTTAATACCTGGAGTTAGAAGGGTAGAACTCGGTATATATGAACCGGAGATATGTTCTCGCTAAGGGATACTCGGAGTTATGTTGGTAGAACTCGGTGCTTGGGAACCGGAGTCAAGACACTTTTGTTGAATACCCGGAGATAGAGTGGTATAACAATGTATGTAGTCGATTCCGAATCAATAAGGGAGTTTGAAAGTAATCTTGATAAAGCATGGGGAAGACAAGATTTGAAGTTTGATTATAAAACAAAAATACAGAATAGTAAAAATGTTGCGTCTGCTACCGCCGCCGCCAACACCGTGAACGACCGCAGCAGTGCAAGTACTGGTACTGAGCTGGATACACAGGCATAGTTTGCCTTTTTCCAGAGGATCTACTGTAAGAAACTGTAAGAATAACTCGGTATATGGAAACCGGAGTATGTATTCTCCTTAACCCAGCAAGTGCAGCAAGACTTATATAAGGCCTACCGGTGGGCTGCGGGAAGCCTTATATAATCCAAGGCCTAAAAAAAAAACATTAAATCAGCCCAGTATTATTATTAATTAATTTATTTTTTATTGCCCCTTGGCCATGCCAAATATCACTCCCCCCCCCCTTCAATTATCACCTATTCTCCCTGTTATTCCCTTATTCTTAGGTATATATTCGTGCTAACATTAGCGAGTTGCTAGCAGGGCGTGGTCATCTGTGTTACCAAGCGTGGGAAAGAGCGAGAGAGTCAGCCATAAGTTATGTAACTCCCGGCCTCTATCGCCGATTTTGACCATCCAAACGCCGTTTCCACTTGTTTTATTGCTTTAACAGGTTAATACCTTTATAATCAACGTAAAATAGGCGCATATGGATAAGTATTAATGATATTTATGGTACGATGACGATTTGAGTTTAGGAAACAGTCTAAATACCTCCGCACAGGGAGGGGTGGCCAATACCCCACCTACGCAGCGGAGAGGTTAAGGGTTACAGTACCCGGAGATACTGTATGGGTAGAAGTTCCTAAGATATGTCCTCGTTGACTGTGGGGACCCGGAGTCAAAGAGATGACCCAGCAAAATTAATGGAAGATAACTCCATGTTGAATAAAAGGTGCGGGGGGAAAGATTTAATAAGCACCGAATAGTCCGTGCGGACCTGTGTAGAGGACTCAAGTGTCGATCGGAATTGACTGAATAAAAGTTATTCCGTAAAAATGGTAGAGAAAAATATCTACCCGGAGAATCCAGTATATGAAACTGGTACTCCGGCGAAGTAGGCAATGAATAGATATCTAAGAGGCCCCTTTCCTCAGCCTACTCGCTTCAACCCGGACTCAGAGAGAATGCGGGAATCTCCCAGTGATCGGAGATGTAAATAAGAGTCTCGGACGATAAGAATAAATATTATTAGAACTACTAGAGTTAATGAATAATACTTATTTTATTTTGAGAATTACTAGAGGTAGTGGATAATATTCAGAATTAGATGAAACTGAGTTATCTCAATCCCCATGTAAAGTTGATATTTGTTTTGAGACTCTGGGTTGTTAGTGAACCGGAGTAAAATATGAATTTTGAAATAATTGCACCCGGAGCTATAGTAGCACTCGGTGTTTGTGAACCGGAATTAATAAAAAAGGTGTGAGGGAAAAGGTTCTTAATTCTGGAGCCCCGGAGATAAGGCTATGACAGTGTACAACCCGGGAAAAACTCTGTGTGAATATAGGTGCGGGTAGTATTAACATAAGGTCTCTTAACAATGAGGACCCGGATATAAGGAGAGGGCAAAGCACAACCAGGGAAAAAACTCAGTATGAATGATAGGGGGGAGGTATTTAATAGTGGCCCCTCCATCATTGACGATTATGCCTATTACATAAGGCACCCTCTTCAAACACTCGTCCGCCGTAGTTTTGAATCTACCGCGCAGAGCATACAAAATTTGAGGAGCCTTCATCATGAGCGCACGCAACCTCACTCATGGTTCAGTCATTATGAAATTGGGTTCTCACTACGAAAAAACTTCGTAACAAATAAAAAACAAAAAGAAAATAATAATAACTATTCATAAGCTTTCCATATACTCGTGGATGTACTTGTGTGGATCTTGACCAGACGCTGACTCAGGCGTCATTCTTCCTTCTCTGCTCTGCGCTCAACCGACCCGGACGTGCCTCCCCACGCTCCGTTCGTTCCGCATTTGTTGCGTCCCTAGTGAGTTTTTTGTCATTGGTTTACTCCGGGATGTTTCGAGTAAGGTTGGGATATGCGTAGCAGGAGGGTCCTGGGCAGGTTGCCCGCAGTGCAGTGTATTTTGGGTCGTGTGTTTGGGGCATCTATTTCGGGTGTACCCTCGTGGTCCTGTTGTGGACATGTGAACTTTTTCACGGATAGCTAGCTTTGTGATGCAGGCGGCTTTCATTACGCGTTATTATTGCTGCCTTTTATCTTTCTGATGAGGTAGCTGTTTTTTCTCTGACGTTCCCAGCGTATTTTTCTTCACTTAGTGAAGTTTTTTCTGGGTCCCGAGTCAGTTCTTCCCTTTACCGGGAAGTGTTTGCTACAGTGGTGTGTTGACGGTGGTTCCTGTTGTGATATAATTCAGTGCTTTTTGTTTATATTACGACATGTTTACTGTGTTTTCCATCTGCTTAGGCCTAGCCAGCCTCTCGTAGCTTTTGCCACATGCACAAGTGTTATTGATTTATGTTATAAATATGTACTACTGTGTCATGTGTGTCCTGGTTTAGTTGTGTATTGGCTAATTCCATGGACTATATGTGTCCTGGTTTAGTTGTGTATTGGCTAATTCCTCGGACTATTTATGTGACTTGGATTAGTTGTGCTTTGGCTAATTCCTCGGTCTATTGGTGCGTTCAGATTGAATCTGAACGGGGCGGGTTGCCTTTTCCGGCGGGTTTTCTCGGTTACACCATGAGTTTTAATCACGCGTGGTTAAAAAAGGCTTGTTTTCCCCGGCGATTAGTGGCCTGAGGCTCTCCAGGACTGCGTCTCTGTGGTGGGGCCTGTGTTCAGGCGTACTGTGTTTCCCAGCGGGATGGCTTTACCCATTTAACTAAGTGTTCATGCGGACACTTGTTGAGTTGAGTTTTTCCCGGTTTTTGCAAAGCCAGTAAAACTAGGCTGTTTGTTGATCTTTCCTCCCCGGCGATCTTTGGCAAAGAAGTGGGGTTAGGAATTTTGGGGTTAACGTTAAAATTCACACCCGGCGGTTGCACCTTGGGAGGGTAGGATTAACGGTTTTGTTTAATTCAGTGAAGTTAACCAGACACTCGAGGGGTACGATACGTATCGCCGCCATTCAACATACGGCGATCTAGAACGCTTCGGGAGAAGCCAGATCTAGCATTTAAGACAGGCTGTCCAGTTTTTGATCTGCGAGATAATACGGGGGCCGGCGTCTTTGAGTGGTTTTCCAGTAAGAACTTAACAAAACACCACTGGTAAGACTGCGTCAGTTATAAAAAGCCATGCTGGTCTTTATATTATGTCAGAGGATATGCATAAATCTTTGGGACAAGTTAAGATATTCTGAAATCTTTATTAATGAACCCTCCGCGTAGCGAGCCGTGATAGTTGTGTATTACGTCTCGTTACCCGGCGGGTTGTCTAAAAACACTTGTGTTCGAACATGTTGTTGTAGCCTTATATGAGCATTAATTCCTGGAAATTTTTCTTTTTTCCAGGGCTGAGTTCCGGCGAGACTTTCGAGAACCGGGGGTGGGTTCGTGTTTTCCACCAGTCTCTGTCATGGCTACCATAGACCCTGTGTTTGCCTTGTGTATTGCTCCCTCCTGTTCAGGTATCCCTATCTTTGCACACACTCTTTGCATTAGATGTGTTAAATGTTTAGATCGCTAAAGGGGTTTGTGGGTAACGGGGAACTGTTCCTTCTGTACTCAATTGAGTACCAAAGTGTTGCGGGACAATAGTAGATCCGCGGCGGTCGCTTTGAGGGAGGTCAGGCAACAGTTGACATGTTATGCGACAACAGTGGCTCACAAAGCGCTGCAATGTGACAATGTGATTCTTTGGGATAAATTACTAATTGAGCACCCCCCTATTAAACGTCCCGCTAGAGTAACTGTACGAAAGTCGGCAGAGACTGGGCAGGGTACAGCACTTTCTCTGGTCCCTACACCCTCTAAAAAACCTTGTGAACCCACGCCCCCGGTGACAGCCTCCACGTCACGGGCGCGGTCCAGGTCCAGGTCGCCCCTCCGACAACAGCCACCTAGTCATTCCTCTTCACCAGCTAGAAAGAAGAGTAAAGAGGAAAAGTCCAAGGACAGCTCTAGTGAAAGATCGGAAAAGTCTAAGAGCAGTGATAAGTCTAAGTCTCACCACAGCCATAAATCTTCCAGGAAAGATACTAAGGAACGAAAGGCCTCCCGGCGTTCGCCGGAGCCTCGTGCCTCACTTTTTGCCTCTACTCCCGACTTATCTAGTATTCAATCTGATGGGGCGGGAGTGGAGTCAGAGACTGTGGTGGGGGTGTTGCCGGCGGACAGGTTACCATTGGAGATTACATACCTAGAGTTAGAGAGTTCGGTAGGCAGTGATCGCCCTGTAGAAGAGTCTAGTGGGGGCTCAGGGGTTGATGGTGTATCTGACTCCCAAGGGAGTTCGGGCCAAGGCCTAGGTGTATGGCGTTATTCCCAACCGGGGCATGAGGGCCCATGTTTGGGTCAAGAGCCACAGGTACGGGCGGACGTCCACCGGGACGAGGTGATCCCATCATCCATTCCTAATTTAACTTGGCACCAAGACGAGGTTCCGGCTTCGGCAGAACCCTCTCATGATGAGCCAGATGACAAGAATGAGGTGTCCATAATCTCTGACATGGAAGTGCAAGAGTCGGGTTCAGTTCTAGACGACTCGCACGATAGGAATGATTCACCTTTGAGTTCTTTATCCACTAAATTTGTCACGGCGGAGGAAATAGATGGTTTGTTAGTAACGGCTCTCACAAAAAAATTTGGCCAACAGCCGGAGACTCCTACAGTGGACCTGGGAGCTCCCATGACGAGTTCAAGTGTTCGGCCTCTGATCGCTTCTATTGCTTTGACCAAGATTCCGCACACTCCCCCTATGTCACCTAATATAGTCGCTAAGCCTGCTGCGGCGGCACTGACTACTTCTAATGTAAGGGTGGTTACGGATGTGAATCCGCCCCCGTTCGATAAAGCACCATTAAGAAAGGTAGCTATGCCCCTTTTGTACGGTCCAGATGACTCATGGGTTCAAATGACCCCAACTAAGCCAGAGACAGCACAGCCCACTTTGTCAGGGGAACTTCCAGTGCCACGAGAGTGGGTAATCCAAGGAAATAAATCTAGAAAGTTACGAGCCTTGGATATTGCGGGTAATGTACTTGATGTTAATATTAAGGCCATTCCGAACCATTATCACCATGACTTTTTTGTGTATACAGCTACGCAAGCACTGCCCCCTGCCTCAGCTTCAAAGCTGTTTTCTGACTGGACCAAGCATGACGGCTTTAATGACATAAAAGCACTGTCAGCTATCACTCCAGAATTAGATTTACAAATGGTCACAGACTCAGCCGCTAACCCAGTGTTGAAGGTGGGGCAGTTGGGTCCAGGACCTTGGGTGGAATGGGAAGTAGAGGCTCAGAACTTTGCGACCACCTTCACCTCAAAATCCTCCCACCAGATTCCTCAGGACAGCCATTCTTGGTTCTCTATGCCAGTCTTTTCAGCCGGCGGAGTCCCATCTGCTTTGCTTACGTTTTTAGCTGCCCCCAAAATCAATCTCTGTGAACTTAAAGATCCTTTCACTACGCCTTCATCAGCTCACCTAGACCGGGAGTTTAGGCTACGAGGGAAGGCGTATAGATTTTTTTCCCAGTACATGGTTACGCACCAGGTGGCAAAATCTATGTTACGATCCACTCAGGTAATCGCGGACGCGGAAGCCAGACGATCGGTTGAACTATCTCAGCGATTACTCCTTCAGACGTCGATTCAGTCGTTGGGTGATATACGCACGGCCTTGCTCGAGGCGGTGCGGGCGAGACAAGACCTCAGGATGTCCCTAGTGAGGAAACTCCCTGATAGAATTGCGAACCAGGTGGTCATGTCTCCGGTGCTAACTCCCTCGTTAATGTCCCCTGATGTGTGGAGAACTGTTTTCAATATGGCTCAGGCCTTTAAGCACAGTCCCACCCCTTCTAAGAAACCTGCTTTTAACTTTCCCAAACCCAAGCCAGTCACAAAAGCTCAACCGGGTGGGTCAAAACCCTTTCAGATACCTAAGTCCGCCTCCCCCCAAGGTCAGTACAGGTATAAACAAGGTAAGTTTGCAGGTCATAAGGGCCGCAGCTATAGCAGACCAGGCCAGGGCTCGTCTTCTGCCAACGCCGGCCAGTCGGCTAAGCATCCACCACCACCACCACCACCAAAAAACTAGTCTCTCTCACTCCCAGGGCCGATCTCACGGCGGGTGGATCAGAGGGTAGTACAGCCGGCGAACCCTTGTCTCCTAACTGGGTCGTTCCGGACGTGTCACCGCGCATGGCCAGTAAATACGTGGGCAAGGATGGTGGCACGCAAGGGCATCACCTGGCAGTGGCTCCGACGACCTCGTTTACGTCAGCCGACAAAGGCAACTTTAGTTTCTTTAGAGGTGGAGTCACTAGTCCAGGAAATGATCACCAAGAATGTCATCATCCCGGTTCCTCAAAATTACCCAGTTTTCACATCCAAACTATTTCTAGTACCCAAAAGGGACAGTGTTCAGATGAGACCAGTCGTAGACCTGTCTTATCTGAACCTCCATATTCACAACATGTCTTTCAGGATGCTTACAGTAAACCAGATCAGGCTAACATTTCCGCCGGGAGGATGGATGTGTTCTTTAGACCTGACGGACGCGTATTGGCATGTCTCGGTCAACAAAAGATTTCAAAGGTTTCTGGCCTTAAGAATAAAGCATCAGACTTATGTCTTTCAGAGGATGCCGTTTGGATTGAACCTAGCACCTCGCTTATTCACGAAATTAGTCCGGCAAGCCCTGATGCCCTTGTTAAGGCAAGGGATCAGGATTTTATGGTATCTAGACGACTGGCTAGTGGTGGCAGAGACGGAACAAGTATGCATAAATCATGTCAACATAACATTAAAACATGTCAAAACTCTAGGGTTCAAGGTCAACCTGGTAAAGTCAAACCTTGTTCCCTCAAGAGTAGTTCAGTGGATAGGGCTGGTCTGGGACACAGCTACTCTCACTCTGAGTCAGAGTGTGGACAATCGCAACAGATTTCGCAGGAAACTGTTTATGTTCCTTCACAGTCTGACTATGACACAGAGAATCTGGGAGTCTCTGGTTGGCTCTCTCAACTGGATTCAACTGAATTCAACTAACGGTACGGTTGGGCCGGTTAAGAGTCAAACGTTTAATATTGGAGGGCAACAAATATTTTCCGCTATTGCTGGCGAAAAAATTATGGCCCATACCAAAATTAATCCACAACTTACTAGCGGTCTGGGCGAAGAGGGAAACATTGCACTCAGTCATGTCATGGACCTCTCCTCCGCCAACGGTATGGGTAGACACGGATGCGTCAGGAACGATAGGTTGGGGCTTTCAATCAAACCAAGGGCACCAGGGTCAAGGGCTTTGGTCCCATTTAGAAATTTCCCACATCAATGTCAAAGAATTACTAGTCCCCTTATATTTCCTTCAGGCTCACGGCTCTACTTTACGGGGCAAGGCGGTGGCCTTCAGAATGGACAATCTGAATGCAGTTCACTGTATTCAGAAACAAGGGTCGACGAGATCTCGGGGGTTGCTAAACGTGTCAGAAGAGATTTTTATTCTAGCCAACAGGCTGAACATTCAGCTTCACGCATCTTACCTCCCAGGCATAGCAAACGTCTGGGCAGACGCTCTGTCTCGGAGACAGAGCACAACAGTAGAATGGGCGCTCAAGCAAACCATTTTCGACCAAATGGTTGCGAAGCCTTACCATCCACAAGTGGATTTGTTTGCGTCAGAGGAGACTCACAAACTCCCACTGTACCTCACCCGCCGGACGATAACGCCGGCGGGCAGGCCAGATGCACTGGTGACAGACTGGAACAGGTGGAGTTCCATTTATCTGTTTCCGCCACCAGATGTGTCTCTAATGTGCCACGTAGTAAACAAACTACAGGATTATCGAGGCGTAGTCTCGCTTATCGCGCCCCTGTGGCCGGCGCAGTTGTGGTACCAGCAATTGAAGACGTGGTGCCCGGACCCGGTATCACTCCCGGTAGGGTTTTTCCACTTAAGACACAATTGGCAACCTAAAGACCTCGCTGACTTTTGCATTATGGACATTCAGGAGGCTAAATGGCTAGCACCATACGGTAGAGACGTGACCAATAAATTCATAAATCAATATACCCAGTCTACTAAGCGACAATATCAATCGCATTGGCAGGCTTTTACTTCTTGGATTATTAGAACAGAACAAACTGTGCCCTCGGTGGCTCTGGTTTTTAATTATTTAAATTATCTGTTCGAGCAGAAACGTTTGTCTGTAGTGACGTTAAAAAATCACTTAACAGCGATTAGGATACCGTTTTTGGACCTTATCGGTCTCTCCATACCAGCTGCGGAGGAAAAGGGTTTTATGAGGGCATGTTTTAAACTCCGCCCACCTCCCCGTCAGCTCATGCCTACCTGGTCTCTGGACAAGGCATTGTCTTTACTTCATTCCCGTCTGTACCAAAATACTGCAGATTTTACATTACTTTTAAAAAGGGCAGTATTCCTTATGGCCTTGGCTACCGGGAACAGAGTATCTGAGCTGGCGGCGATGAGCAACACACCTAATTGCCTCAGGTTTGGTAGGCTTAATGAGTGTATTCACATTGCACCTTCCCCAGGGTTCATAGCCAAGAATGAGCACAGTGAACACGTGTTTTCAGAATTCACGGTGCCGGCGTTGAAAAGGGGAAAGGTGCACCATAATTTATGTCCAGTGCAAGCTCTAACCAAATATTTGAGAGTGGCACCTCTAAATCACCACGGTGCTTTATGGGTAGCAAGTACGGGTAAACGCTTGATGAAACGTAGACTGGCTTCTCTCTTGGTCGAGGTCATTAATATAGGTTTGACTCCTGTAAGGAGATAAAGAAAACCTAATATTTAGTAGTGGCCCCGTAATCATTGACGAACATGCCTATTACATAAGGCATCCTCTTCAAACACTAATCCGCCGTAGTTTGAATCTACCGCGCAGAGCATTTAAAAACTGAGGAGCCTTCATCATGAGCGCACGCGACCTCACTCATGGCTTCAGTCATTATGAATTGGGTTCTCACTACGAAAAAACTTCGTAAAAAATAAAAACAAAAAGAAAATAAGAATAACTATCCAATAAGCTTTCCATCATATCGTGGATGTACTTGTGTGGATTTCTGACCAGACGCTGAATCAGGCGTCATTCCTCCTTCACTGACATATCAAGTAAACCAAAATCCTTAATACATCAACGAATGGGAAGGGGACGGTCGGGAGGGCCCCAGTCGTCAATGATTACGGGGCCACTACTAAATATTAGGTTTTCTTTATCTCCTTACAGGAGTCAAACCTATAATTTATTAGTGGCCCCTCCATCATTGACGAACATGCCTGATATCTAAGACTGGAGGGGGACATTCGTAATCATATCATAACTCTAGAAAAGCAGATAATAAAACAACCACATAGTATTCTTACTTTTTGAAAAATGTATTTAATACGGCGTAGGCCGGAAATATACAAGAAAAAGGGGTTCAGGCAGGTGCGTGCTTCAAAGAAGCCTGCCCGACAAAAATGGGTAACCCTGAAGATTCTGAACACAGATCTGTAGTTACAAAAGGCACCCCACTCAACGAGTGGTGACAAAAATAATAAGTTATAAGTTTATATGTGCACATCATAAACCCCAAAATACATGTGGAGATCAATTGCCAATGAACTCCATTGAACTAATATTACATTGCTTTCGCAGCTAAAACTACTATAACAACACCGTTGTTTTGTACTAAACCTTGTACTAGCACAAATTCTCGCAGAGAAATTTTCATATCACATTTTAACCTTAAATTGTATCACAGCTCTCATACTCCGGCGGGGTCTAGGGTGTCCTAAGTCAACTGACTGCACCCCCCCCTTCTGTGAAAATAAACATAAGTGACTGCAGGGCCACCTAGACCCTCTGCCTTAAAGCTATACATGGTAAGGAAGGTTTGTCTAGAGCAACTGACAAGTATCTAGAGAGAAACGTATGATTAGACGCCCACAACTGTGTGGACGCAATATCTTCAACTGAAAAGTTTTTCAGGAAACGTAAAGAGGCCGCCCACTTGCGTAAATCGTGGGCCCTACCCACAACGCCGGGATTACTCTCTTTAATGACTTCTACCAGAAGAGAGGCTAATCGCCGTTTAAGTAAGCGTTTACCCGTACTCGCTACCCATAAAGCACCTTGGGGGTTATGAGGAGCTATTCTCAAATATTTGGTTAGAGCTTGCACTGGACATAAATTATGATGCACCTTTCCCCTTTTTAACGCCGGCACCGTGAACTCAGAAAACACGTGTGCACTATGCTCATTCTTGGCTACAAACGCCGGGGAGGGTGCAATGGAAATTGAATCATTAAGTCTACCAAACCTAAGACAATTAGGTGTGTTGCTCATCGCCGCCAGCTCAGACACTCTGTTTCCGGTGGCCAAAGCCAAAAGGAAAACTGCCTTCTTTAAGATTAAAGCAAAGTCTGCAGTATTTTGATACAGACGAGAATGAAGTAAAGACAAAGCTTTGTCCAGAGACCAAGTAGGCATGAGCTGACGGGGAGGTGGGCGGAGTTTAAAACACGCTCTCATAAATCCTGTTTCCTCCGCCACCGGTATGGATAGACCTGTAAGGTCGAAAAAGGGCACTCTAATCGCAGTTAAGTGATTCTTCAAAGTAACCACAGATAAACGTTTCTGCTCAAACAGATAGTTCAAGTAATTAAAAACCAATGCCACTGAGGGTACAGTTTGTTCCGTTCTAGCAATCCAAGAAGTAAAAGCTTTCCAATGAGATTGATATTGTCGCTTAGTAGACTGAGTATATTGATTGAGCAATTTATTGGTCACATCCCTACCGTATGGTGCTAGCCACTTGGCCTCCTGAATGTCCATAATGCAAAAGTCAGCGAGGTCGCTAGGTTGCCAATCGTGTCTAAGTGGAAGTACCCGACCGGGAGCGATACCGGGTCCGGGCACCACATTATTAATTGCTGGTACCATACCTGCGCCGGCCACAGGGGCGCGATTAGCGAGACTAAGCCTCGATAAACTCGTAGTTTGTTCACTACGTGGCACATTAGTGACGCATCTGGCGGCGGAAACAGATAGATGGAGCTCCATCTGTTCCAGTCTGTCACTAGGGCGTCTGGCCCCCCTGCCGGCGTTATCGCCCGGCGGGTGAGGTATAGAGGGAGCTTGTGAGTCTCCTCGGACGCAAAAAGATCCACTTGTGGATGGGAGAGCTCCGCAATCATTAGGTCGAAAATGGGTTGCTTGAGCTCCCATTCTACTGTCGTGCTCTGTCTCCGGGACAGAGCGTCTGCCCAGACGTTCGCTACGCCTGGGAGATAAGATGCGTGAAGATAAATATCTAGACTGCTGGCTAGAACAAAAATCTCTTCCGACACGAGTAGCAACTTCCTTGACCTCGTTGACCCTTGTTTCTGAATACAGTGAACTGCATTCAGATTGTCCATTCTGAAGGCCACCGACTTGCCCCGTAACGCCGGGCCGTGAGCCTGAAGGAAATACAAGGGGACTAGTAACTCTTTGACATTTATGTGAGAGATTTCTAAGTGGGACCAAAGTCCCTGACCCTGGTGCCCCTGATTTGACTGAAATCCCCACCCTATGGTGCCTGACGCATCCGTGTCTACCCATACCGTTGGAGGAGGAGAGGTCCATGACATGATTGAGTGCAATGTTTCCCTCTTCGCCCAGACCGCTAGTAAGGTGTGGATTAATTTTGGTATGGGCCATAATTTTCCCGCCGGTAAGAGTGGGAAATATTTGTTGCCTTCCAATATTAATCGTTTTACTTTCAACCGGCCCAACTTGACAGTTAGCTGAATCCAGTTGAGAGAGCCGACCAGAGACTCCCAGACTCTTCGTGTCGTAGTCAGACTGTGAAGAAACCTGAACAGTTTCCTGCGAAACCTGTTGCGATTGTCCACACTCTGACTCAGAGTGAGAGCGGCGGTGTCCCAGACCAGCCCTATCCACTGAATTACTCTTGAGGGAACAAGGTTTGACTTTACCAGATTTACCTTGAAGCCTAGAGTTTTGACATGATTTAAAATTATATTGGCATGTTTGATGCATAATTGTTGTGTCTCTGCCACCACCAGCCAGTCGTCTAGATACCACAACACTCTGATTCCCTGTTTTAACAACGGCATCAGGGCTTGCCGGACTAGTTTCGTGAATAGTCGAGGTGCCAGGTTCAAACCGAACGGCATCCTCTGAAAAACAAAATTTTGGTGCCTGATCCTCAAGGCCAGAAACCTTTGAAATCTTTTGTTGACCGACACGTGCCAATAGGCGTCTGTCAGGTCTAGGGAACACATCCAGCCTCCCGGCGGAAGTGTTAGCCTGATTTGATGAACTGTTAACATTCTGAAAGACTCGTTGTAAATGTGAAGATTCAGATAAGACAGGTCTACGACCGGCCTCATCTGAACACTGTCCCGTTTGGGAACCAAAAACAGTTTTGACGTGAATACAGGGTAATCTGGAGGGACCGGGATGATGACATTCTTGGCAATCATCTCCTGGACCAGCGACTCCACCTCTAATGAAACACAATTTGCCGTTGTCGGCTGACGTAAGCGAGGTCGCCGGAGCCACTGCCAAGTGATGCCTTTGCGTGCCACCATCCGTGCCCAGGTTTTTAACGGCCATGCTTGGTGACACGTTCGGAACGACCCAGTTAGCAGACAAGGGTTCGCCGGCTGTACTTCCCTCGGTTCCTCCGGCCTTAAGACAGGCACTGGGAGTGAGAGAGACTTTAGTTTTTTGATGGTGGGTTTGGTGGTGTTGGACGCTTCGCCGGCTGGCTGGTGTGGGCCGAAGACTGGCCCTGCCCCGGCTTATACTGGCCGCGTCCTCTCTGTCCTGAAAACCCTCTCTGTCTATGCCTGAACTGACCCAGGGGGGATTGGGAGGACTTAGGTGAAAGAAACGGCTTAGAACCCCCTGGCTGAGCTTTAGTAGGAGGCTTAGGTTTGGGGAAGTTAAATGCAGGTTTCTTAGCCTGTGCGGGACTGTGCTTCACGGCCTGTGCCATATTAAACACTGTTCGCCATACATCAGGGGACACTAAAGAAGCAGGAAGCACTGGGGACATTACCACCTGGTTCGCAATGCGATCAGGCAGCTTGCGAACTAAAGACATTCTGAGATCTTGTCTTGCTCGCACCGCCTCAAGCAAGGCTGTGCGTATGTCACCCAAGGATTAAATTGACGACTGGAGAATCAGACGCCGGGATAATTCAACCGATCTTCGAGCATCCGCGTCTGCGTTTGGCTGTGTAGACCGGAGTAAAGACTTTGCCCCCTGCTGAGTAACTATGTACTGTGGAAACAGGCGGAAAGCTACACCCCTTAGCCTAAATTCGCTGTCTAGGTGAGAAGGGGTAGGGTTAATGAATGGTTCCTTTAGCTCACAAAGATTAGTCTTAGGAGCAGCTAGAAAAGAAAACAAAGCTGACGGAACTCCGCCGGCAGAACATACTGGCATAGAGAACCACGAATGAGTATCTTGAGGGATCTGGTGGGAAGATTTGGAAGTAAATGTGGTTGCAAAGTGTGAGCCTCTGTCTCCCAATCCACCCAAGGTCCTGGACCCAACTGCCCCACCTTCAAGACTGGATTAGCTGCTTCGTCTGTGACGGTTTGTAAATCAAGTTCAGGAGTGAGAGCTGACAGAGTCTTAATGTCATTAAACCCATCCAGCTTAGACCAGTCTGAAAACAATTTTGAAGCTGAGGCAGGGGGTAAAGCTGGCTTAGTAGCATACACAAAATAGTCTTGGTGATAATAACTAGGTATAGCCTTTATATTAACGTCTAGTACATTTCCCAAAGTATCCAAGGCCCTTAATTTCTTTGATTTATTGCCCTGGATGACCCACTCACGCGGTACTGGGAGTTCCCCTGACAAGGTAGGCTGGGCGAGCTCTGGTTTAGTGGGGGTCAAAAGGACCCATGACTCGTCTGGTCCGTAAAGCAAGGGCATAGCTACCTTTCTGAGAGGCGCCTTGTCTAGAGGGGGTGGATTGACATCCATTATAACCCTTACATTCGAAGTGGTCAATGCCGCCGTAGCAGGCCTAGTAACCACTGATGGTGACAGAGTGGGGGGTTAGGGATCTTAGATAAATCAATAGAAGTCATCAGAGGCCGTACCGTAGAACTTGTCGTGGGAGCCCCCAAGTCCACTGTGGGAGTTTCCTGTTGTTGGCCAAAAAATTTAGATAAAGCATGACTAAGTAGCCCATCAATTTCCTGCGCAGTGACAAATTGAGTTGATGATGAACTTACTGGTGAATCATTAATATCCTGCGCGGCGTCTAAGCCTGAACCTGACTCTTGCCCTTCCATCTCCGAAATTATTGAAACCTCGTCTTTCTCCTCCTGTTCCTCCTGAGAAGATCCCGCCGAAGCTGGGGTACCTTGCTGCCAAGATAAGTCAGGAATAGAGGATGGGATCGCCGCGTCCCTGTGGACGTCAGCTACTGTGTGACTAGTTTGAGTCGGAAGTGGGTGGTCAGACCCCGGCCGAGAAAATCGCCAAACACCGAGGCCCTGGCCTACACTCTCTTGGGAGTCTGAAACACTCTCAATCACTGATCCCCCTGAACTCTCCAATTCCAGGGTTAAAATATTAATGGGTAAATCCTCTCTAGGGACAGGCACCGTACTGGACCCTTGAGACCTAACACAAACTCTGTCTGGGGTAGAGGTACGATGAGAAGCACTAGAAGCTGGCGAATGTAGGGAGGTCTTTCGTTTATGGGAATCCTTTTTGTAAGATTTATGGCTACGGTGTGACCGTGAACTACTCTTTGATTTGGAGGATTCATCGCCGTGACCACTGGTGGAACTTTCCGTCCTACTCTTCTTACTCGATGGTGAAGAGGCAAGACTAGATGGCTGGCGTCTGAGAGGTGACCTAGACCGAGATCTCGCCCGAGACGAGGAGGCGGACGCCGGGGGTGTAGGCTCTCTTGGACGTTTCGGAGTAGCAGCAGAAGACACAGAACCCTGACCAGTCTCCGCCGGCTTATGACTAGTTACTCGAGAGGAACGTTTAGGGGGAGGGTGTTCAAAAAGCAGTGTATCCCAAAGAGGTACGTTGTCACATTGAAGTGACTTATGAGCTACAATCGTAGTGTATGCTGACATCTGTTGCCTAACTTCTCTTAATGCGACCGCTGCGGTCTTATCATTGTCGCAGAGGACCTTGACAGCTAATTGGGAGCAAAAGGAACAATTACGCATAACCCACAGACCCCTTGAACGGTCTAGACATTTAACACACTTTATGCAAAGAGTGTGCGCAAAAATAGGGATACCGGCACAGGTAGGGGTAGTGCATAAAGCAAAGACTGGGGCCAAGGTAGCCATGACAGAGACTGGTGGGGAAAACTACTGCCGGGTCTGTATTGGTCCGCCGGAGCCCAGCTCTGGAAAAAAAGAAAATTTCCAGGAATTAATGCTCATAAGGTTAACCCAACATGTTCGCACACAAGTGTTAATAACCCACCGGGTAACGAGATGTAATGACACAACGATCACAGCTCGCTACGCGGCGGGGCTCAGAATATCTAAACATATCTTTTTAAGAAAGTGAAGAATACCCTCTGACATAATATAACGGTCCAGCATGGCGTTTATAGTCTTTCTGGTGGTGACTGTCTCAAGATTCAATTTTGGAACAAAAACAACCCCCCACAAAGACGCCGGCCCTTGAATTATTTTAGTAGAATAACACAGGGCAGGCTGATACGAGATCTGATTTCTAACGAATTGTCACAAAAAGATCGCCGTAAGTTTTGAAGGCGGCGATACCTAAACGTATCACTAAATTAAGTGGTTAAATCGAAATTGAATTGTAAATTCCTTATTTCCTCCACCCAGGAGCACCCGCCGGGTGTAAAAAACGATGTTAACCCTAATTGAACCTTCAATCGCCGTAAGTGTAAAGGCGGCGATACATATAGTATCACTTAAAAATGGATCGGTTAACTAACTGAATGACTTAGTTGTTCATCCCACCCTACCAAGGTACACCCGCCGGGTGAGATGTCAAAACGTTAACCCCATAAGTTCCTGTCCCCACTTCTTTGTAAAAGATCGCCGGGGAGGAAAGCCCTTAACAACAGCTAGGTTTTTTCTGTGGTTTGTAAAACCGGGTAGAAAAACTTCATAACATATGTTCGCATGAACAATGTTAGATGGGTACATCCACTCCGCCGGGAATCAAAAGGGAGCCTGAAAACAGGCACCAACACAGAGACGCAGTCCTGGAGAGCCACAGACACCTCATCGCCGGGGACACAAGCCTGTGTTGAAACCACGTGTGGCCCAACACGGCTCTCGGCCGGGGTTTTTTCATGGTGAAACTGAGAAAAAACCCGCCGGAAGGAAACCCACCCCGTTCAGAAACCATCTGAACGAACAACGGACACGAAGGAAAGCCACGCACGACTAGCCTAAGTCCACACAATAATCCGTGGAATTAGCCAATACACAACTAAACCAGGAAACAAACATAGTCCGAGGAATTAGCCAATACACAACTAAAACCCGGATACACATGACACAGTAGGGCATATTTATAAAAATAAACAATAACACTTGTACATGTGGCAAAGCTACGAGCGGCTGGCTAGGCCTAAGTAGACGGCATAAGAAATGTTGAAATATACACAAAAACACTGGAAATATAACAACAGGAACCACCGCCAACACACCACTGTAGCAAATACTTCCGGCAAAGGGAAGACTGACTCGGGACCCAGAAAAAATTTCACTAAGTGAAGAAAAATACGCTGGGAACGTCAGTAAGCAATGCTTACCTCATCAGAAAGATAAAAGGCAGCAATAATTAACGCGTAATGAAAGCCGCCTGCATCACAAGCTAACTCAACTGTGAAACGATCACAAGTCCACAACAGGACCACGAGGGTACTGTACATCCGAAATAGATGCCCCAAACACACGACCCAAAATACACTGCACTGCGGGCAACCAGCCCAGGACACTCCTGCTACGCATATCCTAACCTTACTCGATACATCCCGGAGTAAACAAATGAGAAAAAACTCACTAGGGACGCAGCAAATGCGGAACCAGCGGAGCGTGGGGAGACACGTCCGGGCAGGCTGAGCGCAGAGCAGAGAAGGAAGAATGACGCCTGAATCAGCGTCTGGTCAAAGATCCACACAAGTACATCCACGATATGATGGAAAGCTTATTAGATAGTTATTCTTATTTTCTTTTTATTTTTATTTTTTACGAAGTTTTTTCGTAGTGAGAACCCAATTCATAATGACTGAAGCCATGAGTGAGGTCGCGTGCGCTCATGATGAAGGCTCCTCAGTTTTTAAATGCTCTGCGCGGTAGATTCAAACTACGGCGGATTAGTGTTTGAAGAGGATGCCTTATGTAA
Organism: Paralithodes platypus; assembly: GCA_032716605.1. Classification (NCBI taxonomy): domain Eukaryota; kingdom Metazoa; phylum Arthropoda; class Malacostraca; order Decapoda; family Lithodidae; genus Paralithodes; species Paralithodes platypus. Next base: position 23,183,417 of record CM064499.1, read on the forward strand.
TAGGCATGTTCGTCAATGATGGAGGGGCCACTAATAAATGAAGACGTATGAAATAAAAGTCTAATAAATTGTTTATATACAGTGCAAAAGGAAAATAATTCATAAAAACTTTATTAAAATGTAAAGAGAAACGCTCAATGTCAAGAAAACATCAAAAGGATGAAATTCGAAGCATCTGGAATTTTCGATAAGAAATAAAAGAAAATGTGATAGCCTCTAGACCGCCACTAAAATTTTTTATCGAAGCGCGACGTTCAGAGAAAAAGTTAGGCTATCAGCAAGAAAAGTTGAGATGAATAGAATCAACGATTAATTGAAAAAATGATAAGAATGGATAGTTAGAATTAAGACTATTGAATTACGGAGCTTGTAAAAGCAATGATGGAAAATAGGCAAAGGCCTAGCCTATCCCTAAAACTGGCGTCCGCTAGCCAAAACTAACGAAGCCTAAAAAAATGAAATAGCCTATCCCTAAAACTGGCGTCTGCTAGCCAAAACTAACGAAGCCTAAAAAAATGAAATAGAGGCATTCTAACTAACCTGGCTTACATAACATAATGTAATAATATAAAGAGGAAAAAGATAGAAATACTGTACAGAAAATAAAAATAATATTCATATAATAATAATGGTCATAGCATGTGGCGCGTCCCGTGGAAGTCGTCAGCTCTCTGGAAATGCTCAATACATATACATAGCTATGACGCCTCCTTACTATAAAGCAACATATATTTCCCAGAAGAGGCAGCAGGAAACGTCCAAAGATGAAAAGTAGCACTTTTCGAGAGCACAAAATTAGTCCAACCTGTCGCACGGGACGCGACCACACGAAGGACGTATAAACCCAGCGTGACCAGCTGGGGGAAGCGTGCAAGGGAAGGACTGTATAACGGCGCGCTAGTTGATTTAGTAATACAACATTCATAGTTTCTAATCTTTTACTCATAAAAATTTTCTTTCTTTTTCTAATGGTTACCGTTTTTAATGATGTTCCCTAGGAACTAAGTAAAGGGTTTCACCCTAGGATGTACTTTTTATATATTTGGGTCGCGTTATGCTTTCTCTGGGACCCTCACGGGGGTCTCCGGGGAGCCCTTATATATATAAGGCTCTCATGTCATTGACGGAGAGAACCATTACTAAATACAGTAGTGTATTATATACTAGTAATGTTAGTTTATTATATGTTATGTGAATTATGCTGTACCTCCCCCCAGGCTGTGCTACTTGTGAAGGGTGGTCGTCGAGAGTTCCAGGGCCTGCTGGTGGTGTCTAATAAGAGACTCTACATACTAGAGATTGTCGGCCCAGAGGAGTGAGTACCGTGCTAGGTCATTTTGTTTTATGGTATAATACAGAAGTAGTCCATGCTTTCATTAATTTCATTGGAGGTGTTTCATGTTGGGGTGAAATTAATTAAAAAAATATATAGATTATAGTATACAGTAGGTGCCTAAGTAACTCAATTCAATGTTGTGTCTGTAGTGACTGGGTACACAAAAGATGTAGTGGAGCTAGAGGACCTTTGACAAGAATCATAGACTTTGAATATGCAGTGTGCAAGGGAGATCTTGTGTTAAATGACCCTCCTGTTAGTGTTGATTTCGACAGTGTAACGCCGGAGTATGTGAATAAGTTACCTGGGCGATACGGTTTCCGCCGGAGGTGGCGCTGAAAGCTGGTTCCATTGCTAAGAGTCAGAAGTGTATGGGGAAAGTTTAGAGAGCTGTTGCCACCCCTGACCATGAGAGGGCTCCCACCCCACCATAAAGGGTAAGCGTATACCTCGTATGTTAGGAGCGCGATGACCTATGCCTGGGAGACGTGGCCCGTTAAAGTGGAGGATATCGATAAAATGGAACGGAATGAGAAGAGAATGGTGAGATAGATATGTGGGGTTAATCTCAGGGACGGGGTATCGAGCGAGGAATTAAAAAGGCGTCTGGGAATTAGGAGTGTCAGTGAAGTAATGCGCACGAGCCGACTTGGTTGGTTTGGACACATGGAGAGAATGGATGATCGGAACTGGGTGAAGAAATGCCAGACTGTGAACATGGGGGGAGCTGCGTGTAAGGGTAGGCCTAGAATGACGTGGGATCAGGTACTCCAGTCCGATCTCAAAATAAAGAACTTGACAAGAAATGCAGCCCTTGACAGTGCCGCCTGGAAAGCCGCCATTTAGGATGTGAGACTGTAACCACATTCTCTCAGGACAAACAGTCTTTAAACTTGTATATACGCATGTACTGTTATATGTGTTCTTCTCCTGTCACCTCTTTTTCCTTTTTTGTGTCTCTTGCTGATCCTCCCTACCCCTTGTGGTAGTAAGGGCTGGCTACTGACTGACTGACCGACCCTTGTCCTTTTCCTTTTTTCCCTTCTTCTATCGTTGATGGCTGGACTATTCTTTGTATTTTGTTGGAGGGTAGATGTGGACTGCGTTCTCTTCCCCCCCGTAGAACTGGATTACCTGATGTGTTCAAATGAGGGAAAACTTTTACATCAAATCTCGTGTTCAAATGAGGGAAAACTTTTACATCAAATCTCGCACTCTGTGCTGGGCCCGAAGTCAACGGACTCACAGTCCATTAGGCGCAGGTTGAGGTGTATATCTGGGTCTGACTCCTAGGGCACATACCAATTCCTATAAATCCTGGCTCCGTGGTGGGTGTGGTGCTTATCCCAGATAAGTAAGTGGCACCTGCCTTTCAACACTTTCCCATCCCTATTCTGTCTAACTCTTTAACCCAAGTAAACTCAGGAACTCTCCCTCATTCTATCTTTCCCTCATCCTGTGAAGCATACTGCTTCAAGATCCGTGTGTCCAAACATTTTGACTCCAACATACCTTGAATTCGGCTCTCTGTCACTCTATCATTTTGGGGGGCACACTCATTACAGGCAGTTTTGCCTTTTATCTCCTTTTATCTCAAATAGAAATAATAAATGTGTAAACTCATTATCTCACTTTCAAACTACAGTATATATAAACCTGTGAAAGCATTAAACCCTGTGTTAATCATTCACAGCACTTGTCTCAGATTCATGATTTTGGCAACTGAACATTGGAGAGACTGAAACGAGTTTTTGGCAACTGAACATTGGAGAGACAGAAACGAGTGAGGTACTTGGAGAAAAAGAGAATGGTGAAGAGAGTAGTAAAGGAAAGTAAGAGAAGAGTAGATGAGGAATTTGGAAGGAATCTGAGTGTAAAATGGAGGAAGTGTAAGAAACTGTTTTGGAAAGAAGTCAAGAAAGTTAGGGAAGGTAGCAAGGCAAATTGGGAGGTTTGACATACCTCCCAAGCTACCAAATAGGAAAACCTACTATTGGTAGTAGCCTTGGAAAATCCAACGTCAAGGCTATTAACCTAATTGCAATGTCGTCATCCCAACCGCGGTTAAAAAAGAAAACATCTAGAGTCTACGTCTTAACTTGCTCTAGGAGACTACATTAACCAAAAACTACGAAGGTGAAGGAAGCATAGAAGAGAAGAAACAGGCATTTACCTTAGTTACAGTTGAGACTCATCCCGTGTTCTGTTGGCGCAGACTCCTGTCGAACCTGCGCATGAGCGACCTTCGCTTTTCATAAAAAAAAATTCACGTAGACAGAAGAGCGAAGATGGGCAGGGGAACGGCGTGTGGGAGAGTTCTATGTACGTTGGATTTTCCAAGACTACTACCAAATAGTAGGTTTTCCTATTTGGTAGCTTGGCAGGTACGTCAAACCTCCCAATTTGTTAGTAGTCTTTGCAAATCCAACGTCAAGGCTGCGTAACAAATTGGAGGAGGACATCCAAGCTCAATTACCAAATACAGATGCAAAACAAAAATATGAATGATATAAGGAAACACAAAATGAACATGAGAGTTTAATAAAAACTGTGAAAATGTGTGAAAGCAGCCGTAGTTAAAATGGGAGGTTTGACGTACCTCCCAACCTACCAAATAGGAAAACCTACTATTTGGTAGTAGTCTTGGAAAATCCAATGTCAAGGCTATTAACCTAATTGCAATGACGACTTGTCTATTTTGACTGCTATGTCGTCATTCCAACCGCGGTTAAAAAGAAAACGTCTAGAGTCTACTCCTTATCTTGCTCTAGGAGACGTTGTACATTAACCAAAACTACCACCGAAGGTGAAAAAAGCATAGAAGAGAAGAAAAAGGGGTTTACCTTAGTTACCGCTTAAGGCCCATCCCGTGTTCCGTCATGTGCAGATCCCTGTCGAACGTGCGCATGAGCGACCCTCTCTTGTCATCACATCTCACGTCAGCAGAAGAACGCGGATGGGCAGGGGTCCGGCGTGAGGGAGGGTATTATGTACGTTGGATTTTCCAAGACTACTACCAAATAGTAGGTTTTCCTATTTGGTAGGTTGGGAGGTACGTCAAACCTCCCAATTTGTTAGTAGTCTTGGCAAATCCAACGTCAAGGCTGCATAACAAATAGGAGGAGGACATCCAAGCCCAACCTACCAAAAAACCAATGCATAAAACAAAATTATGAATGACAAAGACCAATTTAAACAAGAGAGTTTAATAAAAGAGTGAAAAACTGAGGAGTAGCTAAAAAGAACAGTTTTAACACATGCCCGTCATTCATAGTAATGCAAAAACATAGACTTGTCTGAAACCAAAAAGGTACTGTACCCAAAATCCCTTTTCTTCAAAAACCAACAAAAACACTGAACACAAGAACAAAACACAATTTTCAATGTGGCAAACACACTTATGTACTGGAACAATACATAATCCCAAACTTGCAATCCAGTGTTGCAAACCCGTACACCCCCCCCCCCCCCCTTTGTCAAATAAAACAAAGGAAAAGAACGAGGGACAAGGGGGGAAGACCAGGGATCTTCGCCAGAGCACCAGGAAACACGACCCCCGAGAGCAATCACCGGCCGAGGGGTTCGAACACTGGACACGGAGAGGTAGGAGGAGATGAAGGAATTGATAGAAGACCACAAAACCGCCGAGGCGATGGCAGGTAAGGATCGACGTGGCAGGAACCGGAAGGAGGCAGCAAAGGATCTGACATCGTGCGCAGAACCCCTACAAACAGGGTGACGGGCACGAACGGTCCGACAAACGTGGCGGCCCATCTGCACCTGCGAGAGCCTCCCACCTGTCCGAGGAGACACCCACACAGCAGTACCCGAAGGCGGCGCCACAGACGCAACAGAGGAGTGCAAGGCTGACACCGGGCACAACACATGGCGAGGATGCCCACGCCGTAAAGCCTGGACGGCGAAAGGCTGGAAAACGGGGGCCTCCCTCCCATGCATGGTAACAAAAGGAGGGGAGGAGGCGAACGAGACGCCATGCAAGGACGGGGAGAATCGCACGCAGTCCCGGGGCCGTGACAATGCCGCTAGTGCAGACACCCGATCCCCAGTGGCCAGAGCGACAAGGAAAAGTGGACGCCCGAGCAACGGAACCGGCGTAGCGACCCTTGTATACGTGGGTGAAGCCAGAAGGACCAGAGCCCGCCCCAGATCCCACTGCGGAGGGACCTGGCGCGGAGGCGGTCGATCCCGGAAGGCAGCCGTAAGGAAGGAATCCAGCTCCTGTGGCGGAACGACCAGCCCAGCGACGGACCCAAAGACCCCCCAGACGGCAGACAAGTGGGTACGTATAGCGTTGACTTGAAAGTGACGTGTACGGAAGAGGTGAAACAAGGAGCGTAGGACGAGGGAAGGAGAGCCAACTGGCAGGCGAGTGGCCTGTAGCCACCTAGTAAAAGACCTCCAGCGGGACCTGTAAGTCCCCCAAGGAGAAGACGGCCAGGAACGCTGCAGGAAGTCAGGCAGGGCCCGGCCGGGGACCGGTAGCCACCGTGCCTCATGAACAAGCACGATGCGAAGGCCAACGAGGTCCGCAGGTCCCCAACCTAGCCCAAGTGGAAGCCGGAGACAGGTAGAGGGACCGGACTCGGGCACCACCGCGGCAACCGGGCGTACCAAGCCCGTGCCGGCCACAGAGGCGCGAGGAGCCAGACGCAGCCGTGGTACAGCCGCAGCCTCGCGAGGACTGGGCACATCAACAGCGCGTCTGGTGGCGGAAAGATGTATATCGACCGCCACCTGTACCAGGCTACCATGAAAGCGTCCGGACCCCCCCCGGAGCGCGAGGCCGGAGGGAGAGGTCCAGAGGCAACTGGTGCGGCACCCCCGATGCGAACAAGGCGACCTCCGGAACACCTCAGGAAGCCGCGAGGTCGGCGAACACAGTCCGTGTCATCGCCCATTCTACAAGAACGCCCTGCCCTCTCGACAGGGCGGCCGCCCACAGGGTGGCAGGCCCGGGCAGGGAGGAGGCATGCAAGGAGAAGGGGTGTCGGTCCGCGAGGAAGAACAACTCCACCGAGACCCCCAATAGAGTCAACGACCTGGAGGACCCCCGCATTAGGAAACAGTGGACAGCTTGTCTGAGTGTCCAACCCGAAGGCCACTGACTTACCCCGAAGGGCCAGCGCGTGGTCCCGCTGGAAGAACAAAGGAACCAACAGTCCGAGGGCATAGACGGGTAAGTGGAGGGAGACCCACCCATCTGCCGGGAAGTGGACGTCCCAGGTTCGATCGGGAACCTCACCCAACCTCGCTCGACGTATCTGTGGCTACCCAGACCGTCGGCGGGGGGGCGGTCCAGGGCACAGCCGCAGAGAGCGAGCCCCGAGCAACCCAGCGACCGAAGCGTCTGCGAACGGTACGCGGGAGCGGCAGGAGCCGATCCATAGGGGCAACGGAAACACCGCGGTGCCCATGAGGAGGAGGCGGCGTAGCCAGAGGCTCCCTAAGGGAAGGGGCAGAGCGGCCCAATGCAGCGAACCCACGAACGAGTCCCAGCGCCACCCCGGGAGGGAGACCGAGTGCAACACGGCGAAGACCTTCCACCGAAGGTGCACCGCGGCCGGCAGACCCCGGGTCACCGTAGCGCCGGACAAAACCCATGCGAGACCGACCCATGGCACGACACGCGACGGGGTCAAGCGTGACTTGGGAACATCGAAGGGGAACCCTAACCGTGCGATGTTGCGAACGACTGTGAGGGCGTCGCCAATGCCCAGTCCTAGGGCTTCGGAAACTACCAACCAATCGGCCAAGGAAAACAGGATCTGGAGCCCGCTCCTGAGGAGAGGACCCAGAGCCTGCCCCACCAGTGCGGAGAAGATCCGCGGCGCGATGTGGAGACCGAAGGGAAGGCCGTCGAACAGGAACACACGATCGGAAGTCCGAACGGCCAAGAATCGCTGGAAGCGAGGATGGAGAGGAACGAGCCAAGACGCATCCTGGAGGGCCAGCGACACTACCCACGACAGAGGGCGCAGGGCCAGGCGTACCAGGGGTACCGGCAGCATCCGAAACCGTGTGTGCACGATGTGCCCGTTGAGGGCCGACAGATCCACCACCGGTCGCATCGCGTCGCAGTTCGGCGACGGTACCAGAAAGACACGGGAGAGGAAAACCGGGTGACCGGCGGTCAACTCCCTCGACGCTACCCAGCTCGGGCATGGAAGTGAACACGTGGGCCACCTCTGAAGAGATGGGCCGGCGTCGGTGACAAGAACGGAGTGGGGGTCTGGACGTCCACCTCCAGGTGAGACCCCTCCGCGCAACCCGCCGCCCCCAACGTCCCTCGCGGCCACCGAGGGGCGCAAGGGCGAAAACAACCCGAGGGAGCACCCGAGAGGAGGGGAGCGACCCGGTCGGCCAGGTGAGAAGGAGAACAAGGAGGCCGACCCAGAGAACCTACACATTGTGTTGACGTGGAGGTACCCCCGGTACGGGCCGTGCGGGCATGAGCGCCACGTTGACCTCCTCTACCCCCCCCAACCTCGTCGAAAAGGGCGGGCCACCCCAACCCCAGGCCGTCGCGGGGCTGACCCCGTCGAAGGGCGGCCGGAAGTGGAAGGCCGGCCAGCCCCGACACGGCGGGGATGAAAGGGGCAAGAACAGAAGTGCGAGGCGGAACCGACGCACTGGCCTGCAACGTCCCAGTCCTGCGCCCGTGCAAGGCGGCAGCACTTGCAGCAGCACCCCGAAGAGGACCGGCAGAAGGACAGGACTGAGAAGACCCCGCGCGCGACACAGCGCGTCGGTGCGTGACGTAAGCAGGGTCCGCAATGACACAGCGCGTCGTCGCGTGTCGGAAGCAGGGGCCGCCGACAGAGAAGCGTAGCATTCCCAAGCATCCTGCTTTAAAAAAAAACGACGTATATAGCGCAGAGTACAACAAACCCTGACGAATATCCAAGGGGGCCGGCCGGCAGAACGAGGACCGTACCGTCGGGCGTTGCCGAGTTGCCGCGCACAAAACCGCCTCCAGCTCGGGAACCAAAGACACCGCGAGCCGAAGGTGGATCCGTTGAACGCGGTCCAAACCCTCACGAAGATCGCCTGGCGCAGACGCCTCGAAAAGCCGCAGGTGGTGAACAGACGTCTGGAGGGAACCTAAAGACAAGACAATAAGTCCGTCACCCTCTGTCGCAAGGGAAAAACCTTGGCGACAGAGGGCTGATCCGGGTGAGAGAAGAACGGGGTAGCAATAGAACAAAGTTCAAGAACGGGCGCGCTTATCCAGGACCAGAACGCGCCGTCCAACCCGCCGACAGACACAAGAGGAGGCAAAATCAGTGATTACTCCGGGGGAGGGACTGAAGGAGAGCCGTCGACGGATCGGTGTGTGAAGTCGAAGGCCTCAGCAAACCAGGCCTCCAATGGGAGAGGGTGACCGAGCATGATGGCTAAGCCAGGCGTACCGGCGTCGCACAAACCTGTCCCATAGGAGGACAGACCCGTCAACACAGCCAGGGACTGAACAGCCGGAAGGATGTCAGGGCGCTTGAAGTCCGACCAGAGCGTAGGCCTGCAGAAGGGAGGGGGACCGTAGCAGGGGTAGGTAGGGTGAGGCGCTGAGGGTGAGTCACCGCCAAGAAGCGCGAGAAGAGGGAGTCTTGCATCGACTCCAAGCGCCCGTCGATGCGTGACACAACCCAGCCCTGCATAGCCGACAATCGATCCGAGAGAGGCGACCCCCCCCAAGATTGGTCGGCCCGCAGGGGCAAGCGTGAGCGGGAGCGAGACCCACGACATGAACCAGCAGCGTCGCGGCCCAAGGAAGGCGAGCGACGACGGTTGTGTCGCCGTTGAGGGACTCGTCCCCGATCACGAACGGCCGAGGGGGAAACAGCACCGTCCCCCTCTTACAGCGACACGTCAGCTCCTGAGAAAGGGGACCCCGAAACCTCGCGAAACCGCACCGAGGCAAGAGGAGGGGTACCCTCCTGGCGAGACGTTAAGTGAAGGTCAGGAAGAGAAGAATGAGGAGGAGCAAAACGACGGGAGTGGGAAGGCTGGCCGGGTGAAAGGAGGCCAGAAGGAGCCGCGGGGGGAAACAGAGCAAGGATCCCCGGGGCTGAGATAACAGGGCGGCCCGACACCGAGGCGGAGGAGGGAGGGACCTCCACCGTGGGACGAGACCGTGAAGGAAGAATAGGCACTGAAGCAGGTGAAGTAGGAGAAGCAACGACATCCAGGCGGACCCTCCCGGACAGTGTAGGAGGAGGGAGCAGAGGGCCAGCTACAGCATGAACAACCGCGCGCGGAGAGGACAACGTAAGAGGAAGTCGTCTGGGCTGGGGAAGCGGGCGGAAGGGAGTAGAGCCCCTATCCGTAGAGGCCAGGGAAGGGCGCACAGGGGCAGAGCCGCTAACCCCGGCCTCAGGGCGAGAACCATGACGAGGGCGATGGGCGTCGTCAAGGCGATCAGGACGACGACGAGGGGCAGTAGAGGACGGACGACGAGGCGAGCGAGAGCGTGGACGGAGCTGGGGAACCCCCCGACGATGGGACGACCGGCTGCGGGACCCAGGGGAGAGGGCCAGGTGAACGGCCTTCAGTCGAGTCAGGGATACCCAGGGCGACGCGGATCCGGTCGGCAACAAAGGCCGGGGAACGGTGGCCCACAGTCCTAATGTGGCGGGAGACCATCGTCCACACCGACGGAAGGGAAGCAGAGGCCACAGCCGCCGCCGAGGAACCAGGGCCATGGAGCAGCACAACCACCAGGGCCAGACACGTGCCACACAGAGCAGGGAGGTAGGCCGTAGAGGACACACAGAGCGAGTGGCGCAAGCAGGACTTGTGGCTCTCCAAGCATGGGGAGCGACAACCAAGGCGAAAGCAAGGCAGCCTACCTGCACTAGAAGAACACACACCATAATCAGCACGGCGAAGGAGTAAGTGGAGAGAATGTCCAAGATGAACCAGGGAAGGAGCATGGGGAAACAGGAACACACATGCAAACAGGTATCCGTACTCACCCTAAACTGGGAGCACAGAGGGAGGTGAGGAGGGCGGCCGAGGCGGAAGAGCACTAGCAGAACCTGCAAAGATGGAGAAAGTGTTAACCACCACTCAACATCTTACATGCAGGGCCTATAACACCAGTAAAGTGCATACACCAATATAGTATCAGGCAACAAGATGCCATCAAAAAGGTCAATAGTGAAAGCCAACTATTACCGCAAATTTGCGGGCCAATGGAGGCATAACCGTACCGACACCACCCTCCCGCAATTTTGCGGGACCCCCCAACGATCTCCGCAAATTTGCGGGGAGCCGAAACGTCCCAGAGGACCGAATCGAGCTCCCGCAAATTTGCGGGACCGGCCGAGATGGTCCGGCGCCGAAAAAAGAGAGAGGAGCGTCTAGGGAATACCAAAAAAGGCCACAAAAAATGCGTCATCTCCTTATGAACTCCAAGCAATGATGGCCATCAAGCTGAGCAGTGTCTTCCTTGAATTTATCCTGACTCAACCGGTAAAGGGAGAGGCAAGGAAGACACACCAGGGGAGAGGAGGCACATCCCCCAGGAACCACCCAACCCACAGAGATAGAGCAAAGCCCATGAGGAGAAGTGGCAGGGAGGGTGGTTTCGCACAAACAGGGGCCCCCGTGGGGTACCCCTGGATTGGGCAAAAGACTATGAAAGGATGGAGGTGAAACAGGAAGAGAAAACAAAAACCAGTAAATGAAACTGGTGAGAAAAAGGGTGGCCTAGCCGTGAGCAGAGAATGTGTCAGGGGCGAAAAACCCTGTGGTGTGAAGGAGGGGCCCCCGTGGGGTACCCCTGGAGTATCACGAACCACCTGTCGCCCAGTCCCTTGAGACACAGTGAAGGACTCGAAAGGGGGGACTCGGGAATAACGCTAATAATGCGGCCGACACAAACTCTACAAACAGCACCGCCACCAACGAAATCTCAGATTGTGTACCAACGGTACACCTAGGCTATGAAAAAATGAAAACTCATAGGGGCATAGCAATTCCTGAATGAGAAAACGAGCTAGGCAAAATTAAGCTAAAAAGCTAAACTATGCCCAGACTAACAGGAAAAAAGAATGTGAAAAGAGAAAGAATGAAAAACATATACGAGGAACGCCAAGCGCCCCCGTACCTTCGGTAGGCTATTTCCACACGCGTCTCCATTATACACACTGAGGAGCCCATTTACGTGTGCCCTAGATCACATAATACGCTGATGAGGAGCTCCAGCTGGTGGCCCAGCACGCCCACGGCCAACTCGGGAGGCCCGCGCCCTAGGGCGGCGAGGGCGGCGGGCAGCACGATGCCGGGCCAAGCGGATGGGTCTAGGGCTGTCGATGTCCATATAGTCATCGTCAGAGTGGTCATCTTGCCCTGACGGTGGACCTATGTAATCATGGCCAGAGTCTTCAGAGAGGTGCCCTTCATCATCAGTGGCCCCCACATAATCTGGCGGGGAACGAGTGATGCGTGGGCGGCGTGCGGGTGGGCGAGGTGGGGAAGGAGTGGCAGGTGAGGCTGTGACCCCCCGAGGTCCTGGGCTCCTTGTCCTGCGACGAGTGACAGAAAGCAATGCTTCACTGTCACTAGGCCCAGGTATTGGTGATGCGAGCTCAAAGACTTCTTCAGGAAGACATGTTGAAGGCGGGAGAGGTGGGGAGGACCGTGGGGAAAGTTGCGGGGGCGTATGGCTGGGGCCGGCAGGGGTGGACGCCGCGGGAGCCGCGAACAAAACTCTCTTACTTTTCTTAATTTTGTTGGTATATTTCCTGCCTTTCCCCTTTTCGGCAGCAGTATGTCTCCTGTCGGGGGACCTAGGAGGCAAATAGGCCGAAAGTGGGGGGTCCTCAACCCTTGGCAGTGGTGGGGGTGGTGGGGAAGAATGCGGGGCATCCGGGTCATCTTGGGTGGCGCGGGTAGATAAGGGAGACACTGGCGGGCGAGAAGGGTCACCACGCTCACCCTCACTCACAGCCTCACCCTCACCAAGTATTTTTGCTTGTTCCCTAGCTGCCGCGGCCGCCTTCTCAAGTATTTTCTGCTTATATAAGTGTAGCTTGAAAGGCGATTTACCTGGGGAAGGGCTTGGCGTCGTGTCACTTATGCGAAATTTGGTGAGTGACCTTGAACTCTCCCACTCACTCACTCTCTCAAGTTCACTGTCTTTAGGTAAACCAGCTTCCTCAACAACTGGTACATCACCTTCATCACTCTCATCACTGTCATGTTCTCTCGCAAATCCCAGGAATTGCTCTTCTTTGTCACTCTCATGGCCATAATCACTCGACTTATAATTACTGGAGTCGTCACTGACTATATCATCAACAATATACTTGGCATCAGCACGCTCATATAGTCTCAATGTCGTCTCAATACCTCCGGGAGATAACACATTTAGGCGATGGCGTCGGGGTAAGGCGCGACGAACTAGCAAGGGCGTCGTAGGAAGCACGATATCGGACACAGCGGAATCACTATTTGGCGTACTGTCCATGATGGCGTCGGGGTAGATACTGTTGCTGTGGCGTCGTTTACGCCTGGTGGCGCCACCTACCGTCCCACGATACCAAAAATGTACGCGCGGCATTCGAAAGCACGCACGCAAGTAATGGGCGTTCAAGAGCCCTTCCGGGTTGCGTGGGCCGAGTTTGTTATGGCCGTTCAAGAGCCCTTCCGGGGTGGAGGGGTTAATTTAACCGGAACCTTTTGGTACATCGGATATTTGTTTCTGAAGGAAAACAATGTTCCCCTCCCCCCCCGGGAGTACCAGGAGTACTTGGAGGAAACTCGTTCCTTAATTTAATCTGAAACTCTTGGTTCCTGGGTTGTCGGTGTTTACCCTGAGTACCCGGAGTACTTGGAGGAAGCTATCTATCTATCTATCTATTGCCTGACGCCGTGATCCCCGAAGGGGTGGCCACGAACGAACCGCCCCCATGCACCTCTGTCCCCAGTCAGTCGACGCCCCTCCCCCCAACCAGCACCGCCTTCGTTCATGTAGTTCCTCACTCCATCCTTCCACCTCATATTCGGTCTACCTCTCCCCCTCTGTCCCTCCACCTCGCTCTCGTACACCCTCTTAGTCATTCTCTCGCTTTCCATACGTTCCATATGGCCGAACCATCTCAAGTTGTTCCTTTTTACACTTTCCAGCACATCTACCTCCACACCACACCTCCTTCTTACTTCCTCATTAGTCTGTCTATCCCTCCATGTAACTCCGCACGCACTCCTTAAGTAATTCATTTCCACTGCTCTCACTCTTGGTCTGAGTCTCTCAACCAACGTCCATGCTTCGCTTCCGTAAGTCAGTGTCGGGATTACCACACTGTCATGCAAGGACTTCTTCACTTCCATACTGACCACCCTATTTCTTGTTACTGCTTTTAGCGTTCCTACAACCCTCTTCCCCTGTTGTACCCTCTCCCGCACCTCTTCATCCATAGTCCCATCTTTACTCAACACACTGCCCAGATACTTAAAAGAGTTGACGATCTCCATAGCCTGACCGTTCAGCTTCACCTCACACTCTGTGACTTCACCCCTTTCGAAGACCATAACCTTGCTCTTCCCCGTATTTACCTTCAAATTCCGTTTTTCGCACACTGTTCCAAACTCATTTACCAGACCCTGCAACTCCCATTCATTATCACTCATCAGAACTGTATCATCCGCAAACAGCAGTATAGGTAGCTTCCACTCAATTCCCTCCCTTTTCAGCGATACACCAACATCCACTGCTCTTGATAGTATTTCTTTCATAACTCCATCCATATATACAGTAAACAACCACGGGGACATCACACACCCCTGTTTCAAACCAACATTCAGGTCAAAGAACTCGCTCTGCTCACTCTCCACACGTACTGCCGCCTTTGCACCCTCATACATGCTCTTCACTGCTTTCAGCAACTTGCCCTCTAATCCGTATATTCTAAGTACTTTCCACTAACCTTCTCTATCCACTCTATCATAGGCCTTCTCTAAGTCCATAAAGGCAACATACACCTTTTGTTTCTTCTCCAGATACTTCTCCACAACACAATTCAGGGTAAAAATCTGATCTACACATCCTCTTCCCTTCCTAAAACCTTCCCTGGAGGAAGCTCTTGTTCCTTAATTTAACCTTAACCTTAACCTCTTGTGTCTTTAGTATGTACCCGGAGTATTTGGAGGAAACTCTTGTTCCTTAATTTAACCTGAACTTCTTGGTTCCCTGGTTTGCAGTATTGCTCGGAGTACCCGGAGTACCCCTAGTACCCGGAGTACTTGGAGGAAGCCTTGTTCCTTAATTTAACCTGAACTTCTTGGTTCCCTGGTTTTTGTTAGTACCCGGAGTACCTGGAGTACCCGGAGTATTCGGAGGAAGCTCTCGTTCCTTAATTTAACCTGAACTTTTGGTTCTTTGGTTTTTTGTATTACTCGGAGTACCCGGAGGAAGCACTCGTTCCTTTTTGTTGGTGTTTTGTGCACCTGGAGGAAAACTTTGTTTCTCCATCCGGAACTTCTTTGTGCATCGTTTTTTTTTTTTTTTTTTTTTTTTTTTTTTTTTTCGGTTTCCTTGAAACCATTTAGTACCCGGAGGTCTAAAACCCGGAGACCCGGAGAGAACGGAGGGACACAGGAGCCCCGCCGACTCCGGGACTCGAAGCATGCAATTGTATAGGGTTAGTGGTATTTACCTAATTACCTAATTGTATTTACCTAATTGTAGTTTACAGGAGTTGAGCTAAGCTCGTGTTGTCCCGTCTCTCAGTCTACTTTTTATCCAATTTTTATTGAAAATATGGATGTTCCTTGCCCCTACCACCTCCTCCTCCAGCCCATTCCATTTGTCAATACATCTATAGGGGAAGCTAAACTTCCTGATATCGTTCTTGCAGGTAGGTCTTTTTACTTTGTAGCTGTGGCCTCTAGTTATTCCTGTATCCATAATTAATATATCCTCCCTATCCAGCCTCTCCAGCCCCCGGGTACATTTGTACATCATTATCATGTCTCCCCTCTCTCTCCTCTCTTTTAGACTCGGTAGATTTAATTTGTCTAGCCTCCCTTCATATGGCAGTTCTCTGAGACTTGGAACCAATCTAGTGACTGCTCTCTGGATTCTTTCTAACTTGTGAATATGCTTCTTTAGATGCGGGGACCACACCACTGCTGCATACTCCAATCTTGGTCTAATCATACTCTTCATAATTTTCGCTACCATGGTCTCATCCAAATAGTTCAGAGCAACTTTCATATTCCCGGCCATTGCATACATTCCGCTAAAGAGCTTGTTAATATGTTTCTCTGGCGACAAATTATCTTGTATCTATCTATCTATTGCCTGACGCCGTGATCCCCGAAGGGGTGGCCACGAACGAACCGCCCCCATGCACCTCTGTCCCCAGTCAGTCGACGCCCCTCCCCCCAACCAGCACCGCCTTCGTTCATGTAGTTCCTCACTCCATCCTTCCACCTCATATTCGGTCTACCTCTCCCCCTCTGTCCCTCCACCTCGCTCTCGTACACCCTCTTAGTCATTCTCTCGCTTTCCATACGTTCCATATGGCCGAACCATCTCAAGTTGTTCCTTTTTACACTTTCCAGCACATCTACCTCCACACCACACCTCCTTCTTACTTCCTCATTAGTCTGTCTATCCCTCCATGTAACTCCGCACGCACTCCTTAAGTAATTCATTTCCACTGCTCTCACTCTTGGTCTGAGTCTCTCAACCAACGTCCATGCTTCGCTTCCGTAAGTCAGTGTCGGGATTACCACACTGTCATGCAAGGACTTCTTCACTTCCATACTGACCACCCTATTTCTTGTTACTGCTTTTAGCGTTCCTACAACCCTCTTCCCCTGTTGTACCCTCTCCCGCACCTCTTCATCCATAGTCCCATCTTTACTCAACACACTGCCCAGATACTTAAAAGAGTTGACGATCTCCATAGCCTGACCGTTCAGCTTCACCTCACACTCTGTGACTTCACCCCTTTCGAAGACCATAACCTTGCTCTTCCCCGTATTTACCTTCAAATTCCGTTTTTCGCACACTGTTCCAAACTCATTTACCAGACCCTGCAACTCCCATTCATTATCACTCATCAGAACTGTATCATCCGCAAACAGCAGTATAGGTAGCTTCCACTCAATTCCCTCCCTTTTCAGCGATACACCAACATCCACTGCTCTTGATAGTATTTCTTTCATAACTCCATCCATATATACAGTAAACAACCACGGGGACATCACACACCCCTGTTTCAAACCAACATTCAGGTCAAAGAACTCGCTCTGCTCACTCTCCACACGTACTGCCGCCTTTGCACCCTCATACATGCTCTTCACTGCTTTCAGCAACTTGCCCTCTACTCCGTATATTCTAAGTACTTTCCACAAACCTTCTCTATCCACTCTATCATAGGCCTTCTCTAAGTCCATAAAGGCAACATACACCTTTTGTTTCTTCTCCAGATACTTCTCCACAACACAATTCAGGGTAAAAATCTGATCTACACATCCTCTTCCCTTCCTAAAACCTTCCCTGGAGGAAGCTCTTGTTCCTTAATTTAACCTTAACCTTAACCTCTTGTGTCTTTAGTATGTACCCGGAGTATTTGGAGGAAACTCTTGTTCCTTAATTTAACCTGAACTTCTTGGTTCCCTGGTTTGCAGTATTGCTCGGAGTACCCGGAGTACCCCTAGTACCCGGAGTACTTGGAGGAAGCCTTGTTCCTTAATTTAACCTGAACTTCTTGGTTCCCTGGTTTTTGTTAGTACCCGGAGTACCTGGAGTACCCGGAGTATTCGGAGGAAGCTCTCGTTCCTTAATTTAACCTGAACTTTTGGTTCTTTGGTTTTTTGTATTACTCGGAGTACCCGGAGGAAGCACTCGTTCCTTTTTGTTGGTGTTTTGTGCACCTGGAGGAAAACTTTGTTTCTCCATCCGGAACTTCTTTGTGCATCGTTTTTTTTTTTTTTTTTTTTTTTTTTTTTTTTTTTTTTTTTTTTTTTTTTTCGGTTTCCTTGAAACCATTTAGTACCCGGAGGTCTAAAACCCGGAGACCCGGAGAGAACGGAGGGACACAGGAGCCCCGCCGACTCCGGGACTCGAAGCATGCAATTGTATAGGGTTAGTGGTATTTACCTAATTACCTAATTGTATTTACCTAATTGTAGTTTACAGGAGTTGAGCTAAGCTCGTGTTGTCCCGTCTCTCAGTCTACTTTTTATCCAATTTTGTATTGAAAATATGGATGTTCCTTGCCCCTACCACCTCCTCCTCCAGCCCATTCCATTTGTCAATACATCTATAGGGGAAGCTAAACTTCCTGATATCGTTCTTGCAGGTAGGTCTTTTTACTTTGTAGCTGTGGCCTCTAGTTATTCCTGTATCCATAATTAATATATCCTCCCTATCCAGCCTCTCCAGCCCCCGGGTACATTTGTACATCATTATCATGTCTCCCCTCTCTCTCCTCTCTTTTAGACTCGGTAGATTTAATTTGTCTAGCCTCCCTTCATATGGCAGTTCTCTGAGACTTGGAACCAATCTAGTGACTGCTCTCTGGATTCTTTCTAACTTGTGAATATGCTTCTTTAGATGCGGGGACCACACCACTGCTGCATACTCCAATCTTGGTCTAATCATACTCTTCATAATTTTCGCTACCATGGTCTCATCCAAATAGTTCAGAGCAACTTTCATATTCCCGGCCATTGCATACATTCCGCTAAAGAGCTTGTTAATATGTTTCTCTGGCGACAAATTATCTTGTATCTATCTATCTATTGCCTGACGCCGTGATCCCCGAAGGGGTGGCCACGAACGAACCGCCCCCATGCACCTCTGTCCCCAGTCAGTCGACGCCCCTCCCCCCAACCAGCACCACCTTCGTTCATGTACTTCCTCACTCCATCCTTCCACCTCATATTCGGTCTACCTCTCCCCCTCTGTCCCTCCACCTCGCTCTCATACACCCTCTTAGTCATTCTCTCGCTTTCCATACGTTCCATATGGCCGAACCATCTCAAGTTGTTCCTTTTCACACTTTCCAGCACATCTACCTCCACACCACACCTCCTTCTTACTTCCTCATTAGTCTGTCTATCCCTCCATGTAACTCCGCACGCACTCCTTAAGTAATTCATTTCCACTGCTCTCACTCTTGGTCTGAGTCTCTCAACCAACGTCCATGCTTCGCTTCCGTAAGTCAGTGTCGGGATTACCACACTGTCATGCAAGGACTTCTTCACTTCCATACTGACCACCCTATTTCTTGTTACTGCTTTTAGCGTTCCTACAACCCTCTTCCCCTGTTGTACCCTCTCCCGCACCTCTTCATCCATAGTCCCATCTTTACTCAACACACTGCCCAGATACTTAAAAGAGTTGACGATCTCCATAGCCTGACCGTTCAGCTTCACCTCACACTCTGTGACTTCACCCCTTTCGAAGACCATAACCTTGCTCTTCCCCGTATTTACCTTCAAATTCCGTTTTTCGCACACTGTTCCAAACTCATTTACCAGACCCTGCAACTCCCATTCATTATCACTCATCAGAACTGTATCATCCGCAAACAGCAGTATAGGTAGCTTCCACTCAATTTCCTCCCTTTTCAGCGATACACCAACATCCACTGCTCTTGATAGTATTTCTTTCATAACTCCATCCATATATACAGTAAACAACCACGGGGACATCACACACCCCTGTTTCAAACCAACATTCAGGTCAAAGAACTCGCTCTGCTCACTCTCCACACGTACTGCCGCCTTTGCACCCTCATACATGCTCTTCACTGCTTTCAGCAACTTGCCCTCTACTCCGTATATTCTAAGTACTTTCCACAAACCTTCTCTATCCACTCTGTCATAGGCCTTCTCCAAGTCCATAAAGGCAACATACACCTTTTGTTTCTTCTCCAGATATTTCTCCACAACACAATTCAGGGTAAAAATCTGATCTACACATCCTCTTCCCTTCCTAAAACCTCCCTGCTCGTCGCCTATCCATTTCTCCGTTCTCACTCTCACTCTCTCAATCACTACCCTACTGTATACCTTACCTACTACGCTTAGAAGACATATTCCTCGGTGGTTACCACACACTCCTCTTTCCCCTTTGCCCTTATATAGGGGGACTATTATGCCAGTCTTCCAGTCACCGGGTGCACTCCCCTTCTCCCATGCTAGTTTGCACATTTTCCATACCCATTCTATCACTATCTCACCACCATACCTCAACATTTCCCCACACACTCCATCTGTTCCTGGTGCTTTCCCCAACTTCACTCTTTTCATGGCTTCCCACACTTCTGACCTCCTGATCCCCACCTCCTCCTCCACTACTTCTCTTCTTCTCCCTCCCATACCATATCCAGCTATGTTTGCTGGCTCTTCATTCCTTTCATTTAGCAACTCACTGAAGTACTCCCTCCATCTTTCGACTCTCTCTTGCTTCTCGGCTAGCATTCTCCCATTCTTATCTTTCACACCCTTACTGTTTCCCTTGCTACCTTCCCTAACTTTCTTGACTTCTTTCCAGAACAGTTTCTTACTCTCCCTCCATTTTACACTCAGATTCCTTCCAAATTCCTCATCTACTCTTCTCTTACTTTCCTTCACTACTCTCTTCACCACCCTCTTACTCTCCACGTATCTCGCTCGTTTCTGTCTCTCGGAATCTTCATTCCCTCTGCTACCCAACCACTCTCTATATGCTTTCTTCTTATCTTGTATAATCAACCCTAAATCTTTTTCTTTTTCGGCCTTGCTAATTTTATTATCTCCCATCCTGTACTCCCAATTTGGTCTATTCACACTTCTTCCCATATTTAACACATGACATTTACTTATATTAAATTTCATTTTCCACTTGGTGCTCCATTCGTATATTTTATCTAAATCCCCTTGCAGCTCCTCACAACTACTTTTATTTGTTATTTGTCTCATAATTTTTACGTCATCTGCAAACATTGACATGTAAGAGTAAGAGGTGCTCTTGCACTAGAGGAAACTTTGTTTTCATGCAAACTTTCTTTTTAAGAAATTAACACATAATTGCGTAGGAATCTGAAGCACTTCATAACATAACACTCGTATAGGCAGAGAACAATTGATCTCTTATGTAAAATTCAGTAGAGGAAAGCCGAGCTAGTTAGGCCTATTGGCCGCCTCGTGGACATTTGCTCGAGGTGGCGAACAAGCATGGCCTTATAAATAAGTAACTGTTTCGAGCATGTGACATATAAGGGAATCAATAAGTCTAGCTAAGAATCTATCAGCTTGAAGTAATGCTAGAAGCAAGCAAACTATAAAAGCGAAGTGACCTTGAAAATTTAATACAAGTAATATTTCGGGAATAATGTAGGCTACTTTACGACAAAGAAAACTTTGAATTAATAATATCTTAAGAGTTCAACGTGTAGCCTGAGGGCACACGAATAAGGTGAATAATAGCCTACAATAAGTAAATAATTAAATGCAAGCATTGTATAGGATATAGTCTATTATAACAATAATCACTACTATGACGAATAACACATATTAAGAATGGCGAAGCGGTACCCATATACTTTCGGTGTGGACAGGCATGGACGGAGGCCCTCTGAAACAGACAGGCGATTACTCAATTCATGTTTGGACCTAACTCAAATAATATATAACAAGGACTCACTAGGAGTGAGGAAGCTAGGCAAACGCCGAGACACCCAGAGCAAGGGGGCACACGTCTGACTCGCCTGGATCACAACCGTAAAGAGGCAGATAAACACGCTAGGAAATTTATTAGTGGCCCCTCCATCATTGACGAACATGCCTATTACATAAGGCATCCTCTTCAAACACTAATCCGCCGTAGTTTGAATCTACCGCGCAGAGCATTTAAAATCTGAGGAGCCTTCATCATGAGCGCACGCGACCTCACTCATGGCTTCAGTCATTATGAATTGGGTTCTCACTACAGTACGAAAAAATTTCGTAAAAAATAAAAAACAAAAAGAAAATAAGAATAACTATCCAATAAGCTTTCCATCATATCGTAGATGTACTTGTGTGGATCTTTGACCAGACGCTGATTCAGGCGTCATTCTTCCTTCTCTGCTCTGCGGTCAGCCGGCCCGGACGTGTCTCTCCACGCTCCGCTGGTTCCGCATTTGCTGCGTCCCTAGTGAGTTTTTTCTCATTTGTTTACTCCGGGATGTATCGAGTAAGGTTAGGATATGCGTAGCAGGAGTGTCCTGGGCTGGTTGCCCGCAGTGCAGTGTATTTTGGGTCGTGTGTTTGGGGCATCTATTTCGGATGTACCCTCGTGGTCCGGTTGTGGACAGGTAAACTTTTTCACAGTTAGCTAGCTTTGTGATGCAGGCGGCTTTCATTACGCATTATTGCTTCCTTTTATCTTTCTGGTGAGGTAGCGTATTTTTGCTGACGTTCCCAGCGTATTTTTCTTCACTTAGTGAAGTTTTTTCTGGGTCCCGAGTCAGTTCTTCCCTTTGCCGGAAGTATTTGCTACAGTGGTGTGTTGGCGGTGGTTCCTGTTGTGATATAATTCAGTGCTCTTTGTTTATATTCCGACATGTTAATGTTATCCGTCTGCCTAGGCCTAGCCAGCCTCTCGTAGCTTTACCACATATACAAGTGTTATTGATTTATTTTCTAAATATGTACTACTGTGTGATGTGTGTCCTGGTTTAGTTGTGTATTGGCTAATTCCACGGACTATTTATGTGTCCTGGGTTAGTTGTGTATTGGCTAATTCCACGGACTATGTTGGGCCCGGCGTTAGTTGTGTTTTGGCTACGCCTCGGTCCTGTGTTGCGTTCAGATGGTATCTGGACACCCCGTCCAGATACCATCTGGGTTATTTCCGGCGGGTTTTTCTCGGTTACACCATGAAAAAGTCCGGCTGGTTGCCGAGTTTTGGCCACGCGTGGTTTAAAAACAGGCTTGTTTCCCCGGCGAGTGGGTGTCTGTGGCTCCCCAGGACTGCATCTCTGGGGTGCCTGTTTCAGGCTCCTTCTGATTCCCGGCGGGTTGGCTGTACTCACCTAATTGTACTCACCTAATTGTAGTATACAGGATTTGAGCCTAAGCTCGTGTTGTCCTGTCTCTCTCTCTACATTTATCCAATTTTGCTTTAAAAGTTTGGATATTTCTTGGTCCCACCACCTCCCCATCCAACTTATTCCAACACTCAATGCTTCTATACGGGAAGCTGAACTTTCTTACATCAGACTTACATATAACTTTCCTCAACTTACAATCATGACCCCTGGTTCTTCCCTCGTCCCTCACCACAAAATCTCCCTTGTCGATCGTCTCAAAACCTTTCACACACTTAAACATCATGATCATGTCACCTCTCTCTCTCCTCTCCCTCAGCATTGGCAGCTTTAGCCTCTCCAATCTCTCCTCATAAGGCAGGTCTCTAAGGCTAGCTATCATCTTAGTGGCAACTCTCTGAACTCTTTCCAGTTTTTTATTATGTTTTATAAGGTGTGGAGACCACACCACTGCTGCATACTCCAGTCTTGGTCGTATTATTGCCCCTATTATTTTTGCTAACATCTCTTCATCTAAATAATTCAGAGCTATTCTCATGTTAGTCAACACTGCATAGGTTTCACCAGTTATTTTATTTATATGCTGTTCAGGTGACAAGCTGTCTGCCACAACTACCCCTAGGTCTTTTGCTTTCACAGCTTTACTAATTATTTCATCTCCTATTTTATATCCCCAAGAAGGTCTATATTTACTTTTTCCCATCTCAAGAACCTGACACTTACTCGTGTTGAATTCCATTTTCCAAGTTTGACTCCACTCATATAACTTATCTAGGTCTCTCTGTAATTCTTCACAACTACTCCTACTTGTAATATGCTTCATTAATTTTGCATCATCAGCAAACATAGATATATATGAGCCTATTCCCATTTGAAGGTCGTTGATGAAAACCAAAAACATGATTGGGGCCAACACCGATCCTTGAGGCACTCCGCTTTTTACCCTTTTCCACGAGGAGAACTTTCCTTTTATTACTGTTCGCATTTCCTCCCCGGCGATCTTTTACAAAGAAGTGGGGTTAGGAACAATTGGGGTTAACTTTTAAACTTTAAATCACCCGGCGGGTGCAACCTGGAAGGGTGGGATGCCCGAATTTGCAAAATTCAGTTTAGTTGACCAGACAATTGAGGGATGCATTGTGTATCGCCTCCTTCAACATACGGCAATTTAAGGCACAATTGGGGTTAACGTTTTTAAACTAATATTCACACCCGGCGGGTGCTCCCTGGAAGGGTGGGAATAACGAATTTACAATTCAGTTAGTTAACCAGACAATTGAGGGATACGTTTTGTATCTCCGCCTTCAACATACGGCGATCTAAAAAGATACTTCGGGAGAAGTTAGATCTCGTATATTTGTCAGGCTTCCCAGTTTTTTATCTACGAGATAATTCGGGGGCCGGCGTCTTTTTTAGGTTTGTTTTTTCCAAAATTGAATCTTGAAACAAACACCACCTGAAAGACTTAATCAGTTATAAACGCCATGCTGGTCTTTATATATTATGTCAGAGGGTATTCATAAATCTTTTGGACAAATTAAGATATTCAGAAATCTTTTACTTAGGAAACCCCACCGCGTAGCGAGCTGTAGTCGTTGAGTATTACGTCTCGTTACCCGGCGGGTTATTTAACACTTGTGTGCGAACATGTTTGGGTTAACCTTATGAGCATTAACTCCTGGAAATTTTCTTTTTTTCCAGAGCTGGGTCCTGGCGGGTCTATGCAGAACCTGGAGTAAGTATCCCACCAGTCTCTGTCATGGCTACCTTTGCCCCGGTTTTTGCTTTATGCATTACGCCCTCCTGTTCAGGTATCCCTATTTTTGCGCACACCCTTTGTATAAAATGTGTTAAAATGTCTCGTTTGGTGTGGGTTACCTTTCCGGCGTTTTTCTCGTTGCTCCGAGAACACCGTTTTTGTTTACCGAGTTTTAGTCAGGATGGCTCAAAATAGGTAAGTTACCCCGACGAGTTTGGTCGCTTGAGGGCTCATAAGAAACTGCGTTTTCTGTGGTCGAGTCTGGGATCAGGCTTCCTGTGTTATTCATTGCTTTATGCATTACGCCCTCCTGTAATGTATAGTTTAGTGTGGGTTACCTTTCCGGCGTTTTTCTCGTTGCTCCGAGAACACCGTTTTTGTTTACCGAGTTTTAGTCAGGATGGCTAAAATAGGTAAGTTACCCCGACAAGTTTGGTCGCTTGAGGGCTCATCAGAAACTGCGTTTTCTATGGTCGAGCCTGGGATCAGACTTCCTGGTTTATTCCCGTCGAGGGGGGCTCCACACAGTTTTCTTGGTGATCAGGCTGACACCTGTTGGACTTGGTTTTCTCTGCTTTTCAAAGCCATTGCAACAATGCTGTCTGTTTGTTTGGTCTTTACCTCCCAGCGACCTTTTTACAAAGAGGTCTGGGGCAGGTATAATTGGTTTGACATTGCATATAAAACCCGGCGGTTGTACCTTCGGGTGGTTATATTAACGGATTTGCGATTCGAGATAATTTGCCAAACAATTGATTGATACAATAGGGTATCACGGCCTTCAAGACGGCGATCTATGAGGGCTTCTGGGAGAAGCCGGATTAGAGATTAAGATAGGCTTAGACTTTTTATGGGATAAAAAGATGCCTGAATCTTACTAGTGTCTCAAGTGTAAAGGGATACTTGAAAGACTTCATCTTTAATAAAGATATGCTTCATCTTTATGAGGATTAAGAAGTTATTCTTAATTCTTTTGGACATGTGAAAGATATGCTGAAATCTTTAATAAGCCATTGAAACAATGCCGTTTGTTTGTTTAGTCTTTCCCTCCCGGCGACCTTTTTACAAAGAGGTCTGGGGCAGGTACAATTGGTTTGACATTGCATATAAAACCCGGCGGTTGTACCTTTGGGTGGTTATATTGACTGATTTGCAATTCGCGATCTTTGTACTCACCTAATTGTAGTATACAGGATTTGAGCCTAAGCTCGTGTTGTCCTGTCTCTCTCTCTACATTTATCCAATTTTGCTTTAAAAGTTTGGATATTTCTTGCTCCCACCACCTCCCCATCCAACTTATTCCAACACTCAATGCTTCTATACGGGAAGCTGAACTTTCTTACATCAGAACTTACATATAACTTTCCTCAACTTACAATCATGACCCCTGGTTCTTCCCTCGTCCCTCACCACAAAATCTCCCTTGTCGATCGTCTCAAAACCTTTCACACACTTAAACATCATGATCATGTCACCTCTCTCTCCTCTCCCTCAGCGTTGGCAGCTTTAGCCTCTCCAATCTCTCCTCATAAGGCAGGTCTCTAAGGCTAGCTATCATCTTAGTGGCAACTCTCTGAACTCTTTCCAGTTTTTTATTATGTTTATAAGGTGTGGAGACCACCACTGCTGCATACTCCAGTCTTGGTCGTATTATTGTCCCTATTATTTTTGCTAACATCTCTTCATCTAAATAATTCAGAGCTATTCTCATGTTAGTCAACACTGCATAGGTTTCACCAGTTATTTATTTATATGCTGTTCAGGTGACAAGCTGTCTGCCACAACTACCCCTAGGTCTTTTGCTTTCACAGCTTTACTAATTATTTCATCTCCTATTTATATCCCAAGAAGGTCTATATTTACTTTTTCCCATCTCAAGAACCTGACACTTACTCGTGTTGAATTCCATTTTCCAAGTTTGACTCCACTCATATAACTTATCTAGGTCTCTCTGTAATTCTTCACAACTACTCCTACTTGTAATATGCTTCATTAATTTTGCATCATCAGCAAACATAGATATATATGAGCCTATTCCCATTTGAAGGTCGTTGATGAAAACCAAAAACATGATTGGGGCCAACACCGATCCTTGAGGCACTCCGCTTTTTACCCTTTTCCACGAGGAGAACTTTCCTTTTATTACTGTTCGCATTTCCTCCCCGGCGATCTTTTACAAAGAAGTGGGGTTAGGAACAATTGGGGTTAACTTTTAAACTTTAAATCACCCGGCGGGTGCAACCTGGAAGGGTGGGATGCCCGAATTTGCAAAATTCAGTTTAGTTGACCAGACAATTGAGGGATGCATTGTGTATCGCCTCCTTCAACATACGGCGCTTTAGGGCACAATTGGGGTTAACGTTTTAAAAAAAACTAATATTCACACCCGGAGGGTGCTCCTTGGAGGGATGGGAATAACAAATTTACGATTCAGTTAGTTAACCAGACAATTGAGGGATACGTTTTGTATCGCCGCCTTCAACATACGGCGATCTAAAAAGATACTTCGGGAGAAGTTAGATCTCGTATATTTGTCAGGCTTCCCAGTTTTTGATCTATGAGATAATTCGGGGGCCGGCGTCTTTTTTAGTTTTTTTTTTTTCCAAAATTGAATCTTGAAACAAACCCCACCGGAAAGACTTCATCAGTTATAAACGCCATGCTGGTCTTTATATATTATGTCAGAGGGTATCCATAAATCTTTTGGACAAATTAAGATATTCAGAAATCTTTTACTTAGGAAACCCCACCGCGTAGCGAGCTGTCGTCGTTGAGTATTACGTCTCGTTACCCGGCGGGTTATTTAACACTTGTGTGCGAACATGTTTGGGTTAACCTTTTGAGCGTTAATTCCTGGAAATTTTCTTTTTTTCCAGAGCTGGGTCCCGGCGGGTCTATGCAGAACCTGGAGTAATTATCCCACCAGTCTCTGTCATGGCTATCTTTGCCCCGGTTTTTGCTTTATGCATTACGCCCTCCTGTTCAGGTATCCCTATTTTTGCGCACACCCTTTGTATGAAATGTGTTAAAATGTCTCGTTTGGTGTAGGTTACCTTTCCGGTGTTTTTTCTCGTTGCTCCGAGAACACCGTTTTTGTTTACCGAGTTTTAGTCAGGATGGCTCAAAATAGGTAAGTTACCCCGACGAGTTTGGTCGCTTGAGGGCTCATAAGAAACTGCGTTTTCTGTGGTCGAGCCTGGGAACAGGCTTCCTGTGTTATTCATTGCTTTATGCATTACGCCCTCCTGTAATGCATAGTTTAGTGTGGGTTACCTTTCCGGCGTTTTTCTCGTTGCTCCGAGAACATCGTTTTTGTTTACCGAGTTTTAGTCAGGATGGCTAAAATAGGTAAGTTACCCCGACGAGTTTGGTCGCTTGAGGGCTCATCAGAAACTGCGTTTTCTATGGTCGAGCCTGGGATCAGGCTTCCTGAGTTATTCCCGTCGAGGGGGGCTCCACTCAGTTTTCTAGGTGATCAGGCTGACACCTGTTGGCCTTGGTTTTCTCTGCTTTTCAAAGCCATTGAAACAATGCTGTCTGTTTGTTTGGTCTTTACCTCCCGGCGACCGTTTTACAAAGAGGTCTGGGGCAGGTATAATTGGTTTGACATTAATAATAATAATAATAATAATATAATAATAATATTTATTCAGTTAGCAATTTACAGAGTTGGTACCACATAGTATGTTATAAATATGACATGTACCAGCCTTGCATAATTCCAACTAAGGATAGCCCAATAAGGCCGTTAGGCGTATTTCCATTGGGGTCCTTGTATATAAAACCCGGCGGTTGTACCTTCGGGTGGTTATATTAACGGATTTGCGATTCGAGATAATTTGCCAAACAATTGATTGATACAATAGGGTATCACGGCCTTCAAGACGGCGATCTATGAGGGCTTCTGGGAGAAGCCGGATTAGAGATTAAGATAAGCTTAGACTTTTTATGGGATAAAAAGATGCCTGAATCCTACTAGTGTTTCAAGTGTAAAGGGTTACTTGAAAGACTTCATCTTTAATAAAGATATGCTTCATCTTTATGAGGATTAAGAAGTTATGCTTAATTCTTTTGGACAGATAAAAGATATGCTGAAATCTTTAATAAGCCATTGAAACAATGCCGTTTGTTTGTTTAGTCTTTCCCTCACGGCGACCTTTTTACAAAGAGGTCTGGGGCAGGTACAATTGGTTTGACATTGCATATAAAACCCGGCAGTTGTACCTTTGGGTGGTTATATTAACTGATTTGCAATTCGCGATAATTTGCCAAACAATCTATCTATCTATCTATTGCCTGACGCCGTGATCCCCGAAGGGGTGGCCACGAACCGCCCCATGCACCTCTGTCCCCAGTCAGTCGACGCCCCTCCCCCCAACCAGCACCGCCTTCGTTCATGTAGTTCCTCACTCCATCCTTCCACCTCATATTCGGTCTACCTCTCCCCCTCTGTCCCTCCACCTCGCTCTCGTACACCCTCTTAGTCATTCTCTCGCTTTCCATACGTTCCATATGGCCGAACCATCTCAGTTGTTCCTTTTCACACTTTCCAGCACATCTACCTCCACACCAACACCTTTACTTCCTCATTAGTCTGTCTATCCCTCCATGTAACTCCGCACGCACTCCTTAAGTAATTCATTTCCACTGCTCTCACTCTTGGTCTGAGTCTCTCAACCAACGTCCATGCTTCGCTTCCGTAAGTCAGTGTCGGGATTACCACACTGTCATGCAAGGACTTCTTCACTTCCATACTGACACCGTATTTTTTGTTACTGCTTTTAGCGTTCCTACAACCCTCTTCCCCTGTTGTACCCTCTCCCGCACCTCTTCATCCATAGTCCCATCTTTACTCAGATACTTAAAAGAGTTGACGATCTCCATAGCCTGACCGTTCAGCTTCACCTCACACTCTGTGACTTCACCCCTTTCGAAGACCATAACCTTGCTCTTCCCCGTATTTACCTTCAAATTCCGTTTTTCGCACACTGTTCCAAACTCATTTACCAGACCCTGCAACTCCCATTCATTATCACTCATCAGAACTGTATCATCCGCAAACAGCAGTATTTGCCAAACAATTGCCAAACAATTGATTGATACAATAGGGTATCACGGCCTTCAAGACGGCGATCTATGAGGGCTTCTGGGTGACGCCAGATTAGAGATTAAGATAGGCTTAGACTTTTTATGGGATAAAAAGATGCCGGAATCTTACTAGTGTTTCAAGTGTAAAGGGATACTTGAAAGACTTCATCTTTAATAAAGATATGCTTCATCTTTATGAGGATTCAGAAGATATGCTTAAATCTTCTGGACAGGTAAAGATATGCTGAAATCTTTAATATGATACTAAAGGACAACGAAAAGTAGTGGTGGAGTGCTACGGTTCGTTGACCGGCGGTTTTGAGGCACATATTTTGTACCGTTTTTTGGGTGTAAGTAGTAGTACCGTGTAACCCTATTAGCATTAATCCCCGGAAAATTCTCTTTCCAGGGCGGATTACCGGTGTTGCACCAGGTGACCAGGTAGTTCCCGGGGGCGGGGTAGTTTTCCCCCAGTCTCTGTTGTGTCGGCACTTGAACCTCTCATTGCTGTATGTTCAACGCCGTTAAGCTCAGGTAGCCCTATCTTATTTTTATTTGTTAATGAAATAATTTAATAGCTGAATCATAATAAACATATATATTTTCTATGATTATATTATGATAATATTGTGTTTATTTATAGTAATTTATTTTAATACAATTAAATATAAATTAAATTAATTAGTATACTTTATGATTTTGCTCACCAGCTCTGCTTTCAATGTGTTAATGAGCTATGGGAGCTTTTAATTATCATAAACCTTTACGGGACTCGGACGAGGGCTCCCGTTCAGGGAGTATACCGAGCTCGCAAGCGAGGGACAGCCAAGGTGTATGGCGATACTCACAGCATACCTCACCCGCCGGACGATAACGCCGGCGGGCGGACCTGACGCTCTGATACGGACGAGAACAGGTTGAGTTCCATTTATCTCTTTTCCGCTGCCAGACGCGTCTCTAATGTGCCACGTAGTCAACAAACTACAGGATTAGCGAGGCGTAGTCTCGCTAATCGCGCCCCTGTGGCCGGCGCAGTGTGGTACCAGCATTTGAACACGTGGTGCCCGCACCCAGTGTCCCTCCTGGTCGGGTTGTTCCACTTAGAACACAATTGGCAACCTAGAAACCTCGCGGACTTGTTCATTTTGGACATTCAGGAGGCCAAGTGGCTAGCACCTTATGGTAGTGACGTGACCAAGATATTCACGAATCAATATACCCAGTCTACAAAGCGACAGTTTCAATCGCATTGGAAAGCTTTTACGTCTCGGATTCTTAAAACAAAACAAACTGTGCCCTCGGTGGCGTTGGTTGTTTATTATTTAATTTATCTGTTCATGCAGAAACATTTATCTGAAAGTGATTTATGTGGGCAGGTTTTAAACTCCGCCCACCTCCCCGTCAGCTCAGGCCTACATGGTCTCTGGACAAAGCATTGTCGTTATTCTCGTTCCCGAATGTACCAAAGACTGCAGATTTTACGAAAGGGCAGTATTCCTTATGGCTTTGGCTACCGGGAACAGAGTATCTGAGCTGGCGGCGATGAGTAACGCACCTAATTGCCTCAGGTTTGATAGGCTTCATGAGTGTATTCACATTGCACCTTCCCCAGGATTCATAGCCGAGATTGAGCACAGTGAACACGTGTTTTCAGAGTTCACGGTGCCGGCGTTAAACAGGGGAAAGGTGCACCATCTTTTTTGCCCAGTGCAAGCTCTAACCAAATATTTAAGAGTGGCACCTCTAAATCACCAGGGTGCTTTATGGGTCGCAAGTCCGGGTGAACGATTGATGGAGCGTACACTGGCTTCTCTCTTGGTCGAGGACTTTAAAGAGAAGCATCCCGGCGTTGTGGGTAAGACCCACGATTTACGCAAGGGGACAGCCTCTTTACGTTTCCTTAATAATCTTTTGGTGGAAGTTATTACGTCCACACAGTTGTGGGCCTCTAATCAGGAGTTTTTGCCTCGATACCTTTCAGTAGCTCTGGACAAACCTTCCTTGCCATGTATAGCTTTACGGCAGAGGGTCTAGGTGGCCCTTTTAGTCACGTTTTGTTTAATTTCAAGAAAAAGGGGGGGGGGGGGTGCAGTCAGTGTGACATAGGACACCCTAGACCCCTCCGGAGTATGTGTTCGGAACATACGAGCTGTGATACTGGTTGTAGGCATTGTATTATAAAATTTCTCTGTAGTATTCATTGCAGGAAATTGTGCTAAAGGCCAATAGTAGTGTTACGACAATTCTTGTTGTAAGTAGCTTTGGCTGTGAAGCAATAGATTTTTGAGAAATCTCGGTAGTGGCAACTACGACTTTTACTTTTGCAGTAATTACTTCTGCATAAGTACACGAGTTCAGTACTTCTACGAATGTACAAGAATTCATTTATGTTTGGTTATATTTTTAGGAATATATCCACTAGTTAATAGGGTTTATATGTGCACATGTAAACTTATAAGTTTTTAGTTTTCACCACTTACTTTAAGCCTTCTTAACTAGCAGATCTGTGCACAGAGTCTCAGAGTTAACCCTTTTTCAAGCAGGCTTCTTTGAAGCACGCTCCTGCTTGTACCCCTTTTTGAAGATTTAGGCTGTATAAAGTTTATGCACCCGAATATCTCTTTTTTACAAAAGTAAGAATACTATGTGGTTGTTTGATTATCTGCTTTTCTAGAGTTATGATATGATTACGAATATCCCCCTCCAGTCTTAGAAATCAGGTATGTTCGTCAATGATGGAGGGGCCACTAATAAATTATAGGTTTGACTCCTGTAAGGAGATAAAGAAAACCTAATATTTAGTAGTGGCCCCGTAACCATTGACGACTGGGGCCCTCCCGACCATCCCCTTCCCATTCGTTGATGTATTAACACCTTACGAGCGGCCTATGCGGTTTATTTATGTGTACCGCACAGCGGGGTGTTTTTAGCCAAAATAGGGCTGTTTACGTGATCATTTTCATGCCTAAATAAGACCCAGAACGTAAAACAAGTACCTATCCCTGAAAGGGCATAAACAGAGCTTTCGAATGACACCATAACGATCCTTGTATGATGGATAGTTTTCTTGCAATAACCGTGCAACGCGAGTGCAAAAAGCAGGTAATTCGGTACTTTCAGTACATAATTGAGTATGTAGCGAGTGAGAGAGGGAGGAGGGAGCTGAGATTTGTGTCAGTAGGTTCGCCGCGGTGGTCTGGAGCAGTCATACGCTCGCTAGTCTCCTGCCACCACTTGTCTCTCTCTCTCAGCCACATTACGTGCTGAAATTGCCACTCGAGTTATGTCGAGCGCCGCCACATAGTCCAGCTTTATTTAACTCGACTTATGTTGCTCGCCGCTAATTATGGGTTAAGGATTTTGGTTTACTTGATATGTCAGTGAAGGAAGAATGACGCCTGAATCAGCGTCTGGTCAAAGATCCACACAAGTACATCTACGATATGATGGAAAGCTTATTGGATAGTTATTCTTATTTTCTTTTTCTTTTTTCTTTTTTACGAAGTTTTTTCGTAGTGAGAACCCAATTCATAATGACTGAAGCCATGAGTGAGGTCGCGTGCGCTCATGATGAAGGCTCCTCAGATTTTAAATGCTCTGCGCGGTAGATTCAAAACTACGGCGGATTAGTGTTTGAAGAGGATGCCTTATGTAATAGGCATGTTCGTCAATGATGGAGGGGCCACTAATAAATACAGATTTTTGAGAGTTACAAAGTAAAGGAAAGCAAATCATAATCACAAGGTAACCAGTAACAAAGAAGCCTCAATAATAGCACTATTTAATGAGTAACTGGTATTGATGTATGTACTGTATGTATATACTCAGGCACATATCCTATAGCTGGGGGTGGCCGACTCGAGACAGAGCCCGAACAGGGACAACACAACACAACATAAAAAAAAAAAAAAAAAAATTCACACACATCTAGGTCATCCAGAAGAACACCCAGATTCCAAGGATCACTAAGGGCCTCCAGCACTCCCCTGGTCCCAGACTTCCCGTAGAGGTTCCGATCTCAGCAGGCAGACACTCAGCGGAACCATATGATAGAGACCTTTATTATATCCACATTTTCAGTGACGTGCCCCAGTCGTGGTTGGAGCTACAGAGCAGCCACCCCTTGAGTGAGATCAGTGAGCTGCACGGCCTGTACCAGCGTCAGGGTCTAGCTCTCTCTCTGCCAGGATCACTCGTCCTCGTCTCACTGGCAGACTCACTTAGATCAAACAGTTTCTTCAATTTCCTCAGCGGTTAGTGGTTGTGTCTTTTCCATATACTGTATTATTCTTATTGTATTTTCTTGAAATAGTTGTTGTTGTTGTAGTAGCCCTAAGATTCCCTTTTATTGAAACCCTGCGGCGTCCAGGTAGTCCGCCACCTCCCCCGGGTGGGTTCTAGAGATCTCTGAGTGAAGCAATGTTGAAGTTACGTCTGTGCTGGGCAAGTGCTGGGTAGTGGAGTATTCTTACAGTTTCTTACAGTTTCTTACAGTAGATCCTCTGGAAAAAGGCAAACTAGGCCTGTGTATCCAGCTCAGTACCAGTACTTGCACTGCTGCGGTTGTTCACGGTGTTGGCGGCGGCGGTAGCAGACGCAACATTTTTACTATTCTGTATTTTTGCTTTATAATCAAATTTCAAATCTTGTCTTCCCCATGCTTTATCAAGATTACTCTCAAACTCCCTTATTGATTTGGAATCGACTACATACTGGGGCAGAGCGTTCCACTCATTTACCACTCTATCACAAAATGAGTTCTTTGCCTTCTCAAGCCTATTTCTCTCTTTGTAAATTTTCTTTGAGTGTCCTCTCGTTCTTGTTCCCTCCCGTATCAAGAAGATACCTTCACACACATCCTCATCATACTTTCCTGACACTATCTTAAAAGTCTCTATCATATCCCCTCTCTTTCTCCTATATGCCAGTGTCGGAAGCCCCAGAACAACCTCTGCTCATAGCCCGCGTTCTTCAACGTTGGTACTAGCTTGCTAGCTCTCCTCTGCACTTTCTCCACTGCTTCTATATCCTTTACCATATATGGAGCCCACACCTGGTTCGCATATTCCAGGTGCGGCCTAACCAGCGCTGTATAGAGATTCCTGAAGATTTCTTCATCAAGTGACACAAATGTCCTCCTTTCAGCCAGCCCTACAATTATATTGGCTTTGTTTATCTTTTCCGCTAAATGTTCTGAGAAATTTAACTTATTGTCTATCACTACTCCTATATCCTTTTCTGCATTCACTTCCTCCATCGCTTCATACATACTGTATCCTACCTTGTCTATCTTGCTTGTCCCAATCTGCATGTACTTGCATTTTTTTGGATGAAAAGGCATTAACCAATGCTCAGACCATCCCTTCATGCCCTCCACATCTCCTTGAAGCAAACCCACATCTTCCTTACTCCTCACTCTTCTATACAGCTTAGTGTCATCCGCATACAGGTATACCTCACTTCCATTAGTTATAACTTCAGGTAAGTCGTTGATAAATATAACAAACAGTAGTGGTCCCAACACAGATCCCTGAGGAACCCTACTTGTAATTTCCCTCCACCAGTGTTCTGTGTTGTCAGAGGGATGTTGACAGCAGAAACAAGAAGGGTCTTGAGTTGGATCTATTCTGTGTTTGTAATCTTGTAATGATGGGTGGTGGCAGGACCTGAGGCATGCAAGTGTGACTCAATTTCGGTAGAATGTAGAGTTCGGGCGTACCGCCCGCCTTATTTACACTACGCGGAGCGGCGGTAGACGCTTGAACCTGTTGAACTCACTTTGTATTCGCCTTACCTCGCTGTATCACCGGCGGAGTTCCATATGCTGAGTATTGCAGGCAGAGTTGGCGGATAATACTTAATTCATTATCCAGGGCGGGGTGAACAGATTATATTCCAGTGCACTAATAAGCTTTGAGTGCTGACTCATTTCTTGCTGGCTGGCCAGGACTTGACTCCACTGTCAGCACTTCCATCCGCTATCGTTACTCACGGTCAACTGTCTTCCGACGCCATGACTCAGTTACTCATCGCCCTGCTCATGACGTCACAATATCGACGCTCCATATACGCACTAGTTTCCGTGCCCCACTTGAATTCATTTGTTTTTTATCTTTCTTTCCTTTTCCGATTACGTATCTTTTAGGCAATATACAGGTATATTGTATTTATTCCACATTATTCTTATTGTACTTTCCCACTTATGTTGTGTATTTTCTCACAACATAATTACTTAATACCCATTTATCTACTTATTCTTATTGTACTTTTCCACTTATGTATCTTGTCATACCATATTCACTTTAATACCCAAGTTTCTGATTACTAAGACTAACACATTCCCCTCTTTTTCTTTTCTTTTTTTTCTTTTTCTTTTCTTTTCTTTACTCTGCTTTGCTCAACTCCTTTAGTAATAACATAGGAGAGGCTCCTTTCTTCGTGAGACAGTCTGCTATCTGCTTCGTTGTTTCTATCCACTTCACTTCTTGGATTTCTTTTCTTGCTATTATGTCTCGCAACACAGCTATATTTATCCTTAGGCTTCTGTCATCTACCAACTTGGTAGACTGCAAACAATCCACCAAAGATTTGTTGTCTGAAAAACATTTTACCGGAATTGTGTGCTGATTTCCGAGGATTGTTCTCAGCATATGTGCCAAATACATCCCATTCTCTGCTGCATCTAATAGACTAAGGGATTCTGCTGCCAAAGTCGATTTCACCACCCGTCTCACCTTTCTTGATCTCCACGCAATGGGGCAGCTATTTCCCTATGTCTCTCACAAATATGATGTGACCACCCTGAGACCCAAGGTCTGTCAAATTGCCAAAAGACGCGTCACTGTAGCATTCAAGTGTACACTCGTCCAGGTCCACTTTCCCAAACCAAATTGACAGTGGGTTATCCTTGACCTTCTTGACGGCTTTGTTGGCTCTGATTACATCTCCGACAGTTGTCCGATTGAATGCCGTACTCAGTTCACATACTGTACATCATATGCTATATCTGGCCTCGTTTGTGTGGCTACCCAGTTTAGTTGGCCCACAACAGATCGGTATTTTGTTCTCTCCTCTTGACTGACTTCATCATTTCTTCTGTCCTTATAAGATTTGATCATGTTCATCTCTTGGAGTCCATGTCTAATGTAATTGCCTTGATTAATCATAATGCCATCCTCTGCTTGTTCTATTGTTATACCCAGGTACTGGAAACGAGTCTTCTCTTCAGAACCAATCAGAAATAATTTTTCCAACTGGGACATTACAGATATCTTGAATGCATTTGACCCGCTCCAATAGAAGTCATCTACTGTACATGGATGCAAATGATCCCTTCTAATCTTCCATCATTATGCCAGAAGAACAGTGCTGGTTCTAAACCACACATGGACATACCCAATGTAAGCAATTCATGCTTCACCCTCTCGTACCATGCTCTGGCTGCATCATTGAGACCATATACTGTCTTCTTTAATCTCCATAGATATCCATTGTAGAATTCTTCAGGGGGCAACACGAAAATCTCTCTATTAATAGGATGCCTCTGTAAGAAAGTGGCTTTCACATCCAGTGCATGGCAGTCCCAATTCTTGGCGGACACAATACTTAAAGCCAGTCTAAAAGCTTCCTGTGAACACGTAGGAGAATCAATGGGAACATCCTTTAACTCTTCCTCAAAGCCACGTGCCACTAAACGGGCCTTAATAACCTGAGTGCCAGATTTTATTTTCTGTGTCATTATCCACCTTGTTGATATGGCCTTCTGACCTTGGTCCTCAACTTCCTCAAACACATCATTATCAATCCAATTCTTCATTTCTGCCCTTTTTGCCTCTGTGCATACATCATTGGAATACGTTATCATGACTTCCTCTGTATCGTTTACAATCCGCCAATTATAGATGTCTTTATCTACATCAATCCATTTTGTCACATTACTTGTTTCGTCTCTGATGTTGAAACATGTTTTGTACTTGCCAGTTGCTTTACCAGCTCTACTTAAGATTGTGATAATTACTTTTTCCTTGTTCTCCACCATGTATCCTTCTATTCTATCCCCCACTCTAGGCATTCTAGCTTCAGCAGCTACACTGTTTCCGTCTCCGGACTCCTGTTCACCACTGCATTTCTCATTATCATCCATTTCAGCGTCCTCAGGCTCATTCTCTGTTTCGTTTTCCATGTTAACATCATTTGATTCGTCTTCAACTGGAACATGCAATCCTGTCTCCGTTGTTTTGCCACTACTGATATCGTCCATGTCTTGCATCTTGCAACTTGCATTCTGCAACCTATATGTGCACTCGCACATATGTTCCTCCATGTTTCACAAGAACTTGTTTACCATCCTTTCCAATCACTACACCTGGGCCTTTCCATTGGTTTTCACTGTTTCGTTTGTAATATACTCTGTCTCCATTTTGCAAGCATACCATGTCTGCTCTTACGTTATGCAGTAGTGCCCTACGTATTTTCTCATTGGACTAATTTTTGATGAACACTTCTCTGGCCACATGCATAGCATTAAGGTTTTCAGCCACGATTTCCAATGATGTCCTGTTTTCAAGAGCAGGAATCTTATTATTCAGCACACTAGGTATACTTGGCTTGAATCCATACACCAGCTGGTTTGGGGAAAAGCCATTGTTGTTCTGGAGTGCATTACGTGCTGCTACAGCCCATGCCAGTTCTGTAGATACACCACATTTTGCATCCAACACAATCTTTGCCACATTATCACCAAGTACGGCATTCAGCCGCTCACATACGCCATTGCTCCATGGGCTTTCAGCAGCTGTGCACATCACTTGAATAATATAATTTTCGGCCATGCTCCGAAAATCACTGTTATTGAACTCTCCACCATTGTCGGTCAAGAACTTGTCAGGTGCTCCAAACCGGCTGATCCACTGAATCACTACTTCTCTTATAATGGTCTCAGGTTTCTTATTGTGGATGACCGTAGTCACACAATATCTTGTTGCCAAGTAAACCAAGACAAGAAAATAGTCACTCTTCCATGCCTTCAGATCCATTCCTACTGCCTCATTGAACATCTTACCAATGGGGAGTCCCACCACAGGACGGGGAGTCACTTTCTTAAATTTTCTACAAATATCACAACTATCACTCACTTTATTTATTTCCAGTTTCCATTGTTCATTGAGTATCCCTGCTTCTTTGATTCATCTCGTTAACTTCTCTGCAGTGGGATGTGAGAATTGCCGATGTAACTTCAACACCTTCTTGGAAATGTCTTCATGATCTTCTGTGGCCAATACCCAGTCTACCATTTGCTTATATGGTGTCTTCACTATGGGAAGTGTATAATGCCCTGTAGAGGTGATATGCAGCTTACTTTCTCTGCCAAACATACGCACTGTATCCTTTCTGAAGTTCAATATCATGCCTCCACGTTTCATGGCTGACCTGCTCATTAGTAGTGGAATTCTACAATCCACCACATCGGTCCGAATCATGATTTTTATCCCATGTATATAACAGGGAATATGCACAATACCTTTTGATGTCACCTGTCTTGCATCTCCGAATTTAAATGATGTCTCTGATCTCTCTCTTTTTATCAACTGTACGTCATCTGATGATACTGTATCCACATAAGCCTGTAACCAGTCTTCACCACACACCGTTGTAGAACATCCTGAATCAAGAACCAGGGCTCCCAAAGCTTCCGACATTAATTTTTCTCTCTTATCAACCCCGTCTGATAGCAATGTCAGCTGCACTTCGCCAGTATCTTCCATCACAACCTTATTTTCCATATCCCTATCCTCTCTCTTAGGACAATTTCGCACCCAGTGGTCAACAGATCCGCACACGAAACATTTTGTGAGCTCACCATTTGGTCCTGTTGGGTTTTTGGCATCACCACCAACACCTCTAGGACTCCAGTACCTGTTACGTGTTCCACGTCTATACCCACGTCTATATCTGCCTCCGGTGCCTCGAAATGGAGCTCTACTGACTTCCAAAATGGGCTCAGACTTCACCTGCACCGTGTCATTCTGTGTATCTCCACTTAAATTGTGGTCTACAATTCCACCTCCGAACATTCTATTTAATGTCTTTTTCATCTCCTCGAATGTGATGGTAGTCGTAGTTGACATCGCTAATTGGAAGTGAATATCTGACAAATCACAACTTTTCAATAACCGAAACGCCAACACCTGATCTGGCAGTTCCATACCATGTTTCTTGAATCTATAATATCTTCTACCAAATTCCACCAAATTATAGGTTTGACTCCTGTAAGGAGATAAAGAAAACCTAATATTTAGTAGTGGCCCCGTAATCATTGACGAACATGCCTATTACATAAGGCACCATCTTCAAACACTCATCCGCCGTAGTTTGAATCTACCGCGCAGAGCATTTAAAATTTGAGGAGCCTTCATCATGAGCGCACGCGACCTCACTCATGGCTTCAGTCATTATGAATTGGGTTCTCACTACGAAAAAACTTCGTAAAAAATAAAACAAAAAGAAAATAAGAATAACTATTCAATAAGCTTTCCATCATATCGTGGATGTACTTGTGTGGATCTTTGACCAGACGCTACTGCAGGCGTCATTCTTCCTTCACTGACATATCAAGTAAACCAAAATCCTTAATACATCAACGAATGGGAAGGGGATGGTCGGGAGGGCCCCAGTCGTCAATGATTACGGGGCCACTACTAAATATTAGGTTTTCTTTATCTCCTTACAGGAGTCAAACCTATAATTTATTAGTGGCCCCTCCATCATTGACGAACATGCCTGATTTCTAAGACTGGAGGGGGACATTCGTAATCATATCATAACTCTAGAAAAGCAGATAATCAAACAACCACATAGTATTCTTACTTTTGTAAAAAAGATATATTCGGGTGCATAAACTTTATACAGCCTAAATCTTCAAAAAGGGGTACAAGCAGGAGCATGCTTCAAAGAAGCCTGCTTGAAAAAAGGTTAACTCTGAGACTCTGTACACAGATCTGCTAGTTAAGAAGGCACCCCACTTAAAGTAAGTGGTGAAAACTAAAAACTTACAAGTTTACATGTGCACATATAAACCCCATTAACTAGTGGATATATTCCTAAAAATATAACCAAACATAAATGAATTCTTGTACTTTCGTAGAAGTACTGAACTCGTGTACTTATGCAGAAGTAATTACTTCAAAAGTAAAAGTCGTAGATGCAACTACCGAGATTTCTTAAAAATCTATTGCTTCACAGCCAAAACTACTTACAACAAGAATTGTTGTAACACTACTATTGGCCTTTAGCACAATTTCCTGCAATAAATACTAAAGAGAAATTTTATAATACAATGCCTACAAACAGTATCACAGCTCGTATGTTCCGAACACATACTCCGGAGGGGTCTAGGGTGTCCTATGTCACACTGACTGCACCCCCCCCCCCCTTTTTCTTGAAATTAAACAAAACGTGACTAAAAGGGCCACCGAGACCCTCTGCCGTAAACCTATACATGGCAAGGAAGGTTTGTCCAGAGCTACTGAAAGGTATCGAGTCAAAAACTCCTGATTAGAGGCCCACAACTGTGTGGACTTAATAACTTCCACCGAAAGATTATTAACCCGTTGAGCCCCGGCTAGTTATAATATTTTGTTCACCCCAGTCCCAAGCCATTTTCACTTCTTTTTTTATTTTTTGCTAAAATGGAAGACAAGGATGAGAAATGAAAAAAAAAAAAAAAAAAAATCACCTCGGATATTTTTTGGGGTGGGGGGCCGGTTGGGGGGGGGGGGGGAGCCTCAAACAAATTTGTTGAGCCAAAATGGAAGAGAATGGTGAGAAATGAAGAAGAAAAAAAAAAACTCACCTCGGTCATTTGGGGGGGGGGGGTCGAAAGTTCGTCTCCCCCACATGACCACCCGCCCGGGAGCACTAGGGTGAAAACTGAGTATGGCATTGTATGGCATACATCCTAAGGAGTGTCTCACATAAATCTCAAGCCTCTAGCTCCCATACGACCGGAGTAATGAAGGTTCAAAGTGGCGGTGAACTAAGGGTGTAAAGTATCCCCACTAAGCCCACCACCACCAGCCGCGCGGCTGTCTCGGCCCGCTCACACCTACTGGCCCGGCTCCCACACACACTACGGTACCTCCCCCTCCTATTCTCCCGCCATTTCCTACCTTACGAGCCACGTAAGTGTTTTTTTATATGTCGGACGCACGTGATGCGTCGCTGGGAGTTGGTGATCAAACACTGCCGACGCATCACGTGCGACGCTGGGTCTCACTGGGTTAAGGAAACGTAAAGAGGCTGCCCCCTTGCGTAAATCGTGGGTCTTACCCACAATGCCGGGATTCTTCTCTTTAAAGTCCTCGACCAAGAGAGAAGCCAGTGTACGCTCCATCAAGCGTTCACCCGGACTTGCGACCCATAAAGCACCCTGGTGATTTAGAGGTGCCACTCTTAAATATTTGGTTAGAGCTTGCACTGGGCAAAAAAGATGGTGCACCTTTCCCCTTTTTAACGCCGGCACCGTGAACTCTGAAAACACGTGTTCACTGTGCTCATTCTTGGCTATGAATCCTGGGGAAGGTGCAATGTGAATACACTCATGAAGCCTATCAAACCTGAGGCAATTAGGTGTGTTGCTCATCGCCGCCAGCTCAGATACTCTGTTCCCGGTAGCCAAAGCCATAAGGAATACTGCCCTTTTTGTAAAATCTGCAGTCTTTGGTACATACGGGAACGAAAATAACGACAATGCTTTGTCCAGAGACCAGGTAGGCATGAGCTGACGGGGAGGTGAGCGGAGTATAAAACCTGCCCACATAAATCACTTTCAGATAAATGTTTCTGCATGAACAGATAAATTAAATAATTAACAACCAACGCCACCGAGGGCACAGTTTGTTTTGTTCTAAGAATCCAAGACGTAAAAGCTTGCCAATGCGATTGAAACTGTCGCTTTGTAGACTGGGTATATTGATTCGTGAATATCTTGGTCACGTCGCTACCATATGGTGCTAGCCACTTGGCCTCCTGAATGTCCATAATGAACAAGTCCGCGAGGTTTCTAGGTTGCCAATTGTGTTCTAAGTGGAACAACCCGACCGGGAGTGACACTGGGTGCGGGCACCACGTGTTCAAATGCTGGTACCACACTGCGACGGCTACAGGGGCGCGATTAGCGAGACTACGCCTCGCTAATCCTGTAGTTTGTTGAGTACGTGGCACATTAGAGACGCGTCTGGTGGCGGAAAATAGATAAATGGAACTCAACCTGTTCTCGTCCGTCATCAGAG
Organism: Paralithodes platypus; assembly: GCA_032716605.1. Classification (NCBI taxonomy): domain Eukaryota; kingdom Metazoa; phylum Arthropoda; class Malacostraca; order Decapoda; family Lithodidae; genus Paralithodes; species Paralithodes platypus. Next base: position 23,225,945 of record CM064499.1, read on the forward strand.
CGTCTGGTCCGCCCACCGGCGTTATCGTCCGGCGGGTGAGGTACAGTGGGAGTTTGTGAGTCTTCTCAGACGCAAACAATTCCACTTGTGGATGGTAATGCTCCACAATCGCAAGAGCGCCCATTCTACTGTTGTGCTTTGTCTCTGAGACAGAGCGTCTGCCCAGACGTTTGCTACGCCTGGGAGATAAGATACGTGAAGATGAATGTCCAGCCTGTTGGCTAGTATAAAAATCTTTTCTGACACGTTTAGCCACTTCCGAGATCTCATTGACCCTTGTTTCTGAATACAGTGAACCGCATTCAGATTGTCCATTCTGAAGGCCACCGACTTGCCACGTGAAGCAGAGCCGTGAGCCTGAAGGACAGATAAGGGGACTAGTAAGTCTTTGACATTGATGTGGAAGATTTCTAAATGGGACCAAAACCTTTGACCCTGATGCCCGAGGTTTGACTAAAAGCCCCAACCTATCATTCCTGACGCATCCATGTCCACCCATACCGACGGCGGAGGAGAGGTTCATGACATGACTGCGTGCAACATTTCTCTCGTCGCCCAAACCGCTAGTAAGTTGTGTAATAACGTTGGGATAGGCCATACTATCCCCGCCGGTAATAGTGGGAAAAATTTGTTGCCCTCCAAGATTAAACGTTAGACTTTCAACCGGCCCAACTTCACAGTTAGCTGAACCCAGTTGAGAGAACCGACTAGAGATTCCCAAAGTCTCCGTGTCGTAGTCAGACTGTGGAGAAACATAAACAGTTTTTGCGAAATCTGTTTCGAGTGTCCACACTCTGACTCAGAGTGAGAGAAGCTGTGTCCTCAACCAGCCCTATCCCCTGAAATACTCGTGAGGGAACAAGGGTTTGACTTTTACTAAGTTGACCTTGAATCCTAGAGATTTGAGATGGTTTAACGTAACGTAGACATGAATGATGCGTAACTTTTCTGTTTCTGCCACCACCAGTTAGTCGCCCAGATACCACAAGACCCTGATCCCTTGTTCTAACAAGGGCATCAGGGCTTGCCGGGACCTTGCTTGAATGCTTGTGCCAAATTGAAAACAGTCTTCCAAACTGCTGGTGAAATCAAAGAAGGAGTTAGAACTGGAGACAGAACTACTTGGCTTGCAATACGGTCAAGAAGTTTCTTCACTAAGAACATCCTCAGATCCTGCCTTGCTCGAACTGCCTCTAATAAGGCCGTCCGAATATCTCCTAAAGACTTGGATGGAAGTCTGGAGAAGCATGCGCCGGGAAAGTTCAATGGCTTTCCTGACTTCCGCGGCTTCTATTGCCTGAGAAGAGCGTAACAGAGACTTTGTTACTTTCTAGGAACCATATATTGCGAAAACAGTTTAAACGCTTTTCCTCTTAACCTAAACTCGCGGTCTAGGTAAGCTGGGGAAGGCGTGCTAAAGGGATCTTATAATTCGCACAAATTGATTATTTGGGGGGTGGCAGCCAAGAAGTCAAACAAAGCAGAGGGGACTCCGCCGGCACCAAAAACCGGAAGAGAGAACCATGAATGGTGTTCTGGAGGGATTTGGTGGGAAGATTAAGTCATGGTTATAATAACTTGGAATGGCCTTAATATGAACATCCAAAACATTTCCGTACCATTGCTACCCCTGACTCATCAGGCCCGTATAAAAGAGGCATAGCTCCTGTTTTTGACTGGCGCCTTGTCTAAAGGAGGGGGAGACATGTCTGATATGACTCGCACATTGGAAGTAGTGAGATCTGCTGTGCCTGGCACATTGGAAATTGGATCTGACACAAGAGGATGGTTAGGTATTTTAGCTAAAGCAAAGGATGTAGCCAGAGGTCGCACATTCGTCGACATCGCGGGATCTCCCGTATCAACTGTAGGAGTTTCCGGCATAGGGCCAAAGAACCTATTAAGTGCATTCAATAGTAGTCCATCAATCTCTTCCGCTGGTACATACCTAGCCGATGACGAACTCCGTGGAGATTCGACAGTACCCTGAGAGTCGCCTAGAAGGTGACTGGACTCTTCAACCTCCATCTCTGAGACCAGAGATCGTTGTTCTTCATCTGTTAATTCTGGCTTATCATGGGAAGATCCCGCCGAAGCCGGGACCTCCACATGTTGCCATGTTAAAACTGGGATAGAAGATGGTACATCGGCATCCCGGTGGACGTCAGCACTAGTTGAGTCACAAAGGGATGTGTTCTGTCCTGCCAGGACTGTGAGTATCGCCATACACCTTGGCTGTGGCTGTCCCTCGCTTGCGAGCTTGGTATACTCTCTGAATGGAAGCCCTCGTCCGAGTCCCGTAAAGGTTTATGATAATTAAAAGCTCCCATAGCTCATTAGCACATTTAAAGCGGAGCTGGTGAGCAAAATCATAAAGTATACTAATTAATTTAATTTATATTTAATTGTATTAAAATAAATTACTATAAATAAACACAATATTATCATAATATAATCATAGAAAATATATATGTTTATTATTATTCAGTTATTAAATTATTTCATTAACAAATACAAATAATATAGGGATACCTGAGCTTAACGGCGTTGAACATACAGCAATGAGAGGTTCAAGTGCCGACATGACAGAGACTGGGGGAAAACTACCCCGCCCCCGGGAACTACCTGGTTACCTGGTGCAACACCGGTACTCCGCCCTGGAAAGAGAAATTTCCGGGGATTAATGCTCATAGGGTTACACCCAAAAAATGGTACAAAATATGTGCTACAAAACCGCCGGTCAACGAACCGTAGCACTCCACCACTACTTTTCGTTTTCCTTTAGTTTCATATTAAAGATTTCAGCATATCTTTACCTGTCCAGAAGATTTAACCCTTATTTAGCGGCGAGCAACATAAGTCGAGTTAAATAAAGCTGGACTATGTGGCGGCGCTCGACATAACTCGAGTGGCAATTTCAGCACGTAATGTGGCTGAGAGAGAGAGACAAGTGGTGGCAGGAGACTAGCGAGCGTATGACTGCTCCAGACCACCGCGGCGAACCTACTGACACAAATCTCAGCTCCCTCCTCCCTCTCTCACTCGCTACATACTCAATTATGTACCGAAAGTACCGAATTACCTGCTTTTTGCACTCGCGTTGCACGGTTATTGCAAGAAAACTATCCATCATACAAGGATCGTTATGGTGTCATAGCTCTTGTTTATGCCCTTTCAGGGATAGGTACTTGTTTTACGTTCTGGGTCTTATTTAGGCATGAAAATGATCACGTAAACAGCCCTATTTTGGCTAAAAACACCCCGCTGTGCGGTACACATAAATAAACCGCATAGGCCGCTCGTAAGGTGTTAAGCATATCTTCTGAATCCTCATAAAGATGAAGCATATCTTTATTAAAGATGAAGTCTTTCAAGTATCCCTTTACACTTGAAACACTAGTAAGATTCCGGCATCTTTTTATCCCATAAAAAGTCTAAGCCTATCTTAATCTCTAATCCGGCTTCTCCCAGAAGCCCTCATAGATCGCCGTCTTAAAGGCCGTGATACCCTATTGTATCAATCAATTGTTTGGTAAATTATCGCGAATTGCAAATCAGTTAATATAACCACCCGAAGGTACAACCGCCGGGTTTTATATGCAATGTCAAACCAATTGTACCTGCCCCAGACCTCTTTGTAAAAAGGTCGCCGGGAGGGAAAGACCAAACAAACAAACAGCATTGTTTCAATGGCTTATTCAAGATTTCAGCATCTCTTTACCTGTCCAAAAGAATTAAGCATATCTTCTGAATCCTCATAAAGATGAAGCATATCTTTATTAAAGATGAAGTCTTTCAAGTATCCCTTTACACTTGAAACACTAGTAAGATTCAGGCATCTTTTTATCCCATAAAAAGTCTAAGCCTATATTAATCTCTAATCTGGCTTCTCCCAGAAGCCCTCATAGATCGCCGTCTTGAAGGCCGTGATACCCTATTGTATCAATCAATTGTTTGGCAAATTATCGCGAATCGCAAATCCGTTAATATAACCACCCGAAGGTACAACCGCCGGGTTTTATATGCAATGTCAAACCAATTATACCTGCCCCAGACCTCTTTGTAAAAAGGTCGCCGGGAAGGAAAGACCAAACAAACAGACAGCATTGTTTCAATGGCTTTGAAAAGCCGAGAAAACCATATCCAACAGGTGTCAGCATGATCACCTAGATAACTGTGTGGAGCCCCCCTCGCCGGGAATAACACAGGAAGCCTGATCCCAAGCTCGACCACAGAAAACGCAGTTTCTGATGAGCCCTCAAGCTAGCAAACTCGTCGGGGTAACTTACCTATTTTAGCCATCCTGACTAAAACTCGGTAAACAAAAACGGTGTTCTCGGAGCAACGAGAAAAACGCCGGAAAGGTAACCCACACCAAACGAGACATTTTAACACATTTTATACAAAGGGTGTGCGCAAAAATAGGGATACCTGAACAGGAGGGCGTAATGCATAAAGCAAAAACCGGGGCAAAGGTAGCCATGACAGAGTCTGGTGGGAAACTTACTCCAGGTTCTGTATAGACCCGCCGGGACCCAGCTCTGGAAAAAAAGACAATTTCCAGGAATTAATGCTCATAAGGTTAACCCAATCATGTTCGCACACAAGTGTTAAATAACCCGCCGGGTAACGAGACGTAATACTCAACGACTACAGCTCGCTACGCGGTGGGGTTTCCTAAGTAAAAGATTTCAGAATATCTTAATTTGTCCAAAAGATTTATGAATACCCTCTGACATAATATATAAAGACCAGCATGGCGTTTATAACTGATTAAGTCTTTCCGGTGGTGTTAGTTTCAAGATTCAATTTTGGAAAAAAAAAACTAAAAAAGTCGCCGGCCCCCGAATTATCTCGTAGATCAAAAACTGGGAAGCCTGACAAATATACGAGATCTAACTTCTCCCGTAGTATCTTTTTAGATCGCCGTATGTTGAAGGCGGCGATACAAAACGTATCCCTCAATTGTCTGGTTAACTAACTGAATTGTAAATTCGTTATTCCCACCCTTCCAAGGAGCAACCGCCGGGTGTGAATATTAGTTTAAAGAAAACGTTAACCCCATTTGTGCCCTAAAGCGCCGTATGTTGAAGGAGGCGATACACAATGCATCCCTCAATTGTCTGGTCAACTAAACTGAATTTTTGCAAATTCGGTCATCCCACCCTTCCAGGTTGCACCCGCCGGGTGATTTAAAGTTTAAAAGTTAACCCCAATTGTTCCTATCCCCACTTCTTTGTAAAAGATCGCCGGGGAGGAAATACAACAACAGCTTAGTTTTATATTGGCTTTGCAAAACCGAAAAAACTACAAACAACACGTGTCCGTATGAACACTGTTAGATGGGTACAGCCATCCCGCCGGGATTCATAAGGAGCCTGAAACAGGCACCACAGAGACGCAGTCCTGGGGAGCCACAGACACCCACTCGCCGGGGAAACAAGCCTGTTTTAAACCACGCGTGGCCAAAACTCGGCAACCAGCCGGGTTTTCATGGTGAAACCGAGAAAAACCCGCCGGAAAAAACCCACCCCGTCCAGATACCATCTGAACGCAACACCGGACCGAGGCGTAGCCAAAACACAACTAACGCCGGGCCCAACATAGTCCGTGGAATTAGCCAATACACAACTAACCCAGGACACATAAATAGTCCGTGGAATTAGCCAATACACAACTAAACCAGGAACACATCACACAGTAGTACATATTTAGAAAATAAATCAATAACACTTGTATATGTGGTAAAGCTACGAGAGGCTGGCTAGGCCTAGGCAGACGGATAACAGTAACATGTCGGAATATAAACAAAAAGCACTGAATTATATCACAACAGGAACCACCGCCAACACACCACTGTAGCAAACACTTCCGGCAAAGGGAAGAACTGACTCGGGACCCAGAAAAAACTTCACTAAGTGAAGAAAAATACGCTGGGAACGTCAGCAAAAATACGCTACCTCATCAGAAAGATAAAAGGAAGCAATAACGCGTAATGAAAGCCGCCTGCATCACAAAGCTAGCTAACTGTGAAAAAGTTTACATGTCCACAACAGGACCACAAGGGTACATCCGAAATAGATGCCCCAAACACACGACCCAAAATACACTGCACTGCGGGCAACTAGCCCAGGACACTCCTGCTACGCATATCCTAACCTTACTCGATACATCCCGGAGTAAACAAATGAGAAAAAACTCACTAGGGACGCAACAAATGCGGAACCCGCGGAGCGTGGGGAGACACGTCCGGGCAGGCTGAGCGCAGAGCAGAGAAGGAAGCATGACGCCTGCAGAAGCGTCTGGTCAAAGATCCACACAAGTACATCCACGATATGATGGAAAGCTTATTGAATAGTTATTCTTATTTTCTTTTTCTTTTTATTTTTTACGAAGTTTTTTCGTAGTGAGAACCCAATTCATAATGACTGAAGCCATGAGTGAGGTCGCGTGCGCTCATGATGAAGGCTCCTCAAATTTTAAATGCTCTGCGCGGTAGATTCAAACTACGGCGGATGAGTGTTTGAAGAGGGTGCCTTATGTAATAGGCATGTTCGTCAATGATGGAGGGGCCACTAATAAATAGTCAGTTATCGTCATCTCAGCGGGGCGCTTGAATGATTCAAATTCAGAATAAGCCATAAAGACCCGTCTATTTGTATCTAGCATAAAAACAGAGTCTAATCTTGTCAGCAAATGTTCCATTCCTTTGTCACTCGCCAAGACTGTTGTATCTATTCCACTGTCAGCACTTCCATCCGCTATCGTTACTCACGGTCAACTGTCTTCCGACGCCATGACTCAGTTACTCATCGCCCTGCTCATGACGTCACAATATCGACGCTCCATATACGCACTAGTTTCCGTGCCCCACTTGAATTCATTTGTTTTTTATCTTTCTTTCCTTTTCCGATTACGTATCTCTTAGGCAATATATATTGTATTTATTCCACATTATTCTTATTGTACTTTCCCACTTATGTTGTGTATTTTCTCACAACATAATTACTTAATACCCATTTATCTACTTATTCTTATTGTACTTTTTCCACTTATGTATCTTGTCATACCATATTCACTTTAATACCCAAGTTTCTGATTACTAAGACTAACACGCCGTGCACCCTCTTGACGGGGACGGCGGTCCAGGGACCTGTAGGCATGGTAGGACATGGATCCTTGTTCCCCGCGGCCTTAGCTTTTCCCAGAGTCGAAAAACTGGCGACCCTGGTACTGAACAGCCCGGCCCCCGCAACTGTGGGTGGTAGAGGACGACGTGGGCTGTGCCGCGTCCTTCCTTTGGGAGACATAAGAGTCCCCCGCCTCCTGCAAGTAAGCCACCCTCCAAGCCTCCCCTGTAAACAAGCCCGGTGACAACAGCACCATCAGGAGAAGATGGGGCTTGACGTCGGAGGGTGCTTTCGTGCAGAAGGCAACTCAGAGGGCTTGCCTGCAACGGGTGGCCTTGTAAAGGGAGTGGCAGACGTCAACGACGCCATTGAGGGCTAGTTGGAGGCAAATCCGCCGCGCATGCTCGAAGGGCTGCCGGTGGTCCCCTAGCGGCATAGCATCAATCAGTGCAGCAACACCAGTTGGTTGAGGAGGGTCGAGAGGTGACGGCCCAAGTGTAGGCGGAGCCGGAAGTCCCCGGTCTATTGCAGGCGTGTCCGGGGCCGTGAAGAAGGGGCAAGGAGACCGTCGGCGCGTTTATCCATGCCCACGCAGGAAAGCCAGAAGACCCCAGGACTAGCCCAGACACGAACGTGAACTCCGAAGGGGGGATGGTGGATGACCCCTCCAAAGACTTCCAGCCAAACTACACTTCTCGGGGATGCAGAACTAGGAGAGGGTGGGGACCGAGAGTGGCTGGGAAACCAAATCCAGGCCCACTCCGGCAGGATGAAAGTAGGTGGCGGAGTAGGGGCTGGTGACAGGAGTATCAGCGGGGACATCAGGCCAGATGGAGAGATGAGCCATCAGAGGTGGCAAGGGAGCCACCACAGGCGCCGGAGGAGGAACAGGGGTAGGAGCCCCCTCCAGGGCCCGCAGCTCGATTATAGCTGCCTTGAAATCCTCTAGTATGTCGGCTCTCAAGGAGGCCATGGGACATCTCTTGCCTTAGTTATATAGGCAAGTGAACGGCGAGGAGGAGGCTCCACTGGAGCCAGTTATATAGGCAAGTGAACGGCGAGGAGGCTCCACTGGAGCCACTTGGGCAGACCTCTTCATGGCCCTGAAGGTCGTTGATTCTGCGGCCCTCCAGGGAGATCGGATCCTCACCGCAGGGTACGCTGAATGGTACCGGTGAGAAGGAGAAGTAGAGTGGCAACGCTTCCTCCTCCCCGTAGTCACTGACGCCCCCATAGAACCAGGCCAGTGCTCAAAATCCAGCAAGGCAGTGAGGCAACCCCCACAATGGCGAGGTCCGTATACGTTAGTCGTATAACACGCCACGTGGAGGCAAGAATCCCCTGTCCCTGCATGGCATCCCGAGGACAGGTGGGGCGGCTCGCTGGTGTAGTGACTAGCGTCTTGGACTTCCACCCAGAAGGTACCAGGATCACGCCCACATACGGCGCATTAAAGGGTTCTTTACAAGCACTGAGTCGTTACCATCCCCCCTGAGCAAGGGGATGGGATAGTAGTACAGGACCCCAATGGAAATACGCCTAATCGGCCTTATTGGGCTATCCTTAGCTGGCTTAGCATGCGCTAGCTTTAAGAACGAATATTATTATTATAATGATTATTATAACTATTATATTATTATAAGCAGCGGCTGGATGGCATACTTTTGTACTTTTTGTAGATGTTTAGGTGACAATCACCACGGTCGATCTGGGGATCCGCCGCTAATGAGCTCGTCCTAGAATCTTCACGACTCTGAATCTTACGATTCTTTACAGGAATGACCATGCCATTTTTATCGGCACTAGCTCAGAGAAGAGTGTTGAGAGGGGAGAAGGGGTGTTAGAGAGAGAGGAAGGTGTTGGAGTGGCTTTGTTATGTGTGTTTAGTCTGTATATGTCGTCAGGATGTCCCCTGACTGGGTGCAAGCATGTGAAACATGCTAGGACGTACTACCGCACCCGCTAAATGTCCGCCGTGGCGGGGATTCGATCCCGGGTCTTTCAGATTCACACGCGAGCGTGCTCACCACTTGACCACCATTTTGATGCAGACATTCAGGCATCAGGAGTGTTGGAAAGTGTTGAAAAAGGTGACTGTTAGAACTAGTGGAAGTGAAAAACATTGGTGAGAGCATTATAGCAGTATAGCATATAACTGCTGGCTTAGCATGCGCTAGCTTTAAGAACGAATATTATTATTATAATGATTATTATAATTATTATATTATAAGCAGAGGCTGGATGGCATCAGGAGTGTTGGAAAAAAGGTGACTGTTAGAACTAGTGGAAGTGAAAACAGTGGTGAGAGCAATATAGCAGTATAGCATATACCTCAAACAAACATAGCAGCACGACAATTATTGTGCAGTAAAGCAAATATGATCATGGTACAGGAAGGACGAATATAGCAGAAATGACAAGTATAGTGCAGTATAGCAAATATGGTCATGGTACAGGAAGGAGCAGGAACCCCCCCACACAAAACCGTGAGCACCAGAGCTGGAGCCCACCCCAGAGTGGGGTCCAGCCCTATGGAACATGGCACCCTTCCCAAGAAATGATAAACACCCCACTACCAAAAAGTGCCTAAGCAAGTACCTGACAACCCAGTAGAAGGGTGGAAGGTGGTGGCAGAGGGTAGGAACCGTAGCAGGAGGCCTGGACGTTCCCACCGTAAGCGCGAACTGTACCGCCTAAGAGCAGGAACGGACACTACCGCCCAGGAGGCGGAACCGTGCACCTGCGGAGCGGTCCGATGAGGAGGCTATTAGAAAAACATAGAGTGTGAGCAACACAGGAGCCACACCCAGGCGTGGATAGGCGGGGCAAGTGTGGGAAATAAGCACGACCAACCGTCTGTATAAGAGCGGGGCCGCGTTTATACACAGGGGTACAACCGCGAGTGGAGCGGAATAGTACAGACGGGTCCGCCCGCCGGTAGAGCAGGGACCACCAGTTTAAGGGATCTCGGACACGTAAGCCTAGGACCGACTCACCCCCGGAGTTAAGGGAGTGGGCGGACCTAGGGAACATGTAAGCCAACTAACTAGAGCCATAAACCTAAACTAGCCGGTGTAAGAATAGTAAGTCTTATCACAATGCCATCATGTGTAAAATTAATCTTGATTTTTCTATTCCTGATATTACTCTCTCACGTAAAGTCTACCTTAAATCCCGGGTTAACTGGGACAACGTTTGTAATGATGTTTGTAATATTGAGTGGAATCACATACTAAGATCTCATGACCCGGTTTCAGCTCTCAACAATTCCCTTCTTGGTATCGTATAAATACGATAGAATATGACTCTTTTGTGATCTCATATGTCTCTGTGACGTCACAATCTCTCCTACAGCACGACGTAGGACGAGTAGATCGTATATTATAAGATTGTAAATAAGTTAAGTTATAAAAGGCCTAATATGCTATTAAGCAATATTGCCATGGTCTTATGTAGTATATATGAATTATCGTATATATTAATATAATTTATCGTATAGAGCAACCTAAATGCGGTACGATAATTTGGGCTCCTGGCGGTTTGCCAAGGCAGCAAGGTGTGCTTTTGAGGTACGCCAGAGCCTTCACGAACACCAACCAGTCAACATCTAATTTTCGCGCCGTCAGCTGATCGAGCTTTTGTGCCTCTATCACAATACACATACAGCAATACACGCAGCTACACCATCACGACGCTCTCATCGACATTATGACTGACTGATAGATAAGCATAAATTATAATAATCATGTCCATTCCCATGTAATCATTTATTCTTTCTTTAACTTGACTCGAGTCTTGGGACCGAAGTCTCGTTCCCCATTGTCCACCACCATATTGGGTAAAACGTTCTCCTTGCCTCATTGCCACGTGGAACTATTGGTGAGTTAATTCCTGGCTAATATTAACCCTTATAACCTTACCCTATATATACATTTATTATGCGAGACCTTTGGATATAAATTAGCTTGTTTCAGATTGAATTCAATTTAGATATAGAGTAGTTTTCATTTAGATTGATTTTATTTGATTCATTATAGCTTAGTAATATTTAACTTCCATTGATAGTTTACCACATTGGTGCCCAGACCCGGGAATTAGCTACCAGTAAGGGATTTTAAGGCAATGAACAAGGGGACATATAACAGGATGCAGGAACAACTCTATGATAAACTGGCAAGGCTAGCCAAGCGATGGTTAGAGCCGGAATGCAGGGTTGTATCATTGCGCCTGCCTAAGTCCTGCATCCCACCCATCATCTTTCCCCAATAATGTTCTTTTCCGTTTCAGACTTCCTGTGACACATGACCTGACCTAACATTTTTTCTTGTTCAATATGATCCATTAGTAGGTATTGCTATTTACTATTTTTTCTCCGTAACATATAAGTCCGCCGGTTGGCGTCTCTTAATTAGACTATTATTTGGCCGTTGTTTTTGTAACGTAATATTTAGATACATAGCCTATAGGCTCACATGCAAAATGGATAAAAACGATAAAGAGACACCGTCTAGTGGGGTGCTGATCAAAGCCCCTAAAAATCAAAGGGCGGGACTTCGGGGAGTATTAAATAGGCTAATTGTGGACTTATAACACTTTCATCACTACTGCTGATCTAGAGGAATTGGAGGCTAGATTAGATAACGTCCAGGCTACCCACGGTCGTATTACGGCTCTGAGTGAGGTGATTGTGTCTGACATGATAGAGGAGGAAGAGATAGTTACAGAGTGTGATAATCGCGCCCTCTATGACGAACCTGTCTTTAGAGCGAAGCGCCTATTACAGCGTGCTGTCGCAAGTAAGAAGGGAGGCGATAATGAGGCCCATAGAAGGGCTGACCCAAAACATACTGTACACCTCCCTAAGCTCAATCTTCCTACATTTGGGGGCAAGTTAACCGAGTGGTTAGCTTTTGGGACGTATTTCGATCTACGGTTCATGAATCCTCTTTGGATAATGTCCGCAAGTTTCACTATCTGAAGGGACAAATGGAAGGAGAGGCCTTACATTTAATAGAGGGTTTTGCAGTAGTGGGTGGTAGTTATCTTGAAGCGGTACACCTATTAGAGTCCACATACGGGATAGAGAGCAGTTGAAGATGGCCCATGTTGTTGCCTTGTTGGGGCTCGCAGAACCACAGTATAAGGTTGATGAGTTGACAAACTTCAGGGCAAATATGGAGTGCCATACTCGATCGCTAGACACCCTAGGGCTTACCACGCAGGAATGATAGTCATTATCTTGCGTCAGAAGCTTCCTATGGCAATACTTGATAAGGTAAGATCATTTGAGCTGGGGGAATTCAAAACTCAGTTCAGTAAGGAGATCAATAATCTACAGTTGAACAAAGGGAGAATGTATGTGTCGGGAGGGAGTGAGAATGTGGAGAAGAGGGGAACAGTAAACATGACAGTGGGATAAGTAAAGTAAAAGATGCGTATAAGAAACTGCTCAGATTCTATGTAAGCTATGTAACAACAACATAAATGGAGTTTTCTTAAAATACCCGACAAATGAGACAATACTAGCACAGGAGAAAAGATTGAAGCTATGTGTAGGTTGTCTAAGTGGGGAACATGGTAAGCAGGGACAATGTACTGCTACATACTTAAGGCCTGTCGCCACTGCAAAGGACATCACTTTGATAAGTTGCGTCCTAGTGCAGATAAAGTCAAAGACGTCAAAAATGAGGGTACTACAACTGTGGCACTAGGTAGCACGCAAGACACCACTATATTGCCCACAATACAGATTCCCATGGAAGGTAATGACATTAACAAAGTTTGTCGGGTACTTCTAGATCAAGGATCTCAACGTTCCTTTATAAAGAGGTCCGTACTAGTGGGATTGAAGCACCGAATCGTAGGGGCTGAGACTCTTCGATTACAGGGCTTCACAGGGGTTACTGATTAACAAGACTACGAGATAGCGGAGATTTCATATTTCTATCGTAAAAACCGGTACTTTATGACTTGTATCGTAGTAGACACCCTACCAGAATATAGGTTTGACTCCTGTAAGGAGATAAAGAAAACCTAATATTTAGTAGTGGCCCCGTAATCATTGACGAACATGCCTATTACATAAGGCACCCTCTTCAAACACTCATCCGCCGTAGTTTGAATCTACCGCGCAGAGCATTTAAAAAACTGAGGAGCCTTCATCATGAGCGCACGCGACCTCACTCATGGCTTCAGTCATAATGAATTGGGTTCTCACTACGAAAAAACTTTGTAAAAAATAAAAACAAAAAGAAAATAAGAATAACTATTCAATAAGCTTTCCATCATATCGTGGATGTACTTGTGTGGATCTTTTGACCAGACGCTACTGCAGGCGTCATTCTTCCTTCACTGACATATCAAGTAAACCAAAATCCTGAATACATCAACGAATGGGAAGGGGATGGTCGGGAGGGCCCCAGTCGTCAATGATTACGGGGCCACTACTAAATATTAGGTTTTCTTTATCTCCTTACAGGAGTCAAACCTATAATTTATTAGTGGCCCCTCCATCATTGACGAACATGCCTGATTTCTAAGACTGGAGGGGGACATTCGTAATCATATCATAACTCTAGAAAAGCAGATAATCAAACAACCACATAGTATTCTTACTTTTGTAAAAAAGAGATATTCGGGTGCATAAACTTTATACAGCCTAAATCTTCAAAAAGGGGTACAAGCAGGAGCGTGCTTCAAAGAAGCCTGCTTGAAAAAGGGTTAACTCTGAGACTCTGTACACAGATCTGCTAGTTAAGAAGGCACCCCACTTAAAGTAAGTGGTGAAAACTAAAAACTTATAAGTTTACATGTGCACATATAAACCCCATTAACTAGTGGATATATTCCTAAAAATATAACCAAACATAAATGAATTCTTGTACATTCGTAGAAGTACTGAACTCGTGTACTTATGGAGAAGTAATTACTTCAAAAGTAAAAGTCGTAGTTGCAACTACCGAGATTTCTCAAAAATCTATTGCTTCACAGCCAAAGCTACTTACAACAAGAATTGTTGTAACACTACTATTGGCCTTTAGCACAATTTCCTGCAATGAATACTACAGAGAAATTTTATAATACAATGCCTACAAACAGTATCACAGCTCGTATGTTCCGAACACATACTCCGGAGGGGTCTAGGGTGTCCTATGTCACACTGACTGCACCCTCCCCCCCCCCTTTTTCTTGAAATTAAACAAAACGTGACTCAAAGGGCCACCTAGACCCTCTGCCGTAAAGCTATACATGGCAAGGAAGGTTTGTCCAGAGCTACTGAATGGTATCGAGTCAAAAACTCCTGATTAGAGGCCCACAACTGTGTGGACTTAATAACTTCCACCGAAAGATTATTAAGGAAACGTAAAGAGGCTATCCCCTTGCGTAAATCGTGGGTCTTACCCACAACGCCGGGATTCTTCTCTTTAAAGTCCTCGACCAAGAGAGAAGCCAGTGTACGCTCCATCAAGCATTCACCCGGACTTGCGACCCATAAAGCACCCTGGTGATTTAGAGGTGCCACTCTTAAATATTTGGTTAGAGCTTGCACTGGGCAAAAAAAGATGGTGCACCTTTCCCCTTTTTAACGCCGGCACCGTGAACTCTGAAAACACGTGTTCACTGTGCTCATTCTTGGCTATGAATCCTGGGGAAGGTGCAAATGTGAATACACTCATGAAGCCTATCAAACCTGAGGCAATTAGGAGTGTTGCTCATCGCCGCCAGCTCAGAAACTCTGTTCCCGGTAGCCAAAGCCATAAGGAATACTGCCCTTTTGTAAAATCTGCAGTCTTTGGTACATACGGGAACGAGAATAACTACGATGCTTTGTCCAGAGACCATGTAGGCCTGAGCTGACGGGGAGGTGGGCGGAGTTTAAAACCTGCCCTCATAAATCAATTTCAGATAAATGTTTCTGCACGAACAGATACATTAAATAATTAACAACCAACGCCACCGAGGGCACAGTTTGTTTTGTTCTAAGAATCCAAGACATAAAAGCTTGCCAATGCGATTGAAACTGTCGCTTTGTAGACTGGGTATATTGATTCGTGAATATCTTGGTCACGTCGCTACCATATGGTGCTAGCCACTTGGCCTCCTGAATGTCCATAATGAACAAGTCCGCGAGGTTTCTAGGTTGCCAATTGTGTTCTAAGTGGAACAACCCGACCGGGAGTGACACTAGGTGCGGGCACCACGTGTACAAATGCTGGTACCACACTGCACCGGCCACAGGGGTGCGATTAGCGAGACTACGCCTCGCTAATCCTGTAGTTTGTTGACTACGTGGCACATTAGAGACGCGTCTGGCGGCGGAAAATAGATAAATGGAACTCAACCTATTCTCGTCCGTCATCAGAGCGTCAGGTCCGCCCGCCGGCGTTATCGTCCGGCGGGTGAGGTACAGTGGGAGTTTGCAAGTCTTCTCAGACGCAAACAAATCCACTTGTGGATGGTAATGCTCCGCACACGCAAGAGCGCCCATTCTACTGATGTGCTTTGTCTCTGAGACAGAGCGTCTGCCCAGACGTTTGCTACGCCTGGGAGATAAGATGCGTGAAGATGAATGTTCAGCCGGTTGGCTAGTATAAAAATCTTTTCTGACACGTTTAGCCACTTCCGAGATCTTATTGACCCTTGTTTCTGAATACAGTGAACCACATTCGGATTGTCCATTCTGAAGGCCACCGACTTTCCCCGTAAAGCAGAGCCGTGAGCCTGAAGGACAGATAAGGGGACTAGTAAGTCTTTGACATTGATGTGGAAGATTTCTAAATGGGACCAAAACCTTTGACCCTGATGCCCGAGGTTTGACTAAAAGCCCCAACCTATCGTGCCTGACGCATCCATGTCCACCCATACCGACGGCGGAGGAGAGGTTCATGACATGACTGCGTGCAACATTTCTCTCGTCGCCCAAACCGCTAGTAAGTTGTGTAATAACGTTGGGATAGGCCATACTATCCCCGCCGGTAATAGTGGGAAAAATTTGTTGCCCTCCAAGATTAAACGTTAGACTTACAACCGGCCCAACTTCACAGTTAGCTGCACCCCGTTGAGAGAACCGACTAGAGATTCCCAAAGTCTCTGTGTCGTAGTCAGACTGTGGAGAAACATAAACAGTTTTTGCGAAATCTGTTTCGAGTATCCACACTCTGACTCAGAGTGAGAGAAGCTGTGTCCTCGACCAGCCCTATCCCCTGAAATACTCGTGGGGGAACAAGGGTTTGACTTTTACTAAGTTGACCTTGAATCCTAGAGATATGAGATGGTTTAACGTAACGTAGACATGACTGATGCGTAACTTTTCTGTTTCTGCCACCACCAGTTAGTCGCCCAGATACCACCAGACCCTGATCCCTTGTTCTAACAAGGGCATCAGGGTTTGCGGGGACCTTGCTTGAATGCTTGTGCCAAATTGAAAACAGTCTTCCAAACTGCTGGTGAAATCAAAGAAGGAATTAGAACTGGAGACAGAACTACTTGGCTTGCAATACGGTCAAGAAGTTTCTTCACTAAGAACATCCTCAGATCCTGCCTTGCTCGAACTGCCTCTAATAAGGCCGTCCGAATATCTCCTAAAGACTTGGATGGAAGTCTGGAGAAGCAAGCGCCGGGAA
The DNA here is from genome assembly GCA_032716605.1 of Paralithodes platypus. Lineage (NCBI taxonomy): Eukaryota > Metazoa > Arthropoda > Malacostraca > Decapoda > Lithodidae > Paralithodes > Paralithodes platypus. The sequence goes on from CM064499.1 coordinate 23,242,698, forward strand.
AGTTCAATGGCTTTCCTGACTTCCGCGGCTTCTATTGCCTGAGAAGAGCGTAACAGAGACTTTGTTACTTGCTGGGAACCATATATTGCGAAAACAGTTTAAACGCTTTTCCTCTTAACCTAAACTCGCGGTCTAGGTAAGCTGGGGAAGGCGTGCTAATGGCAGCCAAGCAGAGGGGACTCCGCCGGCACCAAAAACCGGAAGAGAGAACCAAGAATGGCGTTCTGGAGGGATTTGGTGGGAAGAATAAGTCATGGTTATAATAACTTGGTATGTCCTTAATATGAACATCCAAAACATTTCCGTAACATTGCTACCCCTGACTCATCAGGCCCGTATAAAAGAGGCATAGCTCCTGTTTTTTGACTGGTGCCTTGTCTAAAGGAGGGGGAGATATGTCTGATATGACTCGCACAGTGGAAGTAGTGATAGCTGCTGTGCCTGGCACATTGGAAATTGGGTCTGACACAAGCAGATGGTTAGGTATTTTAGCTAAAGCAAAGGATGTAGGCAGAGGTCGCACATTCGTCGACATCGCGGGATCTCCCGTATCAGAAGGAGTTTCCGGCGTAGGGCCAAAGAACCTATTAAGTGCATTCAATAGTAGTCCATCAATCTCTTCCGCCGGTACATACCTAGCCGATGACGAACTCCGTGGAGATTCGACAGTACCCTGAGAGTCGCCTAGAAGGTGACTGGACTCTTCAACCTCCATCTCTGAGACCAGAGATCGTTGTTCTTCATCCGTTAAGTCTGGCTTATCATGGGAAGATCCCACGAAGCCGGGACCTCCACATGTTGCCATGTTAAAACTGGATAGAAGATGGTACATCGGCATCCCGGTGGACGTCAGCACTAGTTGAGTCACAAAGGGATGTGTTCTGTCCTGCCAGGATTGTGAGTATCGCCATACACCTTGGCTGTGGCTGTCCCTCGCTTGCGAGCTCGGTATACTCTCTGAAAGAGAGCCCTGTAAAGGTTTATGATAATTAAATGCTCCCATAGCTCATTAACACATTGAAAGCAGAGCTGGTGAGCAAAATCATAAAGTATACTAATTAATTTAATTTATATTTAATTGTATTCAAATAAATTACTATAAATAAACACAATATTATCATAATATAATCATAGAAAATATATATGGTTATTATTATTCAGTGATTAAATTATTTCATTAACAAATAAAAATAATATAGGGATACCTGATCTTAACGGCGTTGAACATACAGCAATGAGAGGTTCAAGTGCCGACATGACAGAGACTGGGGGAAAACTACCCCGCCCCCGGGAACTACCTGGTTACCTGGTGCAACACCGGTACTCCGCCCTGGAAAGAGAATTTTCCGGGGATTAATGCTCATAGGGTTACACCCAAAAAATGGTACAAAATATGTGCCACAAAACCGCCGGTCAACGAACCGTAGCACTCCACCACTACTTTTCGTTTTCCTTTAGTTTCATATTAAAGATTTCAGGATCTATTTACCTGTCCAGAAGATTTAAGCATATCTTCTGAATCCTCATAAAGATGAAGCATATCTTTATTAAAGATGAAGTCTTTCAAGTATCCCTTTACACTTGAAACACTAGTAAGATTCCGGCATCTTTTTATCCCATAAAAAGTCTAAGCCTATCCTAATCTCTAATCCGGCTTCTCCCAGAAGCCCTCATAGATCGCCGTCTTGAAGGCCGTGATTGTATCAATCAATTGTTTGGCAAATGATCGCGAATTGCAAATCAGTTAATATAACCACCCGAAGGTACAACCGCCGGATTTTATATGCAATGTCAAACCAATTGTACCTGCCCCAGACCTTTTTTGTAAAAAGGTCGCCGGGAGGGAAAGACTAAACAAACAAACAACATTGTTTCAATTGTTTATTAAAGATTTCAGCATATCTTTTACCTGTTCAAAAGAATTAAGCATAACTTCTGAATCCTCATAAAGATGAAGCATATCTTTATTAAAGATGAAGTCTTTCAAGTA